>VBSM01000361.1:106995131-107028562 GCA_008086735.1 Cheirogaleus medius | reverse complement strand
AATAAAAAAAAAAAGCTCCGTGCTACCTGCAAACATTTGTGAAGTACAGACACATAAATACCTGTGTCGGGACATGCAGAGCACTTTGGGGGCAGATATGTTATAATTAAGTGGCTCTGTAAAACGTTAAAAGATGTAATTAGCTTCTATTGTGTTTGTTCTTGTTTCAGTCTCTGGGTCTACAACCCAATCGGGCGGAGCCAGTTTAGAGCACAGAGAAAGGTGTGGGGCCCCGGCCCTGCCCGGCTACCTGCAAGGGTCTCAGCCTGCCTCAGCCAGCTGCAACTTCCTGACGCCTCACCTGTGAGCGGGGCTCACGCCAGCAGCGGCCGCACAGGATTAGCAGGTGGAGAAAAGCAGCGAGGTGCGTGGTAGGGGGCAAGTGCTCCCTACACGGCAGCTGGAATTGTTTTTTAAGTGCATTCCGAGGAAGACATGATTTCTCTGCTTTTTAGGATATACTTACTTCCAATTTGAAGTAATGACAATTGAACACATTCTGTAATTTTGCGCACATACTCGCACCAAATAGTGTAGAACGAAAGAGCACACAAGCTGGGCTGGAAATAATTTAAGTTAAGAAAATCATTTTATACCGTTGCATTTTGTCACCATTATCCTTTCGCCTTTACATCTGAGTAATTTTTATGTTTGCACGTGGGTTGTTCCCCACAAGTCTCGGGTGAGGTGTGTGGGGCTGTGTCACTGGTAAAGTTCCCTCCTTTGCACACAGAAGTGGGGGGAGGGTCTCGAGGACGGAGGCGGGGCTGGGTCACCGCCGAGCGGCCCTTGTGCAGGGAGGGCTCCGGCCAGCTGAGCGTCGGGTGGTCCCACGGCCGGGCCCTGCTGACACCCTCGGCTCAGTTTCCAGGCAGTTTGCGCTGCTGTGAGCTCATCCCCTGTGAGCTGAAAACTCTCCGTGGGGAAAGGTCATGTGTTCACCTAAAGAGAACTTAGACCACGGCGAACGCTCTGCACTGAAGGGAACTCGGAGAGCCCTCTGTGGAGGCCGCCACCACCAGCAGGCCCGCTCGGGTGAGCAGGGCAGAGTCCTCACGGGGACAGGTGCATGCGAGGTGAGACGAGGGGACAGTGACAGCCGACTTTCTGACGGACGAGCGATTTCCAGCTTCCGCAAACCTGGTCTTTGGTTTAAACGTATTCCAGAAACCTAGCACCTGTGAGTGCCTCAGAACATACAAATGGCTACAGTGTATTTCGGTGCTGGGGTTGCACATTTGTCTGCGATGCCGGGTGGGTTTACGATAGTCTGGAAGATACTCAGGTCTGAGTCTAGATGCCTGGTATCTACCACGGGAATGTGCGTGATGTGAGCAGACGAAGCGTGGGTCTGCCTGGGTCCGAGGAGGCAACCGTCACTGGGAGTTTCCGTTTCGTGACGGTCACAGTCTGGCTCACGACTGCCTGGGCGACTCTTTAGAATTAATTTGATCAAATGAAGAATAACATGTATAATGCTTTAGATTTGTGTGTGTGTGTGTTTGGAAACCAAGAAACCAGCTCAGTTAAGGGGACCTGGATTATTGATGATCCTCCAGTACCTGACTGGGTTCTGGGTGTTTCTATTTATGCAACTCAGGGTCTAAGCCAGAGACCAGGGCAGGGCAGTGATTCCTGCCTCCTGACCTGCGGGAGTCGGGGAGTGTCGTCTGCTGACCCCGGTCGCTTCTGCAGGAATCAGCCCTGCCCTCATCTGCACCCTGGGCCCCGGCGGCCTGTGTCCACTCTGACGGCCGGGCTCAGGCTCCGCGGCCATGGGTCACCTGTGCATCCCTCTGACCCCAGCAGCAGCCACGGCGACGGGTGTGTGAGCACACCTGGTTGAGCAGGTGCAGCCCACGGCCACGAGGATGGCCCCAGCGGGTCAATCTGTGACCCTCGCAGAACTAAGAGTCCCCGAAACAGTTTCTAAATGAAAAAAGAGAGTCTTGTTTTCCCGAGGTTGTTAATCTGGAATCACGTAAATCTGGGTGGACCATCCAGGGATGTGGAAGAAAATTGTTTGAAGAATGAAGCCAGGCAGAGAAATCACAATGTGGCAGATGTATGGAGAGATGGGAGTGAGGGGAGAGAGACAGACAGAGAGACAGAGACAGAGAGACAGAGACAGAGAGACAGAGAGATAGAGACAGAGACAGAGAGACAGAGATAGAGACACAGAGAGGGAGTCAGGAGGCAGAGCCTGACTCGACCCTGAATGGACACTGATGTCCGGACCAGTTCCCGGGTCCTGTGCCCACCGTACCCTCTCCCCTGGGGTGAGCCCACCAGCGTCCCTGTGCTCGGCCTGCTTTGAGCTGAGCTCCTGTCACGTCCCACGAGAGATTCTGCCCGGCCGCAGGCTCTCTCCCGAGCCTCTATTTTACGCTACGTGCTGGGACTGAGCTCCTTGCCTGTCCTCAGGCCGCGGTGGGGGACGGGTTGCAGACCGCATCCGGCCGCGTAAGTGAAAGTCAGATCGCATCTTCGACAAATTGTTCTTCCTACCTCGCACATGTACGGTCTGCTTTAAATAGAAGAATAGTTTGTATCACATTAGATTCAATCCATGCGAGGAGCGATAAAAATTCAGTTCACTCCAAATCGTGTATATTTAAAAAAAAAAAAATTGTGCTACAACGGCCACTTTGGGGGTTACTTCTGATCACTGCAAATTCCCGAAGTTGCCTTGAACACCCGGAAGGAAGCTGCCTCGACCAGAGACTTCTGATGCACGTCGGTCTGACAGTGGCTGCTCACCGGTTTGAGATTTTGGTGTGAACTGGACTCACGTTTTCATTTTTCTGAGTCACGCGCTCCTGCCCGAAGCCTTGCGGCTTTGAAGGGCTCTGCGTCCGCTCAGCTCTGGAGCTGGCGTTGTTTGAGCTCGGGGTGTCCATGTTCACAGACCTGCTTCTGTCTCCCAGCTTGACTGGCGCTTTCCGGTGGTGCAGAGCCACCCCCGTCACGGCTGTCCCTACTGTCCCAGTGACAGAGCACGGCCAGGCCTGCGCGGGACGACCCGTCTGTTCCGGCCCAAGCTCATGGGAAAGTCGTGGACTGGTTCGCGGGCCGGGGCGAGGGACTGGTGAGCGGTGGCGAGGGTGGGGGTTGCGCCATAGACTTTGATGAGCCCCATTGGGAGTGGCTCAGAGGGGAGGCCCGCGGGGGTGACAGCTGGGTTGCTGAGGAGACACAGAGCGCTGGCCCTGCTCGGTGTGACGTGCAGGGGGGCGCCACGGCCATACCTGGTCGCTTTTCGGACCCGGCAGGAGCCCTCGTGGCCGTGAGCAAGTCTGCGGTGTCCCCCGACGTTCTCTGGGTCTCTGAGTGAGAATTGGGCTTCTTGGAGGATTGTTGAGGCCACAAAGGGCGCGACTCGCGCTGCCGTGGGCCCCGTCGGTGGCACTTGCAGGAGGAGTGTGGCTATGAAGCCGCGGCCTTCCCGCCTCACCAATATCAAACATACGGCCTAGTCCTTCAAAGATGAATGCTTTCTTCAAAATCGGAAAAATAGCAGACGGATCTCTCTCAGGGCAGAAAGTCGTAGGATCTGTCAAGACCACCTGCCCACTTCTCCTCCTGCGAATGTCTCCAAACCTGGAACTGACTACGTCCCCACAATCTTGCAGACGTGGCCTCTGCCCGAAGCTGAGCCCGGCAGACACAGAGCAGTCACGGCGAAGGAGCCGCTGCGTGTGCTGCAGGCGTATCCGTGTCCGTGAGATGCTGGGAAGAGGTTAGTGCGGCGCCCACGTAGGTGAGGATGAGGAAGGAACCCCCAACTGACCGCAGGGAGCAGGACGCCCCTTCCTGCAGGGGAGTAAAGGGGACCCAGCAATGCACACCCCCCACTTCAGCTGTGGAAATGGGGAATCTCTCTTCTAGACAAAGTAGTTAAACTTTCATCTCCCGCTTCCAAAGGCTGAGTTGAGGGCTGGGATTTGGAGGGCTAAATACGCATCCAAAGCTCTTCTTGTTCACGGTGAAGGCAGCATGGCGGGGGTGGGGGGTGGGGCCAGAGTGTGGCATTTCCTGGAATCTTCAACAGTTTTTATTCTTTTCATTAGTGTCAGTGGTTCCCGCCGTTTTGTGTTTATTTTCTAACACAAAGTGGAGGGCGGAGAGAGGGAGAAGTGGACGGTGTTTCCCGGTGAGCATTTGCACACAGACTGGCAAAGGGGGATGTGCTGTGTTGCAATCCCCAGGGAAGCCTGTATGCTTGGTCAGGAGTAAGGGATTTGTCCTGTTCTCCATTAGAGGCGATGGACTGACGTGCATTTGCTACGCAAAACACGGCCCACCTTCCCGGGCCCCTGGGTGGAGCTGGTGGGAAACACAAGGCAACCTTGAACTGTACCTTCGCTCCAGGACCAGGCGCGAGGGGGTGGGGCTGGGGGTTTTCCCGTGAGTTTAGATTTTGGAAATTAGGAATCAGGGGCACAAAACTTGAGAAGGTGCAGCCCTGTGTGTTTGCATTTGCTTCCTCCCTGGGGCTCACTTCCGCCCCACCTGGTCTGGGGAGTCTCTGCTCCCCCACAACCCTGCCCAGTTCGGTCAGGATTTCAACGTGGCTGGGACGCTGGAGGAAGCGGGGGGCCTCGGCAAGTCCTGCCCTGTTGGGGGTCACGGGGGAGAGAAGCAGGTCGTGAGTTGGCAGGGAAGGAGGCTGCGGGGTGGCAGATGCCTCCCCCAGGGCACTTGGTCCTTCTCAGCACCCCAAACCCACCCATGGTGCTAAGTCACCACCTCAGTGAGCCTCCTCCAGCGTGCCGGTTCCAGGTAAGTCAGTGCACCAGGTAATCAGCCCACCAGGTAATCAGCTCACCAGGTAAGTCAGCCCAGGAAAACGGACAGCTCTGCAGAAGACCCTTCAGTGTGAAACCTAATAAATTGAGTTTCCATAGAAAAGGCATTTAAAATTTCTAATTACGGTCTCCAAAGCCCGGACTTGTCCCAGTGCCTTCTGGGCCGCTGTAAATGGTATCCATGGGCGAGGACTTCTCCGGACTGCACGTCCAGGGCCTTGGTGAGCCAGGGAGCAGTTTACGATCCCGAGATCCCGCTTCCCCTGAAATGCAGATTCCGCCCCGAGGCGTGGCGCCGGCTGCCGGGCAGTGGCCGAGGCTGGTGGCCGACGGAAAGGACGGGGCTGGGCGTTTGGAAACAGTGAGCAGCTCCCTCAGTTCGATGTCCCTTCACTGCAGTGACGGACCCAGTACATTTAATTTGTCTGTGTTGATTTGAAAACTTAGGGAACTGCATCAAAATTTCAAGAATACTTTCTGGCTTTTCCCCTATTCTCTTGTGGTTCGAGCAAATAAGAAACGGTTGATCTAACTAATCTTATATATATTTGAAGTCCAGGCTGAATTTTAAACATTAATAACTAAGATTTAAAACTCAGGTTGCACATTTAGTGGTGTAAAAGGCTGATGGAGTAGACGATTGTGTGTAAACTGCTCTCACTTGGTCAAAAAAATAATGTGGATAAGAAGGCAGGTTATCAGAATCGAAATCCATTCTTAGCTTTGAAATAGAAAGATAGAATTTCCTTTAAATGCCACTCACATACTGCCAGTGTTTTCAATATACGTGCATCTTGTATCTTATATTTTAGTCTAATTCAGCCTAAGGACTTTATACAAACAATGTTGTTTATATGATTCAGTCCCAATGGTTCCACATTGGTAAGAATTCACTACAATTCCCATAAAAAATTTCCACCCAGTGGTCTGCCAAGTTATTAGATACCAGTGGTGAATTCTGAGTAAGTCAGTTTTGTTTATATCAACCACAAGATGCAAGGTTTTCCTTTGCTCTAATAAATACACTCGGTATTTCAAAGACTCTGTTTTGCTGGATTTTAGTCAAATTCACACGCCTGTAAAACTGATTGTTTTTGCAGAGATGATTAAACAGGCCTGACCCCCGGGTCAAAGGGGAAACATAAATCAAAGAGAGAAAATGAGATTTAACCCTCTCTAAACACATTATCAGTTACATGAACTCACTCATTTTCTCAACTCTCCAGATACTTAAAACCAACATAGATTTGGGGGAAAAGATGATAGCAATCTAGAATAATTAAGTTATTCACCTGGATGCTATCTGTAAAATTTCCGATTTCCAGAGCCATCCACTTCTCCTTCCTAGGCCGCTGCTTTGGAATAAGATGCCAGACATCCCACCCTGGTGCCGGAGCAGGCGCTGGGGTCTGGGTGGGGCAGGGAGGGGAGCCCCATTGTTCCTCCTCAGTGTGCGTCTACATGTGGGCGTCTACACAGCAAGCCCCCCCAGGGGAGCCCACCTGAGCCCCCAGGCCTGTCCCCTTCGAGAAAGTTCTTCCCGAGCGGCTCCTCAGGAAGATGTCAGCGGCTTGGAAAGTGTTTAACTGGAACGGAGGACGGAACTGATCTCCTACACGGAGCGTGTTTTCTTACGTCCGTCTGCAGGAACGAGCCTTGTTTTGTTAGGGCCCCGGGAGCTCCCTATGGGGAAAACAACAGGGAGAACTGTGTTAACCCAAACAGAGCTTTCTGCTTGAATCCAACATCTCGCCAAGCAGATGTTTATCAGCTTACAACGCCCTCATAAAGGACCTTTAAAACGGAGGCTTTCCACGTAATAATAAAATTATATTTATTTCAGGGATTAAGCCCGGAGGAAATCCACAGGAGTGGTTGTGATGGCATCTGTGCTCGGGTCTCGGTGACAGCCTGTGAAACGTGCAACTCGGTGACACCGGAGAGCAGGAACATGACCACACGTGTCACTGCCACTCAGGTGTGCGGCAGGACGCAGGTGCCAGCGGGCAGCGTCTGGGTACTCTGCCTTCGCCAGGTGCACCTGTCGCTGGTCTGTGGGTCGTTTCGCCAGGACTTCTCTGTCCCACCGTCGTCGAGAAATCTCTCAAAGCCCAGCAGTTAAGTGCAGTTGGAGTGGAGTGTAGACTCCCGTGCCTGCCTCTCTCTGTGCCCCGGGGTCAAGTGGGTCATGCGGATTCTGGGCTGCGGAGTGGCTGTCACAGAGCAGCGACTCGGAGCCCTGCCATGTCCCCCAGAGCTGACTGTCCCCGGGAAGGGGACGCCGCTCACTGGCAAGGCACCTGCAGGGCTTCTCTCTGGTCGCTTTACCTGCAGGATTTTTTAGCTCAAGGCAAAAGCCTACGTTAAGTAGCAACACCTGATGTACCCATTTATACGTTTATTAGAATACCAGGTAAACTAAGGCTCTCCTCTTTCAACTCAGTAGATTAATGATAAACACCTGCATTTTCTGAAACCCAAGATGGCCTGTGAGGGTTCCCAGGTAACTCAGTTACTGCAGGTTAATTGCAGACTCCCAAGAACACTGGAGATTCCTCTCTTAGCCATGCTAAATGCCAACGAGCTGCTCTTATATCCGGGTCCCCTGGGAGGTGGGTGAGGGGAGGGGAAAACAAGACCAGGCACCCAAAGCGCCGGCGGGTCAGAAGCAAACGCAGCTGTTGTCAGTGGCTGATCTCGGAGCCGGTCAATCCCCCGCGCACACGGCAGATGCCGGGGTGTGTCCCAGATCACGGCCGTCCACTCTGTATCTTTCACCCACACGGTTCCCAGGCATCTCATACAAACAGCAGCCGTTCGCTCCTGTAGACCCCAAGCAACCACAACCCAGAAGTGAAGAGACGTCACTACCGCTCACAACTGCACCACGGCGCCGTGAGCAGGCTGCAACGCGGGGCCACGGGAAACCCCCTCAAGGGTGGCCGCGTCCTGTCCGGACTCAGGGGTCCTCAAGGGGCCTGTCGTCATGATGCTGAGGCAGATTTCCCACTGTCTGTGCCTGGCATTGCTGGAGTGAAAGCTGCCGTGGTTAGAACCACCGGCTCCACGGCAAGATGGGTACACGGGCCACAGCCCACGGGCCACGGGGCCACAGTGTTCCTCACCACCGCCCGCTCGAAGGAAAACAAAACCCAGTTCCACTTAAGAACGACCAGAATTGAGCAGTGAGATTAGCTATTCATTATTCAGTCCCGCCCCCCGTGGGCGTGTCTGTGTGACGGACAGGACACGCACAGAGCACCTCCGCCCACACCCGTGACGCCCACGCCCGTGACGCCGCCCCGTCGCCAGAGAAGCGCCCGGGCCTGAGCTACGTACGCGCTGCACTGGCTGTTGTAGTTGGGTGACGTTTTTGTGTTTGTTTTTCCATTAACTGGGACACTGTTTTTACTTGGAAAGATCAACTAATAGACAAACGATGGCATCCAAACCCGAGTCGGTGGCAGCCGGCACTCCACGGGAAGGAACCGGCGGCATTTGCTGCTCATGACAAAATCTGAGCTTCCAGGTAGAGATCGGATTTGGGAGACACTTTTGCCCACTGCTCTGAGGTCGACAGTTGTACAGTAGTTAAAGGCTCTTTTTGTGAGACGGGTGGCAATACTAACGCATGTCATGTTTTGGTAATATATTTGATATTAACGTAGCGAAAGCGTGGAAGTCAACATAGACCACTGAGGTGAGCAGCCGCAGAGGCTGGGTATTCGGGGCTCGCTGTGGCAGGAGCAGCCACCACGCTTGAGTCCGGCCAGAGACTCACAGGTGAGCAGGGGGCGGGAGAACCTCCCGGTGCAGATGGAGAAGGTGCCATGGTGAGCCCTGATGGCGGCCGGGGCCTGGGACGCTGCAGGTGGGAGCTGGGGGTGGGGCGCCCTGTGGTCTCCGGCTGGAACTGGCCTGGAAGCAGGGACGGGGATTAGGAAGCTGCTGGCTGTTCATCAAGTCCCGGTCATCTTGGGTCAATTGGTTCTCGTTTGACCTCCCGGGGCAGCGCTAGAGACAGCCCTTCACACCCTGACTTCCCCCAGTTCTGACTCCTGGGCCTCCTCGCTGGCGTCTGCAGATAATGGGTAGGTTTCCTGGGCTGGGTGGGGCGGGTGTGGCCAGAGTTCTGTTTTCATGTCACCTGTCCACTGTTCCTTTGCATATTCAGCCTCTCGACAGTGTCCGGCAGGTCTGCATACATCACAAACCGGTATTTTCCAAAGGGCTGATGAATGAGGTCACAAAGCTGGCCATGGGTGCAAGACCCACCCGGAGGGCAAGACCGGTGGGTGTCACTGTGAGGCAGAATGCACGGGCCACCCGGCGGCTTCGGATTCAACCGTGCCGTTAACTTTGAAGAAATCATTGCGTCACACTTTTGTGAAGAGTAAATTGTCCATAACAATGAATGTCCATAACAATCTGAAAAGGGCCTTGAAATATCCTTCCCAGTCCTCACGTGGCTGGACTGTCCCCTCATCCCCCGGTCAGCCGTACACCCCGCGGGCGGGAGCAGGTGGGAGCCCAGCATCCTTCCCCCAAACCGGACACTGAAGACACTTGTGCAAATGTAGATGAAGGCCACTCTTCCCGCCGATTTCCTATCTCTTTTGGAGAATATAATGAGGGGGTTTGACGGAAGGGTGGGGGAAGGCAGGACACAGGCATGAAGGTGGAGCGCTGGCCCCGCTGGTCCTTTGCAAAAGTAGAAAAACATACCGTGTTTCCCCGAAAATAAGACCTACCCATAAAATAAGCCCTAGCAGGATTTCTGAGCATTTGTGCAATAGAAGCCCTACACTGAAAATAAGACCTAGTGATGGGCGTGGCTACGCAGCGTATCTGCACAACCCGTGCATTTCCTGGCAGAGCGGGAAAGAAGACGAGCAGCCCTTCTCATCTGCCCCATCGTGACAGCTACCATCCCAGAGGTGACCGGAAAGGTGCCGGCAGCCCCACCAACAAGGTCGGCTCCCTCTGTCGGGTCCCGGCCATCCTGTGTGTGCTGCAAGCTGAGGCTTTGAGGGGAAAATAACACATCCCCTGAAAATAAGCCCTAGGGTGACTTCTTGAGGAAAAATACATATAAGACCCTGTCTTATTTTCGGGGAAACACGGTAGTAATAAAATATCATCTTCAATCCACTCCCCCACCCACTCTAATTAGCATGTGTGCATTTCTTTTTGGTCTTTTCCTTTCTATACACTTTCTTTTATAAAAATTAGATCTCTCCCCGTCTCTTTCTCCCTCCCTCTCTCTCTCTCTCTCTCTCTCACACACACACGCACACAATATTGCCTTTTTCAACTTCAAAATATTAGGTAATATCTTGAATTTATGTCCAGGTCCAAGAATTACGACTTTGTTTCCATAACTCAAGCCAGGGGAGAGGGGGTGGGGAGAGCGGCCCGGGAATGAAACGGGAAACTTGGGGGGGGACGGGCCTGAGTTCGAATTCCCGCCCCGCAGCGGGCCCGCGCCCAAGCCACTTTGCACCTCGAGTCCCCGGTGCCTCGCTTACAAAAGTCAACAGTGAAAACGTTAAGTGGCACGATGTAGCCAAAGCCGTGGGCATGTCGAAACTCGGCAGTTAACGTCGTCGGGCAAAGCTGAAAAGGCAAATTGGTGTCTCTGGCTGGGTCGGAGGGTACAGTTTCACACGGGCGCGGCGGCTCCACACCCGTCTTCCCAGACAATGGCGCTTTGACGGGTTTCTGGCCAGCCTCCCTGCTGCTCTCTGAGCCGCGCAGGTTGAGCGCCGAGTTCTCGACTGAGTCAACTGTTTATAGGATCTCCTCTATTAAAGTCTATTAAATTATTTGTCTGAACCAGTAAAAAGGGTTTCGTGGGCAACAGCGGGGCCTTGCTGGGCCGGCGGGTGGACATGAATATGCGTGAAGACAGGCGAGGGGGTTTGTGACCGAGGAACAGAACCGGGTGTCGGAGCCTTCCCGAGCTTGGTTCAGAATGACTCAGGGGCTTCAGGCAGGGAAAGTGCCGGGCAAACTTTTAGTGACCTTCTTTGTTCAGCTTAACCGATTGGAAAACTCTGTTCCGCCCTGGGGGTCTCCTCCCTCCGTCTCCAGCACATGGGGGCCGTATTTCACTCTTCTCTGGACAACACCTGGCTAGGATGCAGCAAAACCATGAGGCACAAGGCACGGAGACGCGGCCTGCATGGCACAGGGACCGGGCGGGCGTTCCCTCCCTGCCCTGTCTTCCCGCGGCCGAACCCCACACCTGCTGCCCCTCCCTGCTCTCCTCGGAACCCTGCACCTTCCTATTTCCTGCGCCACAAACTGTCAGCTGGGACCAGGAATGTAGGGGGAGAAAGAAGGCTTCGAAGTCCTCGTCCTGAAGGTCCGTGTGGGGAAAACCCCTGCCTCACCTAAGCAGGGGCCAGTGGACTGAAGTCTCCGGACCTCGTCCTGGTCCTGCTGACCCGAGTCGGAGTGGGCTCAGGTGGTCTGAAGCCTCCAGGCACGTCCTGTGTGTGTGCACGTGTGTACATGTGACGCCTACGTGTTCGATCTGCAAACAACAGGACAGGACATTCTTTATCTGTTTCCTATGTAAGGAGTTGGACATGTCAGAATTCAGAACTCAGATATGTGCCAAAACATTCTGGAAAGAAATGCATTGCACCAGGAAGTCAAAGGAGGAGGAGGAAGGTTATTACTGTGCTAGGGCTGCCCGGGGAGGCGCGGGAGCGGCTGGCGTGGCAAGAAGCCGTGAGCAGAGTGACATCTAACGCTCGTGGCATTTGCTTGTCCAGCCCGTCGTTGTGTAGCACCGAGGCTGACGGCAGTGGCAGCCATGGGCCAGAGGGACCTGCATGCAGAGGACGCTGGGACAGGGACGGAAGCCGCGCATCCCTTCCCCACGGGGAGCCGGGTCCCAGCGTCAACAACAGAAGCGTGGCCTGGGGCTGACACAGCGGAGTGGTGTCACACTGGGCGGGGTTGTTTGTTCCACAGTTTTAAATCGCCATAGTAATGACAAACACTGTTCTCATTTGCGGGGGGGGGGGGAGGAGGAACACAGAAAGATTTTTTTCTTTGCTCATTGTAAAGAGCAGGAATTCTTCAACTACGATCCACACCCTCTGATGGGTCCCAGTGGTCCCTATGACGCTCTTTGCTCATGAACTGATAAGAAAAGTCTTTCTCACTTTGTTGGCAAATATTACACAAGCATATGAACTTCACTTTTACAACTAAGGGCTACAAATGGATACATTTTGAGTAACTTATTAAGGATTAATAAAATTGATATATGGAATAGTTTTATAAAATTAAATCTTGTGCATGTCTCTATGTTTTTATTTTATGAAGTACATACGGAATAGACCTATAAATATCCTACACATTACTCTCTGATTCCTTCTTACTCCAGAGTTCAAGCACCAACATGCACACACGCAGCCTCACCAACATGCACACAAGCATGCACACATGCACATGAACATGCACACAAGCATGTATACATGCATCCTCACACATGCACACAAACATGCACACATGCATCCTCACATGCACACACACTCGCGCACCTGCACCCTGCCCCACCCCTGGACAACGGGGTTAGACGTCACAGGCTTTTCGGCACCACCTTACATATCAGCTCAGAAACCTAGAGGCTGCTGATACAAAATGGCCTTGTTTTTATTTAATACAAGAGGCTGCTTTTCCCAAATGCAAAGGCTCCCTTTGGTCGAATCAGAATGTTCAGTATTTAGCTTTGGCCACAATCTCCTCATTCTCCTTGAGTTGTGTTCTTGACGGAAATATTTGAAAAGAGGAAGTCTGTGAAGATAGGTTTTAGCGAATCAACTGAAAGAGCCTGGTACATTATTAAAGAAGAACACAATTCTGGAACCTAATTTCAAAGACACCAACTGCCAAGACCAAAGCAAGGAAGTTGCCGTGTCAGCCCTGAAGGTGCAGGACGATGTTGGGCGGTTGGAATGAAAGGCGCATTGTGGGAGCCGAGACGGGCAGAGTGGCTGGAACACAATGTCTGCATTGTGCCGAGCGACCCGGCTGTCTGCTGGGTCACCATGCACCTTTCACTTCAAATAAGCTGAATCTAACTGTGTGCTACTTATGGAGAGGGACCCGGCGACTCTCCCCGGAGCGCTGGGAATTCCTGGGGGGAGGAAGCCTCCATTTGACACAGGAGACCTCGGTCAGGTGGGCCGCCCCACCCGTGTTTGCTGTGCCACGAGTGACCACACCCTTCTGCCCCAAGCACAGCATGTGGACACCGAGCTTTTTTGAACGACCCCTCCATTCCAAGTGATCTTGCCAGCAAACCCCACTGTTTGTGGGTGTGCCACCAGAGAGGTCATCCGGAACTCCCCGTGCCCCTGGTCACAGGAACTGGTCCCAAAGCAGAGCACACTGCGAGCAGACCGACCTCCTTTTGCTGGGATTGACAAACGCTGAAGCAAACAGAATCTCTCTGCCCCTGAGGCTATCATTTACGCACATCACAGCAGCCCGGGGCAGTGGGTGGGAGGCAGAAAGACCCTTCCAGAGAATGAAGCAAAGAAGGACAGAGCGAGGAGATGCAGACAGGAATACAGCTGGGCCGAGTGCCTGGATCCAGCCATGCCTGAAGTCCACCCTCTTCTTAGAATTCTCAGTACACAAGAAAATAAATGAATTTTTTGCTTGAGCTAGTTTGAATTGAGTTTCTGTCATGTGTGCAGGAAGAGTTCCGGCCTTTTCCTCTGTGTGCGCCAGACAGCACTCGCAGGGGTATTGTTTATAGTCGAGTTCTGCTCGAGGATTAAGGGCTCATCACATAATGTCAGAACAAAGAGCTTAAATTTTTCCATTAGAGAGATTTATTCCGCTAAGCCCTTTGTCTCCCTCCGCTCCTCCAACCTGCTCCTGCCCCCACGTCACATCGCTGCCATTCCCAACTTCAGTGTGGCCCCTCTTTAGCAGAGACTGAAAGCTAAACGAGGCACTTCCCACGTGACTCTGCACTGTGGTTACACAAAGGATTCTGGCTCATCCTGCCCCTGCGCCTGTGCAGTACTCCCAAGCCGGGAGGGGGTAGAGGCCACGGGGAGGTCCTGGTGCCCTCCGCCGGCTGCACGCGGTTGCTGGGTCGGGGGCGAGGGGCCCCCTCCGTGGGTGCGAACGGCTGGAGCCACGTGATCCTGGAGCTGAAAGCTGCAGCGACGGCCCCCAACCCACCGGGCTCCGGACTGGGGAGGAGACGAGAGCCTCTGGAGACCCAGCCCCGGGTGTGGCTCTGGGAGATTGTTCTAGAAGCTCACTACAAACAGTGTCTGTAGCTCTGCCGGTGCGTCTGGGAGCCGCTGAGTGCCCGTCCTCCCCCACGCAGGTGCAGGGACCCTGGTCTTCGTTTCTGCGGTACATGCAGCACGGCCACAGCGTGTCGCGGAGCGGATGCACACGCGTGTGCAGGGTCACGTCTGCACGTCCCGTAAACCAGCTCATGTCTCGGGGTGTCTGCTCCGTCCCCGGGCAGCCCGGAGGCTCCCTGCGACCTCGCGCCCTCAGGTCGCACGCAGAGAATTGATGAAAGTGAGAGAGAAATTCCCAATAGAGGAAATAAACGGGTGTGTAAATAAATAGGGCTGTCCGACAATCCGACCAAGGAAGGGGAGTTAGCCGCAGCCTTGGCAGCAATGCAGCCTACCCGGCGTGAACACGGACATCAGACTCAACGCATCATGGAAACAAGGCACGGAGGACGAATCGGCTGGCGAACGCGGCAGACTCAGAGTGGTCCGAGCAGAGGGAAACTCGAAGTGCCTGAAGTCCCCGTCACACACGAAAGCAGCTGTCCTGCCCGGCGCCGGGGTCTCTGTGGAAGCCCAGGGCTGGAGGGCGCGGCCCTTCACGTTGGCACAGACGCCGACGGGGAGACCCCGAGCCTCCCTCCCGCAGACGGTCGGTGCAGAGATTGGGAGGAGCAGAGGACTCTGCTGATTCTCAGAGGCCCCACCCGGGCTCGCTCCAGGCTGGTGTCCCACCTCCCCGCCCGGGCGCCTGGAGCGTGCTGGGGGTCGGCACGGTTGTTAAGTGCGTGTGGCCCACCCAGCACCGCCGCAGGAGGCTCTCGCCTGCTCTTCGCAAACGAGCAAACTGAGGCAGAGCCCAGAGGACGCAGCACACGGATCAGGAGCACAAACATCCTGGGGACCTCGCCAGGCTCCGGCTCTGCGCACGGCGCCTGGCTCAGGCCCTCCGAGGGCGCAGGAGTTGGAGGTCACTGGTGGGCTGAACAAGCGGCCGCAGGTCTCTGGGGCAGGGGTTGGGGGAGGCGGGGAACGTGGGTCCCGGGAAGGGGCGTGGAGCGGGAGGGGACCGCGGGCAGGGGCAGGCTGGACCCCGGAAGCCCGAGGCCGCTCCCGATCCTGCCTGCCGCGGCCACCGCCAGGACTAGCCAGGCCAGGAGACTACAGGTCCACAGACCGTGTTCGGTGAAGTTCCTAAAACCCGCAGGGAATGGGGTTGAGCAACTCTGACGTCCACTTACTTCTTAAGCATTCTATCAGAAGACATTGCTGCCAGATGAGAGCACTGAAATCGTTTCCAGAAAAGTTTTATGTCCTTCTGCGAACCACTCCTCATCCCTAGAGGAAGTGGGTGTTTTCCTCAGCGTGGGGTGAGGTATGTTCATGCCGGCTCGGCTGGGAACCGGTTCAGGCTGGTTTAAGGCCTCCCGGTTCTTGGCACTGAACAATTCAGTGATGGTTTAAGTCGCGCCCGGCGTTTGAGTAAACACCGGCCGATGACAGACACTTGGGAACATAGCACGCACCGGTCCTTTTCCCAGGAATGCGGCCAGCTGGTCCCTCCCGTGGAAGACGCAGATTAAAAACCCTCCGGTAATAGTGTTTTATGGATGAGCCGACCCGACTTATAAACAGCACGCGGCCCACTCTGAGTGCACCGTCTGTGCAGTTTGTGGAAGGGGCTGCTGGGGTTCGGCAAGTCGGGGTAGGTCAGGGTGTCGTTGTATTAACATTGTGGTGCGTGGAAAACACCCCAAAATATGAACAAAGGAATTCCCACAGTTTCTAAAACACCATCATCTTACAGGGACTTCCAACTCGGGGTTTTTTTTCTTTTCCAGAGAGAAAAAGAAGACGCAAGCTGCTTTCTCCTTTTCCTCTCTGCAGATGATAAGCACAGCACACGTTCAGCCTGGATTCTACCGTAGAGGAGAGATCTGACACGTGCAATGTCAGGCCGAGCTCTTACACTGGGGACTTTCTATGTGTCCTTTATTTGGGGTTTTTAAAAGAAATTATATGTGTCATAAAAAGAAAACCAGCAGATTTGACTCTACTCTCTCTCGAATGAGCCATTTTTGGGTATCTTTTGCTTTGGTGCTTAACCACTTTGGTACAAGCGTCGACTATAGCCGATAGCCACAGATGAACGCACAAAGCCAAGCGTCGACTGTAGCCGACGGCCATGACAGGAAGGCGCACAGCCGAGTGTCGACTTTAGCCGACAGCCAAAAGCTTTTACTTTTACACCTTTTATCCCTGCAGTTGCAGTGTGTACGTTCAGCTAATAAGTTACTACGAATCTGTGACCTTTTAACGAGTCCTTAGTAGGAGTTGTTATAGCTATTTTCCTAAAGCTGCCTGTAAAGTAAAACAAGCTTTCAGTGCTTTAAAGCTTTCCTCATCACACAAGAGCAAAACGGATCCGTCGTCAATGCACAGCACACACCACCGTGCGGACTGTGAGTGCCGGCTGTGGGCGAGGCTTCGCGGCCGGTGAGCGCCGTACCGAAGTGGTTAATTGGAAATGAAATTGTTGAAGTTGCTGATGACGTCAAAACAAGAACTACAGCAACCCCCAGAGAAGGTGTCTGCACAGAGCCCCCCAGGCCCAGGGCATGCGGAGTCTACTCCCTGCAGAAGGTCGCGGTTTTGTTTAGAGTCGTAAGAAAGGCAGGAATCCCAGCGTGACTCCCAGGACATCCTCTGGCAGGGCCTGGGAGGATCTGTGCAGACACCTTCTCCGAGGTCTCTCTGTCTATCTGAGGACATCAATCCCTCGGATCAGACCACCCCCGCAACCCCACTTAACCTCGCACAACCGTCAACACCACCGTCCGCGGAACCTTGTCGTCTTCCCGACTCACGTCCATGAAACGCCGACTCCCGCCCCGCCCCCGCCTTTCCACTCTGTGTCTGTGGAGGTGACAGTCCCAGGGACCCCGTAGGAGTGGAGCCACACGGCGTCTGTTCTTTCGTGACCGGCGTCACGCTCGGCGTGATGTCCTCGAGGCTCCCTCCAGTCTCAGCAGGTGTCCGAGGTTCCTTCCCGGCGAGGCTGGGCAGACCCTGCGGCGGGTGCGAGCCCTGGTCTCTGACCCTCCCATCCACGGGCGCTCGGGCTGCTCCACCCCCGGCTGCCGTGAGCTCGGGTGCAGGCGCCGCTCGAGTCCCCGCTTTCCCCGCTTCTGTGTCTGGGCGAGAAGCGGAACTGCTGGGTCAGGCGCGACCGACCGTGCGGCTTTTTGAGGAGCTGCCGTCCTGTCTTCCGCGGCAGCCTGCGCTCGGCCGCCGACGCGTCTCCGCGTGCACTGAGCAGCCCGGTGCTGCGGAGACTGCAGGGTTCTCAGCACGGGCTTTCGTCTTGCTGTGGTTGAATTAGGGTTATTGGAACTCCGTGCAAGCTCTGCCCGTGCCGGAGAGCAGGCCCCTCCCTCTCTCGGGCACCGGGACCGGCACCTGAGTACCGGCTTCTCCAACCCGAGAGGCACCGGCCCACCCTGGGCCCGTCCCCACCTTGGCGTGGTGGCTGAGGACGGGGCGGGCGGAGGAGCCACCAGGGCCTCAGTCCCAGAGCGTGGTGGGCGGTGCCGGCCTCTACCTGCTCCAGCAGCGGCCAGAGAAGCCGCCAAGCCGAGCGAGCGCCCTCCCTGCCCACGACACCTGTGCTCTGAGATCATGCCACCACTCGTACGCCTCTCAGTACACGGACACTGCATATTTAGGAGACACCTGTCCAGGTGTCTGGCGTGGGCTGCAGAGCCCACCGGGCTGTGCCAGTGCACGGCGCAGGCGAGTGGAAGCGGTTAGAGCTCCGGAGGCGGCCCCAGGCGAGGGAGCCCCGGGGTGGAGAAGTGAAACGGGACTCACCCCTCTCCTTCCTGCGGGTCCTCTGCAGGCCGCTCCTGGAGCCACGAGGGAAGTGCCCAGCGCCCTGCGGGGCCAGCTGTGACGGGCACTGGCAGATAGGGACGCCCACGCAGGAGTGAGGGGCTGTGGACAGGGCTGTGCGCCCCACGAGGGCTGTGGGCAGGGGGTCCTCGGCCAGCAGCCCCCCCTGTGCTAGCAGGAGACTCTGCCGCGGAAGTTAAGGAGACGCCATCGGCAAAAGCACAGAGCCAGCGCCTGCCCCAGCGGAGCCTCCCGTCCGTGGGAGGACGGTGCTCCGAGCTCAGGCCCTGCACGGGACTCCTCGCCTGCCTGGGTTTCCTGGTCTGAGACTGGGCCAGGGCACGATGGCACCTTCTTCACAGGTGCGGTGGGGATCGCCCGCAAAGCAACAGCAGGGGCTTGCCAAGGTGGCATCGTAAGTGTCACTCTTCCCACCGGGACAGGCAGACAGGTGACGAAGGCTGGAGCAGCCGCAGGCCACTGGCACCATTCTGGTCGGCTTCTCTGCCAGAGTGGATGCGGGAAATAAAACAGGCGAGATCGGTCTGATCCCCTCCGGCTCCTACAGGGTCACCCTCCCCAAGTGCAGGTTCAACCAACAAGTCCGTCCCTCGCAAAAGCAGTTTGTCGTAAGAGACGATGATGCCCGGCCTGCAGACTGCCCCGGGCAGGTGTTTAGGATGCCGAGCACCACACGCTCCGGGGAGCAAAGGAAACACCGTCCTGGTTTCCGTGATAAATTGTATCTTCCTCCAGAGCCTCACCCGGGGTCAAGGGCAAGAAGCCTATTTGGTCCAGTCACTTGGCTCAGTCTGGCTGAATCATTTGCGCTTGCTCAGGTAGCACAGGGGCTTCAGGCAGGTGCCGGCCTTGCTGAATCCCGCCCCTCCCTTGCTCTGGCCAAGGTGGCGTTGGCACCTGGGGGAGGGGCTTTGGAAAGGAAGGGGGGAGGCTAGATGTGCACACCCTCTGCTGCCTCTGGTCTCCTGGGCAACGCCCCCACCCACCTGAGCATCCCCAGCCGGGCTGCACCTGGGGCCATAGAGCCCTTTGTCCGCTAGCCTGGGCCTGCGCCCGGAGCCACGGCTGTGACCACGTTCCGACTCTCTGCCTCTGGCCCCGGCGCGTCCCCTGCAGCTTCCTCGGCGTCATAGTGTCCTCCCCCCAGGCACTGACCTGATAGGACAGTCACCGGGACCTGGTGTCCCAGCCCAGTTCCCAGTGAGCTCCAGCCCTAACTTTCTAAGACCCAGTTAATTCTAAATCCTTAAATTTTACTAACTTGGAATTACTGTGCATTTGATTACCAGATAGACCAGGGCGGTGGAATGTTTTAACCGGTTTACAGGAGGAGAGAGGCTTTGTACTTATTCATCCATATACATGCCGTTCACCTGGAGAAGCAGGCAACTCTCTTCTTCATCTGGGAAGTTTTCTGGGGAAAAAGGTCACGTGCGTTTTGTTCTTTGTGCCACCGTACAACAGAAAGTCCAATACCATTGTAACAGTCCACACACTCGCGTTGTCATGTTGTAAGCCGATCTCTTGGCCGTCGCTCCGGTTTTCACACGGATGCTCTAAGGCAGCGACGGGCGGCCCCGCTTCCTCCTGCGAGCAAACCCGGGCTGTTTAGCTTGGCGCCCGCAGCCACCTGTCACCACTCAGCCATCTACAGCCTCCGGGTCTCCAGGGCAGGATGCGCCATCGACCCAAGACACTGCGCGAGAGCACACGGTGCCTTGGCAGACAGAAAAGCTCTGACCAGCCGAGCTCCAGGGTGCAGAGTTGCGAACTAAGGAGGTCGTTATCTGCCTGCACGGGAGAGGAAGTCTGTGCCTGCCATCCAATAATACGGAGAACACGAGCCACTGGAAAGTCGGGCTGACGGGTTTAAGTAAATAAACGGCGTCTTTAAACCAGAGAATGAGTGAGAGGCTTCATGAGAAAGTCCCTGGCACACTGCTACGCGTTCGTATCCGTCAGCGTCTAGCGTCTGTGACGGAACCGGAGTGCGATGAAATTGTCAGAAGACACGGATCAAATCTCGGCTTTGACACTTACCTGGCGTTCGGCCCTGGCCTCCTCAGTCTCTGTGAAACGGGGTGATGGTGCCCCCTCCTAGGGAGACAGGGACTCGGCGAGAGGGCAGTGGGGGAGCAGCCCCAGCTCCGCGGCCCCCAGTGCCAGGTGGGAGGTCCACGGGCCACTGAGCCTCATGCCGGGCAGCTGTCGGGTGCTGGGGCCGCCCGTCCCTGCCTCGTGGTTTACGGGCAGAGGGCGCAGCATGTCAGGGCTCTGGGGAGGAATTCAGAGCGGGAAAGGGGAGAGGTTGTCTGCCCCCCACCGCCAGGGAAGAGGCCTAGGAATGTCCCAAAGCCTCAGCCCACCACAGGGGGGAAGGGAGGGCACGCAGGGGGGGGGAGATGCGAGGAGGCGCCCCAGTCCCCCCCAGGCTCTCGAGCTCCCAGAGCCCCGCCCTGGTCCTGTTGCCTCCTGCGCATCACCCGCTTGCCGTGGTCTGGACTCGTCCCCAGAACTCAGGTGTTGCCAGTGCCGGGCGTGGGGGCAGGGCCCGCAGGAGGGGATCAGGCAGCAAGGCTCCACCTCCCCCCTAAGTGTGGTCCAGGCCCCTGGGAAAGAGGCGTCATGCACACTCAGCAGCTGCCTGCCCTTCCGTTTCTGCCGCGTGGGGCCTGGCAAGAAGGCGTCACCAATGCCGTCCCTTGACCAGGGACTCCTGTTCTTCCCGCTGACTGACAGTATTTACAGTGGAGGCCTCGACCTCCCTGGGCCTCAGCCCTGCACGGCCCACCTCGATGTGTCCCTTCCTGCCATCAGGCTCCAGCCACCCCGCTTTCTCCAGCCCCGGGGCCTCCCCTTCTCTCCTCCTGAGGACTCAGTGTCCCATTCTGGTCCACAGAGTCCACACCCCGCCCGCGACGCTCCCCCTTGTCTCCACGACGCACTGCCCGCGCCGGGCACCGGGCTCTCACGCAGCGAACGCTTCGTAAGTTTCCACTTGTTTGCATGTTCTTTAACTTTTATTTAACAGTGTATCTCCCCTGACACTAATCTGAGATTTAAATAGGTAATATGTGTAACACATCTAACTTTTTAAATTACCACCAAACTCCTAAATAAATCGTACCTAAATCAATGGCTGCCGTGTCTGCCTGGGGTTCCCTCGTGTTCTAGAACAAGGAGCAGCTCAGGGAGGCGGGGATGAGCGTGGGATATCTGGACCCAGGACGGGTAACACCCTACCCACGGCCGCGGCATGACAGGAGGCTCCAGACCTCTCCACGCAGACGCTGTGCGTCCTGACCTGAGCCGTGGCTTAGCTTGGGGAAACTGAGTCTGGTCTTGTCCAGAGAATGAAACAGTGCCAGGCTGTCGGTATTGTTCACGCTGCCTATAATTAAAGATGTCTCGGCGTGACGCGGCTCTCCCTGGTGGAGGGAAGGCCGGCTCACAGGCTTAGGTGCCTAAAAACTAATTTACGGTGGGATTATCATCCGAGCGCAGCCGACAAAGGGCTCTTTGTTGGTGCCACCGAGGGGGAGGGGACACTGTCACTGACGGGGCCGCCCCGCCCTGGGGCCGGGCCTGGGCACAGGTCTCCCTGCTCCCAGCTGCTCAGCTCGGGCAGCGCCAGGCGTGTAACAGATGGAGAAATGCTGGAGAATTAAACGCACATTTGAAGGTGTTAAAGAGACTCAGAAAAATTAAATTATTTAGTTCTCAGCCCCCGACGTCCTGCAAGCACTGAACAGCTCCCTGGGTGCGGGCAAGGCGGTGCAGCTCTGCGGGGCCAGCTCGGCGGGGCCAGCGCGGCGGGGTCAGCTCGGTGGGGTCAGCTCAGCGGGGTCAGCGCCCGCCCTGCTCCGGTCCGAGTCAGGCAGCAGATTGGGGGGGGCAGGACGTGGGGTTTGCTTTAGTTCCAGGTGAAAAGGCGACGTCATCTTGTGTTCTTCTAGTAAGGGGGGCCACGCCCTCCAGCAGGTATGACGTGCCGTGCTGCGGAGCACAGATGCCGGCACGCAGCGCCACACGCGGGACGCGCCCACCGTGAGCTCCTCACGCTCTCAGGGCACACTGCAGACAGAGAGCTCCGGGGACGCCGTCCTCCTTGTCTTGAGTGGCCGCCCTGAGCGTGGCGTGCTCGCCCCAGACGCCCCTCCCAGCCCCGAGTCGCTCCAACTAAAGAAAGACACTCAGTAGATAAATGCACAGTGCCAACGTGTCGTTACACCGTCTCTCAGCACGCACGCTCACCGCAGCTTTGGTTTCTGCAGGGACAGAACGCCTGGACCACGTACTCCCCGCAACGATCCTCCATCACTTAACAAAGAAAAAGCCGAGCCCCACCCTCCCCGCTTGCTCTGCACAAGCCCGGTGGCTCCAGACCGGGACGAGTTTGGGGCCCCGAGAGCAGGGTTGCCGCAGCCGCGGGCCCCAGGTCCTCGGCGGCCAGCAGTCCCGAGCTCTGCCCCTGGTGACGCCGGGGCACAAAAGCCAGCACAGGCCGCTGCCGCGATGTCAAAGGGCTCTAAGCCAGCGCCATAAACAACGCATAACGCGGCGGCTGTGTTTTCTCCTGACAGTCCTTGCCGTCCCATCGAAGAGTCCGGCTGTTCCTCTCCTCCCGGCTTCTTAGCCGGAGCTGAACCGGAATGTGAGGGAGTTCATGGCCGGAGTTCATGGCCCGGTTCAGGCGACCATCCCACAGCTTTCAGGGGACTTCCGGTTGCTGATCTATTTCTAGCTGATTATTGTTATGGGGACACATCACAAGACATTTATCAGAAGGAACAGAGACAAAACCCAGGCGGAACGATCGGAGTTCGGTGGCAGCGCGTCACTCCGTGGAACACTCACTCTGTGCACGGGGCTTGTCCCGCCGGCCTCGCCCGGCACCCGCTGCTCAAGAGCGCACCATTAGTCGCTGAGAACCACGTTTCCTGCGATCCCGGGTGCGTGAAATACCCAGAACGGGCAACTCCGCAGAGACATAAAGCAGCTTCGCGCCGCCCAGGCCTGAGTGGGGGGTCGGAGGGTAACAGGTGAAAAGATGGTTTTCCAAAACACATGGTAGTGGTCGCACAGCACGGAACACGCTAAGCACAGGATTGCGCACGGCCTGGACGAGTCAATGGCAGGTGAATTACAGTTCAATAAATCTGTTTTTAGAGGAGGGTATTATTCTTCCAGCAGCCACCTGGGACCACACTCGGCACTGACTGGGAATGTTCTGCAGCCGGCTCTGTGCTGGTCCCGGCCCACCTTGCACTAATTGAGTTCTCCTCCCAGCCATCCTGCAGACAGGTGTTAACCCCGACGTCCAGGTGAGGGGCCCGGCGGGGGTGGGGGAGGAAGTTGCTCTGAGCCACAGAACCAAGGACCCCGAGCCCCCATCTGCCCGTCGTGATGGTCGGTTCTGCTGCCGCCCCATCTCTGTCCAGTCTCCCCTCCGGCTCCCTTTCCTTCCAGCAATAGCAGAAAATTCTGGAATTGTGGAAACCTATCCATGGAACGCTTTCCCGGGTGACATAAGCCTTCCTAGTACATAGCAACATGGAAATTTCCTTGAAGCTCTTTGGAGAGGTTTTCCAAATTTGGTCTGTTTTCATATGTGGGCTTTATTCTTCAGAGAATGTCAGCCTAATTTAAAAGTCAAATGCCGCTGGAGAAAATGTTCCCTTGTTGATAAAAATACCGGCGGAGCATGTGCTGGGTACGGGTGGGAGCCCTGCCGGCCTCGAGAGAACACAGCACGGCAGCCAGGTGGCCTCACCTGGGGAAAACTTAGAACCTTTTACGTTGAGTGCTCGAGAGAGAACAGAATAGGTCACAGTAACAGTGAGGGCAGGGGAGATTACCGGCGAGCTCAGTAACCAGGCGCTGTCTTTTATTCTCATCTGGAGGGAGGTTTTGCGTAGAGCAATTAACGTATTTCCCAGCCTTTTCAAGTTTACGTCTCGACTGATGGTTTAAGGTGTTAAAAATACTCTCTGCTGGGTGGAAATGTCATCGAGATCACAGCAGCCACCACTTCCACCGGAAGGGTTTTTGCCGCCTTCAATTCATAACCCCCCCCCCCCGAGTCCTCCCCGTGGGCCGGGGGTCTGTCCTCAGCAGGCGTGAAATCAGAGGCACAATTAGGGGCCACTCGAGACGTGTGGCGGGAGGAAATTCTACTCCGGGACAGGGGACGGGGTTACCCGTAAACAAAGAACCTTCTCTTGCACGCTTTCATCACATTAATGGAAAATGGGAACCACAGTCCCCAGGCTGGGAGCAATTGAGGTGCAGGACTCGGAGAGAACCGTGAAAATGTCTTGAAAATAAAAATACTGCATCATAATTATGTGAATAATCGATATGCCCTTCACTATGATTGTCAGTGTTCACAATGGAAGTGTAGCCGCTAAAGGCGATCTAGAGAGAAACAACATCTAAGCGTTTCTATCTGAAATTAGGATGTGACCACGTTGTCAGCTCAGAGCTGACACAGGGCTGGAAACTGGCCATCCCCCCCCAGGGGTCCTGTCCTGCCCACGGCTCTGGACACCGGTGACACGGGGCTGACGTGGACGGCAGGGGAGGAGGAAGCGCTCCGCCCGGGGAAAGAGAAGACGTCCAGGAAGACGGCGACAGAGGCGTGGGGAGCCACTCTGTTTGTCTCTGCACAAACTGGGACGCAGAGGTTAAGCAGCTTCCCCAAACGTGCAGGCGGGTCAGTGGTGACGCTGGGGCTTCAGCTAAAGTCCCCATCTCTGTCCAGCCTGGGGTCTGCGCGGCACATCAGCGGACCTCAGCGGGCCTTCAAACATAGCACTCCAAGCAGCGAGTTGAGAGAGAGTTATCCATGTGTGTGCAGGTCTGTGTGTGTGTGCATGTCTCCGTGTGTGCATATCTGTGTGTGCATGTCCATGTGTGTGCATGTCTCCATGTGTGCATGTCTGTGTGTGTGCATGCCCATGTGTGTGCATGTCTCCATGTGCGCATATCTGTGTGTGCATGTGTGTGTGTGCATGCCAGTGTATGCATGTCCCTGTGTATGTGCATGTCCTTGTGTATGTGCATGTCTCTGTGTGTGCATTATCTGTGTGCATGTCCATGTGTGTGCATGTCCATGTGTGTGCATGTCTGTGTGTGTGCGTGTCTCTGTGTGTCTGTGTGTGCGCATGTCCATGTGTGTGCATTATCTGTGTGTGCATGTCCATGTGTGTGCATGTCCGTGTGTGTGCATGCCTCTGTGTGTGCATGTCCATGTGTGTTTGTTTCACTGGTAGTTTTTTTTAATTACTGGTTATAAAGATAAAATTTCTCTCTTTTTTTTATTTCAGCATATTATGGGGGTATAAATGTTTAGGTTACGTATGTTGCCCTCCCCCCCACCCCGAATCAGAGCTTCAAGCGTGACCATCCCCCAGACGGTGCGCATCGCACTCATCATGTATGTATATACCCATCCCCTCCGCCCCCCTCCCACCTGCCCGACACCCGATAACTGTTATTCCTATACGTCCGCTCAAGTGTTGAAACTTCTCTTTTGATGTGAACATCTACGGTTGAAAAACACTTCACAGAATGAGACTGTGCATTTTAAAATCAGCATTGCTGAAAACAGAACCACGTACATGTCTGAGACTCCGGCACCGCACGCGGCCACACGCGGGCTGAGGGGTGGCCTTCGGTCACTACGCAGGGCGTCACGCAACCAACCATGCGGGGACAGACTGACATTGCCAACAGTTCGCAGAACTCGGTCTCCTCGCTTCACGGCAACACTTCGTCATATGACAAACAAACCCGGCGTCTTACGCCCACTTCCTTTTCCCTGCAGAGCTCCAGCAGCCACAAAGAGGATCAGCTGCTTCTGTAGAAGACTGCTTGCTCTATCAAGATCAGCAGACGGCTGGATCGCTGAGTCGCTGCGCATCTTGCTGGGCAGCGGACTCTGCCTGCCAGTCAACGCCAACTTACTTTTCCCAGAGGGCAGAGCTGGGATCTGTTTTTGTAGCTGGTTCCTTCTGCCGTCCGGCACGGAGAACGCTCCTCGCTCCGCCCGGGGCAGGGTTGCTCCAGCCGCAGAGGCTGGAAGCTGGTCTGGGCCGTCCCTGCTGTCGGGCTCTGTGGGACTTCGCTTGGTGGCCCTCTCCCCTTCCTCGAGGGCTGCTCTCGGGGCAGGACGGCCAAGCCGGGTGCAGCTGCCTGCACGGCCCATACAGCAGCTGGGGACGCTTTCAGGACGTTGTGTTTTGCGAGTTTGCTTATTTCTTCATTTCTCACGGGGGACAGAGGAGGTCAGCCGGCCGATAGAGGTGTGTCACAGTGACGAGTTTCGTGCAATTTTAATCAAATTGAGGGTGCCTGGGTGAGGCCTGATGATGCGGGATCGAGCACTGCACGTCCAGGTTCACGTAGTGAAAATCGAATGTTCCGGAGACACAGATGCCAATTCTCTAAAATGCCCCTGTCTCCTGCCTGTGAGAGAGACTTCCTGCCGGGAGTCTTTCCGCAGCGCCGTTCCCGGTCCTCGCGCTGTGACCGGCTGTCGCGGTTCCTCCATCTCCATTACAGACCGAGGAGGGAACAGCCTCGCAGCCCGAATGGAGCCAGGGCAGAGCCCAGAGGACACGGTCCGGCCACAAGGTCCTGCAAGAAACCGCGTCACGTGTGGCACACACGCACAGGGGCTGTTTTTACCGACACAGCCGGTACCCTCTTTTCCAGCCAATGATAATCAAATTCTAATGACGTAATTATTTTAGTATGGTTTTTTCTGAAAAAGATGTTCATCTTGAAAGAAAACAGAATGAGACCACGAATACAGAGAAAATTCTCCCTTTGTGTTGGATATCACCAAGTAAGAGACGCACCTGGGCCTTATTTTAAAACCCAAGGAATACATGTCCAAACATGATAGGCAAGTTCACTCTCTACCTCACGGATTCTTCACGAGCTAAACATGCAACGAGAGCACTGCACTTCGTGTGACGTGTCTTTTACAGGCAGCAAAGAAAGCATGTCGATCGGGTGTTTTTCTTAATGGAATGTATAATGTGTTTTGTTAAAAAAATCAAACATAAGCATGTATGTTTGCAGCGTATGACAGAACAGCGACATCCACCCAGACGCCTGGACGGGGCCCGCGGTACACCTTGCTCACCAAGGCCAGAGAGGGAAGGCAGAGCGCCGGGACGCCCCCAAGCCCCGGCCACTGGGGTTCCGGGCCCTCCCTTGTCCTCGGGGCTGGGAAGAGGCCCACGCTCTGAACCTGACGCACGAGGGGCTGGGTTCTGATCCCCAGTCTGTGGGATTTAATCGTTAGAGGGAGGAACAGGTGGACACCGCACCAGACCGTGAGGAAGAGGAGGAAAAGCCGATGTCTGTGGCGTCCCCCAATGTCCCACAGAGGTGACACGGCCCTCGGCCTGTCGGGAACCACTTTGCAAAAGTGGGAAGAGTCTGGGCAGCCGGACGTCTGAACCCCCGACATCCAAATCTCCCAAATCCTTCTAACGTCCAAATCCCCCGAACGTCCCAATCCTCTGACATCCCAAACCCCGAACCTTTGAACCCCCAGTCACTGTTGCTACCCACTGTGCGGCCCTGCCACTCTGCCTGGGGTGTGCGGGGCTCACACACTCACGCACTCACCGAAACTTCCCAGGCACCGGCCCGGCCCACACGCTTGCATTTCCTTACACACGTAATGACGTCATTAGGAACAGCATTCACAAGCACAAAACCCCA
The DNA here is from genome assembly GCA_008086735.1 of Cheirogaleus medius. Taxonomy (NCBI): domain Eukaryota; kingdom Metazoa; phylum Chordata; class Mammalia; order Primates; family Cheirogaleidae; genus Cheirogaleus; species Cheirogaleus medius. The sequence continues at coordinate 107,000,814 of VBSM01000361.1, read as the reverse complement.
TCACATTCAGGGGAACTTCACCGGAGACGAGATGCCCCTTACAGTCTCACGGGGATATTCTGGTCTGTTTTACTCTGTGGAGTTTATATACTCAGGGGCCAGATTGTCACCTTCGCAGAGTCAGAACGGATGTCCCGAAGAGTCCAGGGGAAGCAACGCTCCACCGTGTGCTGGGACACAGGTCTCAGGAGAGACTGGGCTCCCCACCTCTAACCCATCAGCAGGTCTGTGCCTCTCCCTTCCTCTATTAGCGGGTCTGTCTGAGAGATCGCCACGCCCCGCTCAGCCCAACGCTCCGTTGAGAGGTGCCGTTTTACGTGCACATCCACGGAGCCGTGTAGGAAAACAGAGGTCTCAGGACCCCCAGCTCCGTGTGCAAAGGGCAGTGTTGAGCGCGGAGCCGGAGCCGAGGGACACCCGCGTCCCCACGAACAGCCACGACTGACCCTGCACGTCGGGAAGTCAAACCATCTACAGGGACCCCACAGACTGTCTTCAAGGAGCCTCCTTGCGGGCCGCCCGCGGGCAAGACGGGGACACTGCGACTCGGGTCTGCAGGCTGCGTCTGGGCCCCAAACTGGAGTCTGACAGGGGTGACGGCCAGTTCACCTCCCCAGGCGCCGGACGGGGACCCACCAGATCGGCCATTCGTCCTCCCACCCAGGCCGTCCGCACAACCGACGCTCCCTCCACTCCCGATCCGCCTCAGACACCGCCGCACCTGTGTGCCGCGCAGACTCCTGAGCACGGAACGGGACCACCGGCCCCACCGCCCGCCCGCCCTCCCTTCTGCGCCCCTTGCCTTACTCACGGAGTCCCCGGTCCCTCTGCGGAGAGCACAGGCCACAGGTGCGTCAGTGGTCTGTGCTTTCCCCGGACACGACATCAAACGCAGGCTTAATAAGCCGCCGCTGACTGAGAGCTTTGCCTCCGTTGTCTGTCTGGGGCTGTCGGCGCCTCTACGGAAACGTGACTCTTGAAGGGAAACCCACCTACGCGGCATCTCGGGAGATGGCGCAGGTTTGTCGCAGGACGACAGCGGCCCCCTGGGTGGAGACCTGTGTCCGACACAGCCCAGGTGCAGGTGAAACCCACAAGACACCTGCCCGGGCCACGCCTGCCACACACAGTGCCACGTGCAGGCTGAGGCTGCCACCTGCTGGACACGCAGGCAAACAGGTTTTCGTGGAGAACACTTCACTGCAGACCGAAACAATAACCACTTTTTTTTTTTTTTTTTTTTTTTTGCTTGTTTTTGAAACAGAGTCTCGCTCTGTCCCCCGGGCTAGAGTGCCGTGGCGTCAGCCTAGCTCACAGCAACCTCCAACCCCTGGGCTCAGGCGATCCTCCTGCCTCAGCCTCCCGAGTAGCTGGGACTACAGGCACGCGCCACCATGCCCGGCTAATTTTTTTTTTTATATATTTTTAGTTGTCCAGCTAATTTCTTTCTGTTTTTAGTAGAGATGGGTCTTGAACTCCTGAGCTCAAATGATCCTCCTGCCTCAGCCTCCCAGAGTGCTTGGATTACAAGCGTGAGCCACCGTGCCCAGCCAACAATAATCGTCTTTTGTGGTTTTGTCTGCTTGTTTGTTTTGCTTTGTTTTAATTTTGTACTGTGGTAAGAACACGGCAGGAGCTCAACCTTCTCAACACAACTTTACGTGCACGATGCAGAATTGTCACCGTGGGCACAGAGTCACACCTCGCATCTCCAGAACTCACCTGACACCTTCAACTCTGTCCCCCCGCCCCGAGCAGCAGCCCCCATTCTCCCCTGCAACCCCTGGCGAGCCCCTTCGACTTCCCGCTCTGTGGCTCTGACGACTCTAGGGACCTCGTGGAAGTGGACTCCTGCCGGCTTCTCACGTCACTTGGCGTCAAATCCACAAGGTTCATCTGTGCACCAGTGCGGGTCAGGATTTTCCTCCTCTTTAAGGTGGAAAATATCCCACTCTGCGCATACGCATTTTCCTTGTCTCTCCTCTGCCGACACACACGGGCCGATTCCCCGTCTCGGCTGCTGCGGGCAGGGCTGCAATACGCGGGGGGTGCAGTGTCCCTTAGAGAGCCTGACGCGGTCCTTTTGGGCGAGTGGGAACCTGTGCGCCCCGTCCATGGGGCTGTCAAACGGTGCAGCCTCTACAAAGAAAATCAAAGTCTCGGGGCCACCCCGTCCTCCTCCTGCCAAAGAGGAGGCAAAGGCCTCAGGCACCGTGGAACCGGCCCCACGGACCGTGCACTAAGGACAGTCCTTGCTGACCTCCCATAAGCAAGGACAGCCGTACCTGTGTCCAGCACCTGAAACTGCAGCCACTAAGCCACACTGATGATGAATTTAATGTTTATCTCCGGGTGACGGAACTGGAGACAGGACAGAATCACACTCTTCCACCTGCCAGGAAATCTGATGCTTCCTTATTTTATGCAAAACGTGGATTTCTTGGGCCTCACAAGACCGTAACCACCACGTCATCGGCCCCCTTTCTCCTTTCTCTTCGGCCTTTCTCCTTCTCTGCTGCCTTTCAAATGCGGAAGTTTCCAACCGCCCCTTGGGAAGGGCAGCCACAGCCTGTCTGCGGCTCCTCCTGGTTTCCCAGGTGTGTCCTGAAACTCTTGGCTTAATAATCCTCCATTGATTGAGATTCTGCCTCAGTCATTTATTTGGGTTGAAAACAATGTGGAGGCTCCTCAAAAAGTTAAAAACAGAACAACCAGGCCGGGCAAGGTGGCTCATGCCTGCAATCCTAGCACTCTGGGAGGCCGAGGCGGGAGGATCCTTTGAGCTCAGGAGTTCGTGACCAGCCTGAGCAAGAGCGAGACTCTGTCTCTACCAAAAATAGAAAAATTTAGCTGGGCATGGTGGCACATGCCTGCAGTCCCAGCTACTTGGGAGGCTGAGGCAGGAGGATCGCTTGAGCCCAGGAGTGTGAGGTTGCTGTGAGCTAGGCTGACGCCATGGCACTGTAGCCCGGGAAACAGAGTAAGACTCTGTCTCAAAAAAATAAATAAATAAATAAATAAATAAAAATAAAAATAGAACAACCACATGTCCCAGCAACCTCACTTTTGTTTTAGAAATTGGCAACATGCCAGGCACTGTGGAGAAAACTCCCTCCACGCCACGGCACCCCGGTGTGAAACAGGTGCTCGGGGACCTTCCGCGACGTCACACAACCCTGCACTTCTGACACGTGACACTGTATCAAAGGACCCGGAGATCCCGGACAAAAATGAAAACATCGAGGAGGAAACTGACGTTTGAGCAAACTGTGTGGCAGGGGGCACGCCCTCCCGAGCTGGCCGGGATGTCCTGCACAACCTCGGGACTCACTCAAAGGTGCCTGTTCTCCCAGCGGTCCCTCTCCAGGTTCGGGCCTCGGCTACCCTACGGTAAGAATGGGGTATTTTAAGCATCCTTAGAGACAGGCTCAAAACCACATAATTTGCAAAGTTCCCTCCTTACACTGAGACTGAATCCACGGTGGCGCTGGCCCGTCCAGCCTCGTCAGGTCGCTGTGCAGGAGGGACTGTGGGCACCTTCGTGTCGCAGCCGGAGACAACGCTGAGAAATGAGAGACTCACCTCGTACCCCACACCTCTGGGAGTGGCTGAAATGGGCTGCCCATTTTCAGCATTCTTTGCAAAACTTAGTCCTGGGACATCTTACGCTGTCTGCGGACGTGTGAGCCAGAGAATATCGGTGCTGCCAAGAGTGACCCAACTACCGTGTTTCCCCGGAAATAGGACAGGGTCTTATATTTATTTTTCCTCAAGAAGACACCCTAGGGCTTATTTTCAGGGCATGTGTTATTTTTTTTAAGTACGGTACAACCATCTACATTTATTCAAATACAGTTAAGTCATCTTCTTCTGGAACATCATCATAACTCTCCAAACCCTGAATTCCATCCTGAATTTCTTGCGACTCTATTTCCTTTAGAACCATCGACCCCGATCTCTCATGTCGAGCCATAGAGCTCTCATGGGGCAGATGAGAAGGGCTGCTCGTGTTCTTTACCGCTCCGCGACGAAATGCATCGGTTGTGCAGATGCGCTGTGTAGCCACGCCCACCACTAGGTCTTATTTTCGGGGTAGGGTTCTATTGCACAAATTCTTAGAAATCCTGGTAGGACTCATTTTATGGGTAGGTCTTATTTTCGGGGAAACACAGTAATACGTTTTGGACGATATTTTTTCAACAGGAGAAAAATTAGGGAATGCATCCCGACACCAAGCACAGAGAACGTTTGTGTTTCCGTCGCTTAAGATGGTTTGCAGGAAAGATGCCTGACACTCTGCCCTGGAAGCCTCCCCGGTCCTCTCCTGTAGCAAAGCTCAGCTCACGGCTGCGTCCCTAGTTCTCGAATCCCTGTCCGTGTGAGGGGCTTGGAGCGTCGTGCCCGAAGAAGCCCCCACGTCCGACCTGCTGGGGCCTCCGTGTCTGCGGCGATTTGTTAAACCCACAGAAACCCACACGGCGGCCGGGCCTGGGACCGGCAAGTCTGTTAAGATGAGTCTGTTCATCAGAGACCAGCCAGGGGACATATATTTGCTGTGTAAACTGAGGACGGGGGATTTGTCTCTCATACCCTTAGGCCTGCCAGTGTGTGGCAGGTCTGACCTCCTCTCCTGCCCAGCAGCTCAGTTTCAGGGTGTCCTCTTGGCCAGGAGGGGTCCATTCAGTCAGCCGGTGGGGGGAGCCTTGAGATTTTACTTTAGTTCAAAGGTGAAAATCTGCCCCCTGCTAGTCCAGCTGAGCAACCTTACCAGAATGGATTCTCTCTGACCCTCGGTATCCTCCTCTGCTCAACGGGACAAGCAGTTCTTCCCTCAAAGGATTCGGCGTGACATCAGCTGTCTGGTACGTGGCTGACGCTACTAAAAATAGCCTGCACCCAACTACGAGGCTGTCATAGTCGAACGGGGAAGAAAGACACACAAACCCCCAGGTGGCAAATGATCTGTGATCTGACTGGGGTTTGGACATGGTATCAGGCGAGTCCAGGACAAGACAGGACTAAATGGAGTCTGAAAAGTTGTAAAAAGAAAATCAAAGCCTCAGGGCCACCCAGCATCACTCAGAGCCACCCAGGGTCACCCCATGTCATCTAGGTCAACCAGGGCCACCCAGGGCTAAGCCAGCTCACCCAAGGCCACTCAGGGTCACTCAGGGCCAGTCAGTCTCTGTCACTGGCCCACTGTGTCCACGCTCTGTGCTCTGCCACCCGGTGGGAACCGTCACAATAAAGCCATTTTGCGCAGTTAAGTGCCGGCTTTGACCAGACATTGGAGTATTGGGTCAGGCGGAGCAGTTCCAGCGCTGAACGCCAGAGGGCAGCAGGGGCCAGGGCCACCGCTGGGCAGGGAGGCGTAGGCTCCTGTGAGCAGATGCTGGGGCTTCTCGGCTTCTCCACAGGAAGAGGCCCTGGCAGGAGCCGTGCCAGGTGCCACATGTCAGATGGGCCAGGTCCTGGCCCACGGCTTCCTCCTCCACCTGCAGCCTCTTTCCCTGTAGCCGGGACCAGGGCCAGAGCGCTGCGGCCCCTCCATCCTCCCAGCCCCGCTGGGGGCCCCGCAGGGACCCTGGAGTGCAGGGGCAAGCTGGCCGCCGCAGGCTCTAGAGAGCAGGCGGGTTGGAGGCGGGTCCCTCTCAGCCTCGGCCCCAGGGCCCGGGGCTCGGCC
>VBSM01000361.1:106970107-106995031 GCA_008086735.1 Cheirogaleus medius | reverse complement strand
ATGGGTCACAGTGGGCTCTTCCCCCACCCAAGGTCATGGGTCACAGTGGGCTCTGCCCCCACCCAGGGTCATGGGTCACAGTGGGCTCTGCCCCCACCCAGGGTCATAGGTCACAGTGGGCTCTGCCCCGAGCCCAGGGTCACGGGTCATGGTGGGCTCTGCCCCCATTCCAAGGTCATGGGTCATGGTGGGCTCTGCCACCAGCCCAGGGTCATGGGTCACGGTGGGCTCTGGCCACAGCATAGGTCACGGGTCACGGTGGGCTCTGCCCCCACCCCAGCCTTGCCTCCCCCGGCTGTGAGGTCGATATCAGAGGCGCGTGTGGCCTCTGTCTCTCTCAGAAGCAGAACCCACAGGATGTGCAGCTCTGAGCAGCTCCACTATTTACCATTTGGAGATGCCAACTTGCAGCGAGAGTCAGAGAAAGAGCCTAGAACCTTCCGCCCTCTGTCACTCCCGAGGGGAGAGGAGCCGCGTCCTGTGGGGGCTGCTTTCCTGCCCCCGGCCGCGTCTGCCCTGCTGCGTGTCCTGCGGGGCCCAGGGCTGCCCGGGACAAGCTGGCGAGGACTCCGGTGCAGGGAACCCCCCTGGCGTGGCTGAGGCCACTTTACGTAGTGACGATCCTTCCCGTCCGTCCTCCTCCTCCCTGCCGACTGTCACAGAGTGCATCGGGGACGCCTCAATCCCGGACCCCGCTCTCGCCAGGCTGGACGGCCCAGCCCCGGATGGCCCAGCCCCACACGGCCGCCCGAGCTCACTCGGCCCAGGCTGCACTTCCGGCTCCTGCCCCGACAGACTCAGGGAACACGCGGCACAGCAGGTGCGCCCTCCCGTCCTGCTGCGGGGACGCAGGAGCAGCCGTCCCGCTGCCGCCGCGGTGCAAGGAGAGACGTCCTGGGAGCCACCGCGCGGGAACTCGCCCCCAACTGCACAGGCCCCACACCCACCAAACACGCCCCGTGACATCAGCGTGAGACCCACTGACGGAAGGGGACAATGGCAGGGACCAGGAGGGCGGGGGCCAGGGCGTGCGGAGCAGGAGGTGCACACGCGGGCCCCTCTGTTCTGGGCCGTGAAGGGAGGTGTGGTTAAGGTGCACACGCGGGCACCTCTGTTCCGGGGCCGTGAGGCAGGCGTGTTTACCGAGAGAGCCCTGGAGGAGCCGGGTGAGCTTGCTGTTCCGGTAGGGCACGTGGCCGTGGTGCTCCGACAAGGCGGCCAGGACGTCTGCGAGGGCCGCAAGGCTGCGGTTGATCCAGCAGGTCTCCCTCAGCGCCGGCCCGGTGACCCCGGACACGCCTGGGGGGAGATGGGCAGACACTGTGACGCGTGCATCCAGGGTGAGTCGGGACGACAGCCAGGCTTCTCGGGGGGTCGGGACGTGGGGGACATTACAGGGAGCCCCGCCCGGTGCACCGGCCAACGCGGGAGGGAAGCTCGTGCCGGGGCTGGGCCTCTCTGGGCCGATGGCAGCGCCGGGACCGCCAATCCGTGGGGAGGTGACGGGACTCAAAAGGACCGCAGCTGGGAAGCGGCCTGTTCCCGTGTGGCTCCCTCCCCGCCCCCACATCCCGGCCCGCTGCACGCGCCCGCGTCCTTGCTCACCTGCGCACTCGCTGCCGGCCAGGTCCACGAGCTGCAGCTGGGCGCACGCCCGCTCCGCGAGGCCTGCGGGGTCTGGGGGCCGTGGGGGCCGGGCAGGGCCACATGCGCTCCTCTTTCCCGCGCCCGGGGGAGGGTCTGGGCAGGGCAGGACAGATGGGAAACGGTGGCAGGGAGCTGCGCTCGGCCCCACATCAGAGCTGAGAAGGTTCTGGAACTTCACCCCCGAGGCCCACACCCCCCAGGGAGGAAGGAACAGGTTTGCGTCTGACTCTCGACACCTGCGGGAGAGGGCCGGGGTGAAAGTCGCGGGTTCTCCGTGGGACGCGGGGAAGAACGGGAAGAAGGAAGCCGTTCTCTCTGTGGGAGTTGAGCTGATAAAGCCTCATTGTCTAAAGAAAACTGAGTTTCTCTTAGAAGGATTTGGTTAAATTAAAATTAAATTTAAATTAAATGTAACCAAATTTGGTTGATTTGGTTAATTAAAATTCGAGTCAGAAAATCGATGATCCCATTTAGAAATCAATCCTGCAATCTCTGTTTGACCCTCCACAGACGTCCTGACTGAAGTGTTCTTCGTTTTGACGTGTCAGTTCCAGAACGTGTCGTCCTAAACACGATTCTGAGAAAGATGTTTTTACAACCCGATACTCGCCACACAAAGCATGGAAAATACACGTAACTTTTTCAAAGAACACAGAGCCCAGTCTCGTTCCCCCTTTCCCGTGCGAGTCCTGCACACGGCTGTGGCTGCTGCTCCCCGACGTCCCCTGCCCGGGCGGGGGTCGTCACCGTGGTGACGTGACCCCCCTGCCCCGCCTGGGCCAGCGCGGAGGCCACAGGCTTCCAGTGTCACAGTGACGAGAAGGACGAGGAACGCCGAGCGCCGCGTGAGTGCGCGATGACCGTCACCGCCCTGTGTGGACACGCTGACCCTGCTTCCCTGTCACTGCAGCCTGGCCCTGGCCCCGGGTCTCGGGCGTGGTCCCCAGCGCCTGAGCCTGCAGAAGGGTGGGTTCCCGGGGCCGTCCCAGGCCTGCTGAGCCCAGGGGCAGGGGTGTCGTCCCGAGTGTGGCCTGTGGTTCCGGCAGCTAAAGCCTGAGTCGTCCCGGCCGTCGCAACAGGCGGTATTTTGTTACCAGACCGGAATGTCTGTACCGGCCGTGTAGTCTGTGACTGACCGTGTCATATATTTGACCAATGCATCGTGTTCCACTGGCCACGTGTGTCCCTCCCTCCCACCCCCACTCTCTCTTCTCCGCCGGGGATCCCCGGGGCCTCGTGGGTCTGGGTCCCAGGTCCCCAGAAGGTGTGGCTGCGGTTCCCACTCCTGGGTCCCGTGAGGCGCAGACGCTGCCGCAAGGACACGATCTGTGTCTTGCAAAGTGGATTTTTGCGTGGCTTGAGACGGCCACAGCTGGCCACCTACCGGAGCCGTCGGAGCCGAGGGCTGTGGTCGAGGTCACGGTCACGGTTACGATCAGGTGGGACCGGGACAAATCCTCGTGCACCAGGATGGGGTGCGTCGCCCTGTGCCGTAGGCCCCCGCGCACCAGCCGCAGAAGCTCCGAGGCACTGCCCGCGGCCCTGGGGACAATGGCAAGCGTTAGACACACTGGGAGGGGACGGCCACCCGACACCCCCGGCCAGCAGAGGCCTCTCCCCGAAGCTGAGTGTACCGATTGCAAGGAGGTACACTGCAGCCGATCGTATGCCAAATAAAACACCGTAAATCAAGTTTCTGCTCTTTGAGGCCTAATGAACCACGGTGTCGCCAACTGCCTGCCCCGAAACACCTGCCTGAGCCAGCGGCCGCTAACTCGTCAGCACCAACCGTTCCCTTGTCTGTTGCACCCGCGTGAGCGCGCGGCTTTGAAACATTTTGCCCATCGAGTCGTGTCTCTGCATGAAAGGTTTCCCCTTGTAGCTGATGAGAAGTGACAGTGAATCACAGCTCTGGGCGGCAGGAGACGGCGTGCCGAGCACAGCCTGCCGCCAGACAGACGCTGAGCGTTCTGGTTACTGTGTGCAGACATCGCGGTCAAATGTACCATTTCCTTAGAGCTTTTTGAAATATTAAAAATCGCCTGCAGGCCCTGGCCTGGCTAAGTTGGAGGCCCCAGGACTGGCCCCCACAGACGGGAGCTCCCCTCACGCCGGGTGTCAGTCCAGGGAATCCCGTCAGCACATGTGTACGCAGTCACGTGTGTACGCAGTCACGAGTGTACGCAGACACGTGTGTACACAGACATGTGTGTACACAGACCTAAATTGTACAGCGTGGAGGAGAATATCTAATCAGCACGAGGGCCCTCTCTTTAACGGGAGGACTTGCTATGTTACTTTAAAACACTGATATTACAAGTGCGAGTAAGAACATCCGTCCCCCACGCCAGAGTGGCCCGGGGAAGCCACTGGTCACCTTCTCCCCAAGCCTGTGTCCTCATCTGTGATGTGGGACCACGTCTGCCCTACGTGCTTACCAAGGTCTTTTTAAATATATATTTGTTTATTTACATATGTATTTTAGTTTTGATTGTAAAACAACATTTTTTTTTATGTTTTTTCTTTTCTTTTTAGTAGCTTTAGGAAGATATTACTGACGTGCACAAGTTGTTTGTTTTGATACCCGTACGCATTGTGAAATGACCACCCCGCGCCGGCTCTTTAACGTCCACGTCACCTCTACGCAGTCACCACTAACGGACGATAACCGCTCCACGCATTGGAAGCCGCGCGGCACACGCTGAGCGCTAGGAAGCACATGGACCGGGCGCTGTGAGCAGCTCTGACCCGGCCGCGTGGCTGGTCCTGCCTGCGCGTCACACGCGGCGTCCCGGCCTCGGAGCCCGCGAGCTACTCACTGGCGGGTAGGGGTGGTGGCCTCCTTCCTTCCATCCGCAGCCGCCGCCGGTGCACACCTGGCCCCAGACTCCACCGCGGGACTGTCTCTGGCCAGGTCGAAAACGTCGTTGTTGTAAACTTCCACGACGGAAACCTCAACCTGCGGGCGTGTCGGTGGGTTTTCTGCAATAAGCCTGCAGGAAACACAGAAGAGCACAAACGCAGGGACTCCGTGAAGACCAGCTAAACGATGACGCTCCACGCGGGACCATCACAGCCCCCGCAAATGTCCCGCAAAGCCACCATGCTCCGCCCCCCCATGCCCAGATGCTGTCTTTGGAACAGTTATTTCACCCGAGTTATGTTTAAATCAGCGTCCTTGGACTCCAAACACACCCGGCACAGGAGCGGGAGGACACGCGGCCTGGACGCGGAAGTCCCCGTGGCCACCACCGCCCGGAGCACAAGGCAGGCGGCAGAGACGCGAGCACTTTCAGCACTTTCCTGGTGATGAGTTTGTTGACGGTGAAGCTTTTTCTGTCTCTTTACCCCAATTCCAAACAAGCCCTTCCTGTGACCTCCTTAAAACCTACTCAGACTCTTAAAAAAACAACCGCGTATCTTATTCTGTTCCCTCTCTTAAAGTGCTATGTGCTGACTGTGGAAAACTTTTAAAAATAAAGAGACTGCACTGAGAGGAAAAGGAAAAACAACCGAAACCCACAACGAGGCAAACGTGACCGCCGGCCTGCGGTTCCCTCTCTCCCCTCCCTCTCTGCTGCCCTCGTGGCTCCCGGCCCGAAAATGTGCAGCCTCTGCTCCCACGCCCTCCCTGTCAGCCCGGGGTCAGCGCCGTGGAGATGTCCGGCAGTTCGTGCAGCCCATCCAGACTGGGCGCCTCCCGGGAGACGGTGCACAAGTGCTGAAAAGATGGGAAGTCCGTGCCAACTTTATTTTCAGAAATGGTTAGTAGTAGAAGTAAATCGATAAATACTTCTGTTTCTGTGCACAAATATTTAAGGAATATTGAAGAGGCACTGACATATGAGGCCGCTGTGGAAGTTCTGACCTCTTGGTCTGGCCCCGGTTTTAAGAGGTGCAAGGACCACGCGGGGGAATGCAAAGGGAAACGCAAACCTCGGAGGGGGGAGCAGAGGGTCCCCGCCCCACCGAGCGAAGGTGGCGTCTCTCACGGAGCAAACACACAACAGGCAGCCGCTTCGTGAGCCGCAGCTCTCAGCAGGACGCAAACACGCGAACGTGAGCATCTCGCTCGTGACTGCCCAGTGGGCGGTGGGGCCGGTGACCAGGCCAAGGATCAACCGCCGAGGACCCTGCGGCTGGGACTGTGGGGATGACGTTTTACTGTTTTCTCCAGGAAGGTCGGGAGACTCTCCCACGGGACGGGTTTGCTGCAACTCCTGGGAGTGGCCGCTCTCCGTGGGGCCGGAGGCCAGACAGCGACATCGGGAATCCTCACTGTCCTTCCCCCCAACCCCGCCCCGACTGGGGGTCCTCTGACGCAGATCTCGTTCAGAAAGTTTCAAGAATTTCAACGCACGTTTGTCATAAGAATGTGTAGCATTCAAGCCCAGTATCCAAAGTGAGGCGACACAAGATCGGAAAAATGGGCTCCACATGTACTCGCCGTCAAATTGGTACCGACTGATCAGCACTATGGTGCTCAAAGGAAGGTGGTGTTCACCAGGGATTTGGGGATTGAGGGGTAGACCCACATCTGAGGGATGTGGAGAGCATTGTGGGGGGGAAGGGCATACCTCTAACCCTAGCTAGGGAGAGGCGAAGATATAAAATGTAACCAAAATGTTTAAAAAAAAAACAAAAAACATTTATCGGGTGTCGGGCAGGTGGGGGGAGGGGATGAGTATATACATACATAGTGTGTGCCATGCGCACCGTCTGGGGGATGGACACGCTTGAAGCTCTGACTCGAGGGGGGAGGGGAGGCAAGGGCAATGTACGTAACCTTAACATTTGTACCCCCATAATATGCTGAAATAAAATAAAATAAAATAAGATAAAAAATAAATGTGCAGCATCTGTGGCGATAACGCCGGAAGAATCTGAGCACTTGGCGACGCGGCATGCATCTGAGAGGCGATGGGGTTCCGGCATCTTCCGCAGTGGTTTTCTCCCGCACGAGAGGTCCCCACGCAGCCCCCACCCCGGCACGGCCGCCGTCCCTCCGTGCTCGCGGCCAGCCCCTGCGCAGGTACCTGAAGAGCTCCTCGGCAGCTCTGGGGACAATTCCCACGTCGTTCTGGGACACTTCGCCCTTCGAAGGTGGCCCCAGCATGGTGTAGCTCTTGCCGCTGCCCGTCTGTCCGTACGCCACGACGCAGACGTTGTACCTGCGGCGCAAAGCGCATCCGGCTAGCAGGGCACGCGGGGTCTAGTGCCACATCTGATGCCGGGAACAATTTCTACTTGAGTGGAAATTTCAGTAGATTTCATTTCGTACTCACCCATGACTCCACTCCTCATATGCTAAGCTTTTGTTTAACTACCATGTTTCCCTGAAAATAAGACACAGTCTCATATTTATTTTTCCTCAAGAAGACACCCTAGGGCTTATTTTCAGGGGATGTGTTATTTTCCCCTCAAAGCCTCAGCTTGCAGCACGCACAGGATGGCCGGGACCTGACAGGGGGAGCCGACCTTGCTGGTGGGGCTGCCCGCACCTTTCCGGTCACCTCTGGGATAGTAGCTGTCACGATGGGGCAGATGAGAAGGGCTGCTCGTCTTCTTTACCGCTCCGTGACGAAATGCATAGGTTGTGCAGATGCGCTGCGTAGCCACGCCCATCACTAGGTCTTATTTTCGGGGTAGGGCTTCTATTGCGCAAATGCTTAGAAATCCTGCTAGGGCTTATTTTATGGGTAGGTCTTATTTTCGGGGAAACACGGTACGTTTTGCATAATCCGTCCCTATTGCCGTTTCATTGCACAATGTCGATTGAATTATACCCATGCTCACTCACTCACAGCCAGCACCTCACCAATCCCTAATTCGTGGAGCCCTGATGTCCCCAGGGGCGGGGGTGGCTCTGTTCACCCCTTTGCCAGCTCACGGCTCTCTCGGGGATGCCGACCTCACAAAGTCCCTCCTGAGTCCCCACAACGTCACTATAACCCTCAGGGCAGCGCTAGGGCTGCCCGATGCCAGCTCACCTTCACAAGTGAGGCTCACTATACAGAATGTCTATTAAATGATAGAAAGTTTGCATATTTTCTTTCTATGTTCTAAAAGTATTTTCCCCTATTACATACATGACTGATTACTTGTGTCGCTAACTATCGTTATACTTAAGACAGTAACACACGCTTTTATACTCTGTGATTCCAAGGGACTTAGGGGTTTTCTTATGGGTGGTTGATACGTGTCTGCAGACGTCCCCTGTGGGACAGGCAGCCCCTGCCGCCTCCGCCGCCTGTGCCGTGGGGCCATGTGACTGCAGCCTGTTGCAGAGAAGAACCAGCAGCGGATCCCTAAATTCTCTCCCAGTTGTGTTACTTGACCCAACACATCAGTGGGAAGATACGATCCATTTGAAAGAATATTTAAAATAAGTCTACAACATAAAATTACATTCCCAGCCATGAGACTAAAGATTTTTTTTGGCTGCAAAGGTGCGGGTCAACCTGGCCAAACGCCAAGTGGGCTCATGGCTCCGAGCAGGGGGTCCAAGCCCTGACCGCCCGTTAGAATCACCTGGGCAGAGTCCACGAGCCCCTCACCCCCCGCGCCCTCAGAGACTCTGATTTAACTGATGGAGCTGTTTAATTGTTTGACCTGGAGCACCTACCACCACAAGTCAAACAGGTAACTGCTGTTGTCCTGATGATTTTGAGAAAGTGTTCTGCCTGCTCGACGTCTAAATCACACCTAGAACAGCGACACAAAAAGCATCCGAGCCCAGGAGGCCTCGATCTCCAAGGTTAGCTGTGAAGTTCCCCCAGAAGGATCCCGGAAGCCACACTGAGCAGAGCCTCAGTCACCGGCCCTCGTGTGCTCCTTCCAGAATTGAAAAATCTCAAGGCGTCTGCACCAAAGCCCCGCTACATTCCCGAGCTCCCGCCCCTTCCCTGCATCCTACACGCGTTTCTCCGTGTCGGAATGTCTTTGACTGCGGCAGGCAGAGGGTCTTAAAGGGACCTTCCAAACCACTCGGGAGCGAGGCCGGAAAGACCTTCCTGCAGAAGGAAGCTCATGACTTGAGACGAGCCCATCTGGTTCCCATTACCCTGCAAGGGCAGCCCTGGCAAGGATCTTTCTGACCGCAGTGCCTTTTCTATTTCTGGAATCTGCTCACTTGAAAGATGCTTCCTGAAAATGAGACTCCCCTATCATTTTCAATGAGTTTTTTTCAGATGGATACAAAAATCGCCATCTTGAGGAAGAAGGGTTGAGGCAGAAGCTGCACGATATTTGGGGGGCCGGGCCGGTGCCACGCAGCACGAGGGCCTCCCCGTGGGCCGCACTTACCGCAAGTCACGCCTGCAGGCGCACAGCCCACGTGGCCTCCATCGGCAGCGCCGTGACGACAGTTTCCACGTTGACAAAACTGAATTTCTTCAAAATACCCACAAGTAGAAAGTCTTGGTTTATGGTGTCTTAGTTAAGTGCGCAAACCTGGTTCCACTTACTGCTAACGGAATATGTGTCGTTCCCCGGTCATGACCCACTGCCCGTGACATCCGTGGTTGGGTCATCCGACAATGGAAGCTGACTCTCAAAGAAAAAGTCCCCCAACCTGATGTTAAAATTCTTAACAGACTTTTCTAAAGCTGTGAAATGTGAACGTACCCAGAGGAAGGAAAGGCAGCCGGCTAGCATCACAGCCGTCAGCCCACGCGCCGAGTATCTAAAGTACATCGTGGAACCCAAGGCACACATGTCCTCACTGAGCAATTACTTCTCAAATCACTTTTGGTCCTTTCCTAGGAGGCAGACACTCTCCATTAGGGGACAGCGAGTGCGTGCTGGGCTATGGGCTGATTTGCTCCACGTCACATGCATCGCTCAGACTCCGCTGCTACAGTCTCTGCAGCAGGAAGGAAGTTTACTCGCACTTAAACGTAACTATAATAACTGGCCTTAAAAATACTTCAACTCACCCGTCTAAGAGGGACGTGAGGAGGGGGCACACATCTCCAAAGACCTCTCTCTGAGACTCTGCTGGGCCATAAACCCTGAAAGACAAAGTGAGAACGAAGCGTGAATAGAAAGAGAAGAGAGTGGTGGAATGTCCAGACGCAGAAACCGGGGAAACTGTCCCGTGCGCTCCCTGTAACCTCCCAGCTCCGCCACGATTCCTCAGCGAAAGGTTAACTTGGATCGCTTTTCAAGCTAACAAAGTTTAAGGAAGAGCGAAGATATTGCTTCCTCGGTTTAAAAAATGCAATAAGCAGGATCAAGTTGTAAATGCTTGGAAAGAAGGAAGGAAAAGAGAGAAGTAAGGGAGGGAGGAAGTAAGGAAGGAGAAAAGATAGAATTACGCTGTAGCTAAATTAGCTCTACCTAAGTGGGCCCAACAACAACAGTGTAAAAACCATACTCTGGGCAACATTTGATACATAACATTTGACTTTATGTTCAAGCTCTTGAAAGTCTTGTTCCGCTAGGCCCCGGGTTAGTTCAGTAGGATTTACCAGATACTGTGGGACTGGGATGTCTGCTACACAAAGGGATCTCTGTGTCTTATATAGGCAGGCACAAATAAAGCTAACAGGAAGTAACTTCCAAAACACGCAGTTCGCTGCACAATCCGAAGCAAGCTTGGGATGCGACTGAGGGGCTGACTTCGTGGCAGACCACGAAACAGACGCCAGCGGCCAGTTGTCTTTGAATCCAGTGTGCTTTGGTGTTGACCTCGGTTTCCTAAGATGCAGGTTTTAATTTAGCTGGAACCAAGCTTTTCTCTTCTTTCATTTTCAAAACACGTCATGACGCCCAGTTGACCCGTGTTATCTCCCAAAGCAGGATCCGTGCCAAACCTCAGGAGGGCTCTCTGTGAGGCGTTGCCCCGTGCATGACTCCCAGGGCATTTTGAGCAAGCGGGAAGAGGCTGAGCTCTGAGATTTTTTTTTTTTAACTTTTCACTAAAAACATACAGCAAAATGAAAACGTAGAAAGGCTTGGACGCCGACCTCAGACCCGCTTCATTTGCAAAGGTTTAGGTACATATCTCTAAAAGATGATGGCTTTTAAAAAACATAGCAATATTACCATTATCACATTTTTAAAAATTTACAGTGATTCCTCGATATCGTCGAAAAAAGTCAGCACTCACATTTCTCCAGCTGTCTGATAAGTTTATTTTTCTAGTTAGTCTTTTGAAAACCCTAATTCGAGGGAAGCATGCACACTGCCATGGGCCTGATGCCTCCTAAGTCTCTTAGTCTTCAGCGAAGGCTGGCGGCTGTTTTCTGTGAAGGACCAGATGGAAGTGTTGCCGGCCTCGTGAGCATCTTCCTTCATGAAGCAAACTGGAGATTGTCCCCCAACTGTGAGGGAAGAGCCCAAGACGCCCACTGCTTGCACCGAGGTGAGCAAGTCACGCTGATGCTCAGGCAGAAGAAAGAACGTGGCGACAGAAGAATCAGAAAAGAAAAGACAGAGCTGTCCGTACCCGGAGGTAACGTGGCCACACGTTTGGGAGATCCAAAGTCAAGCGATGAGAACGACTACTAAATCGGTAAGAGAAGTCAGTAAACAAGCAGGCTCTAAAATTAATGTATAAAAGTCAATAGCTTTTATATGTACAAAAAATGAGTTAGACGGTATACTGGGGGAAAAGACCCTACATGCAAATAAAATCCCGAGGCAGAAACTTAACAGGAAACATCCGCATGCATCACGGAGAAACAGCAAAGTGCTCCCAAGAGGCACGACGGAGCCGGGACACGTGACAAGATGCCCTGGTCTCGGGCTGGAAGACTCAGCTTCGTGAAGACACCTATTTCCCCAAAGTTAGTTTATAAACTTATCTCTATCCCCCCGAAATACCGTATATGCTGCCTTCAGGTTTTTCCTTGACGTATGCAATTTGATTATTTGGCAAATACATTACAAATTTAGTTGGCAAAATGAAAGAGCAAGAATAGAAAGGAAACCCCCAAAAAATAAATAGTGCCGGGGATGAGGGCAGTCTCAGACTGCAGACCACGCGGCCCTGTTCACGGCAGCTCAGTCTCGGCGTATGAACAAATGGACCAAAGGAAGAGAGGGGAAAATTCTAGAAATAGACATAATTGCATGTGGCAATGGATTACATGGTAAAGGGGCATCTCAGATTAGTGGGAAAAGATGTATTCTAATAAGTGCTATTGAAGTGAATGCATAGATATATGGAAAAAGATAAAATTGTACCCATTCTTTCCGAAATATATGAGGGTACATTCCAATTGGACCACGAGTTTAAAATAAAAAAAATCAACCCACGCAAGTACTCTAATAGCATGCGGATACATTCTTCTGTAATCTGTCAGCCTATGTGACTATGATTACATAAAAGAAAAAAAAAACTTTTGCATGGCTAGAAGGCATCAGAAGCAAATAAAAACACCAGCTGGAAAAAACTAGTCGCAACGTAAATCACAAACAAAATGTCGATATCCCTAACATACCAAGTGCTTCTAAAAACAGAGATGAGGAAGGCCAATATTCCTACAGAAAAACAGCTGGCGTTGTGACGGTGCACGGGGAAGAAGAACCGCAGGGACTCTCAACCGGATGACAGGATGCCGCTTCGCTTGGAGAAGAAACTGAGTGGAGAAACCCACGGACACGCCCACGGACAGGCAAGCAGCCCAGATCTGACCCGAGGCCGCGGGGAGCTTGACCAGCCGACCAGCCGGGAACCAGGGAGGAAGGGCAGTCCCGGCAGGAGAGCAGATCCCTCCTGCTCCCCCACCTGCTGTGTCCTTCCTCCTCTTCTTTACCCGGTCAACTCCGGGTTAACCGAGCTGCCACCACCCAGTTCAGGGGCCTCAGCCAGGCCCCCCCGCAGGCTGCGGCGCGATGGCAGTCTCCCCCGCACGTCCCCGCGCTCCTGGCTCTGGGTGGGAAAAACGTCGTCTCACTCCTACCTACGGCCCTCGTACCCGGCGTGGCGCCTTGCACATAGCAGGTGCTCAGAAAACGCTCACACGTGAACTACCACGTGTGGAAACTCAACACGAACGTGTCGGGAGGAACAGCAGGCTGCAAGAGAGCACGGCCAAGACCCCCTCGGCTTCCCGATGCAGGAACTGTGCTCACAACAACAGAAATTATTTCTTCTTTTTTCCGTTGCTTTTTGGATCACTGGTATTACTTTTGGTTGGTCTTATTCTTTAAATAATATTTTTATTCCACGTAGGAGATAACAACCTTCTTCTGACCCTGCAGCCCATTAAAATTCTTTCTGAATAGTAAGAATTGCACTTTTCCTCTTCATGGAAATTTATTTTTAGAAAGAGTCAGCTGCTGAAAGTGTCGTAATTTCTTTTCAGAATGGAAATAAAATATTTTGACATTTATTAGCTCCATAAAAAGCCGTCGTAAAAACCAACAGTGTTCTGATTTCATAAGGACCACACACTCTACTGTTTATAAAAATCAGATGGACCTGAGAGCTAAAACAATGTCACCCCGGAATAAATTCTCGTGGAGTTTCATATTTAAAACCTTCTTTCTTGCCCAGACAAACAGCAAGTTACACAAATTCCTCCACTTTTTTGCTCTGTTCAAGCACCACGGTCTGGTCTTCCCTTCCACCCCTGCAGTCCTGCGAGCTCTACCGCCGAGACCACGCTGGGAGCGAGCGCTCACCTGAGTGGCAGGGTGGGGCCTCCACACCCTTCTTCCCCAGACAGGGCCCGACGGGTCGCTGACCGGGCTGTCCCAGGACGGGGCCCTTGTCTGCTGCTCTCAGCTGAGCTGAGAAGCAGCCTGGGGGAATGAGGAGACCCGGACCTTATTCCCAAGTCACCGCTTACTAACGACCCGTTTAACTTGGCTGAGCTGCCGACTTCACCGGCAGCTCTCCTCCGTGTCTTGCAAAGATCGAGTGCCATGATTTGCCTCAACGTACTTGGTAAGATCTCAGCTCTGCATCACTGTGAGGTCCGTCACTAAACCCTACCTAGCTCACGCTCCAGTGACTCCGGGCCTCTCTTTCCCACGTGAATTCTGTGACTTCCTCTCCCATCGCTGGGGCAGTGTCACTCGGCACTTGGCCGCACGCTCCGTGGGACGTTCTCCCTTCTGCGGCTCTAACTCCCAGCCACAGCTGTTCGCCAGCGGCGTGGAGGAGGGACCGTCACTATTCCTGATGCCAGCCCTCTTCTTTCTTCTTCTGCAGCTCTAAGTTTCAGGAAGCGCTAATCAAATCCTTGAGTGCTTGAGCTGAAGGGCGCACTTGCTCAAGCTGTTCGGCTCCTCCCTTTATCCGTGGGGATAAAGCTCGCCTTCAATTGCTGTTCCACCACCAGCTCTAGCTGAAGCCACCCAGCCACCATCCACGGCCAAGACTTAAACATGTGTCCTCATTTCTTGGAATGCAAGGTCAGACCTTGCCCCGGGCCCTGCGGGGCTCATGTTCTAGTTGAGGACACAACAGTGGAAACAGATATTACCGTACACGATGCCAAACGCTATTACATCATTGCACACCCTATCGATCAAACCCCAGTGCAAAATGTGTGCTTTTAATGTGCGTTTTAAGTTTGCTTTACACGTCATCTCGGAAAGCACTTACCTGTCAAAATGATACATCTTATTAATGAAGGGGTGCCCAGGACGATTACATTTCACCAGGACTGTTTCCTAGTAGGAAAGAGTAAAACAACACGGTCAGACTTCGTCGGGCCACGTCCATCAAACACCGAGCGGAGCTGGCAGAGTGCAGCCTCTGGTCCAGTCCGGCCTGCCGCCTGGCTTTGCAAACGGTTCTCTTACAGACCGCCGGCGGCTGCCTCTTACTCACGGCGGAGTGGGTACTTGAGACCGAGACCACGCCGCCTTCAACGTGTACATTTGCTGTTTGGCCCTTTAGAGAAATAGCTGGCTGCCCCTGACACAGAGAATAAAGTCAAATCTACTGAGAAACACACAGCGGCTTCCTCCATCTGCAACGGACGGAGGCTTCGACCGGCCGAGATTACTGACTCTCGGAGCACTGGGTACTTCAAATGGGTATGAGGTTTCCGGGAGGCTAAAGCAATCACATCTCAGACATCATTATAACTCAGTTATAACTGGCAGAACTGAAACATTCGATTTCGAAACACATCAACATTTGATCTTGTTGCCCTTTATTCTTCAGTTACGTCCTGTGCGAAGCAAAAGCAATTTACAGCAAGAAACGCAGCATCAGCTTAGCTTCACTTAAGCAAAGAAAAAAATGAACCTGGATTTGTTCCACTTCTAAAACAAAATGTGTATTCATGACAAAGGTGGGGTACAGGAAGAATTTTTTTAAAAAAACAAAACCTAACCAGTAATTGAAGTGAATAATCCATATAAGTAACATTTTATTTTTCCATAATAGTATTTAGAGGACGCTAGGATGATACCTCCACGTTTGTGTGTGTATACATGTGTGTGTACGTGTGTGTATCTGCAATAATACCGTGTTTCCCCGAAAATAAGACCTACTCATAAAATAAGCCCTAGCAGGATTTCTAAGCATTTGCGCAATAGAAGCCCTACCCCGAAAATAAGACCTAGTGATGGGTGTGGCTACGCAGCGCGTCTGCACAACCCATGCATTTCGTCGTGGTCAAGAAAGAGCAGCCCTTCTCCTCTGCCCCATCGGGACAGCTACTATCCCAGAGGTGACCGGAAAGGTGCGGGCAGCCCCACCAACAAGGTCGGCTCCCCCTGTCAGGTCTCGGCCATCCTGTGCGTGCTGCAAGCTGAGGCTTCGAGGGGAAAATAACACATCCCCTGAAAATAAGCCCTAGGGTGTCTTCTTGAGCAAAAATAAATATGAGACCCTGTCTTATTCTCTGGGAAACATGGTGCATGCATGTCAGAGAAGTGACATGTTTTGAGGTTAAAGACACAAGCTGTGGGGTTCAACAGCTATTTGCTCCAGAGGTGGTGTTGGTGCTTGCTGTTTGTTTACGGCCAGCAGCTGGCTCTCAGGCAGCTCTGGGAGGCCAGCGTTGCCGTACCTGGACTCTGCAAGGTGTCCCGGATGTCGAGCGCTGCTGTCATGGGATAGTGACCTTCTCCTGTCTCCGTCATCAAAGGTGAGATGCAACAGAAATCAAAGGCAGGTATCTGGGTGAGGCCAGTCATGGAAAAGTCATTAAATATTAGCTTCAGCAGCACATTCGGCTGTGGACAAAGCCTTGGTTTTACCTGCAGACGGACCTTCGGGCCGTTCCCCCCATGCCCGGTCTTACACACAGCGCCGCGCCCCGCGGCAATCTTCCTAAAACGCAGATTAAACAGGAAGGGAGCAGATGACGTCACTGAAGCCAAAGAAAGGAGTTTAGGACGGAGCGAGCGGGGGAAGCCACACGTCACGTGCTTCCAAGAGGGCATTTAAGTGCTTGTTTCCCGTTCCCGCCGGGATTCGGTGGGCTGACAGCGCGCCGGCTACCTGCCGAGACCTCCGGGAGCTCGGATGGGGATGCGTCCGCGTCCACAGTGACTCGGCGCCGAAGGAGGAGCCGGTGGCTGTGGAATGTTCTAGCATGTGACACAGCTGCTGCAGTTGCCGAGACGCTGCATTGGATCACGGTCGGAAGATCTGTGTGCGTGTGCACTTTGACACAGCTTTCAAGGGCGAAGCTTATTTCTCCACTGAGTGTTTCCTGAGCACTTACTGTGTGCCAGCAACGGTTCCAGGAGCTTCTGTTCCTGCGCAGGCAGGTCATAGCCCCTGCAACACAGGCAGCTCCTACATTCCGTTCTCACCCAGAGCTCAGAAATAAGACGCAGGAGCAGAAGCTCAGGCCTAAGCAGGACCAACCCGCAGACCGGCTGTGAGGACAGACCTCGGGGTCCTGGCTGCGGGACTGAATCTCCCTTGCTGCTCACCTGGGGTGTCTTGTCGCTGCTCCGTCATCGTCGCCTGGGTGTGCAGCGTCCCTTCGCCCTCATGCCCGGCTGTGACCCTCCTGCTCTGGCAGCAACTGCCAGGAACACGGCCCAGGGTCCCCCCGCCGCCTTCGGGTGCCCCCGTCTTAACCACAAACAGGTGAAAACGCCAAGGTTCGCAACGTCCGACCCGCAAGCTCAGGGGACGCCATGTAAGGAACGTAAGAAGCCGTGAAAACAAGCCTGGGCTCCGAACGGCCCCAAGGCTATTTAGTTTCATTCCACAGAGCGATCGCTCCATTGTAAACATCTGCAATGTTTCCACAAGCAAAGTTTGATCTTTCCAAACACAGCTTAGATGCTCTTTCCTGCCCGTCCAAAAACCTCCTAATGCACAGTGCTAAACACCCCAAATTCTCACCAAAAAAGGACTCGCGTCCCCAGGCTTTTTAGACGATTCGACAGCATCATTCCTTTCAGGAACTGCCTGTCAGAGGCCACTTTGCTGAAGACGCCTCCGGGTCCAGACACGCAGGACCCGCCTGCACAGCGGACCCTAGAATCCCGGCCCACCTTCGCACCTGCCCACCTGTGCGCCTGCCCACCTGCGCACCTGCGCACCTGCCCACCTCGTGGAACTTCGAGGCTCCGAGTAACGCTGGGGAAGGGCCCGGTTCGGAGCTGACAATCAGGAAGCCGCTTTCCTCCCATTCGGCTGCCCTTATCACTCGTTTCCTTCCCTGCATCCAGTTTCCCAGGACAGCTTGCAAAGGGTCAGACCGTAAAATCCCTTGTCATCAAATCTTAGAGCTAAAAGTAAATTTTAATCCAACTGCTGCATTTTACAGAGAGAAATCTGAGACCAAGGAGAGATGCGCGAACCACATTCAGAGCGGAAACTTCTGACTCTTGCCTTAGTCCTCCTGGCACCATGCTCCGCCTTCTTCGAGTGGGTCTGCGGCTTCTCCAGGCCTCGAAAGCTCGTCCGCCAGGGCAGTGGAGCCCCCAGCTCCTCAGGGGTACATAGGAGCCGGGGCGGGGACTCCCCGCAGCGTCCAAGCAGGACGGAGTGTGACCCCCCGGGCAGGAGGCAGCCGCTCAGCAGTGTCTTTGGGGAAACACAGTCTCGATACCACCCTGGGGGAGGCCAGCGTCTCCCTCTTCCGGAGCATCCGCCGGACGGCCGCTGTGGCCGGTGGTCCTCTCCTGGGAGGGGGTGTGGAAGTGCCACGGCCCACGGCACCACGACAGCCCCCAGGATGATGAGGAGGCTGGTCTTTGACGTGGTCGGGGTGTTTAACAGCCGCCTCTGAGCAGCCGCTCACATCAATGCGGACAGATCTTAGCAAAGTCGTATTGAATATGGCAACCAAGTCCCCAAAAAGGGCAACTAAAACCAAACAGTGGCTTTCTGGGAGCACCTACAGATAGGAAAATTCATATACAGATGAATGTCTACAATGTATAAGTATTCCTGATATCTGTGTCGATCTGTATTTAGTACAAGACACCATCAAGACAAGATTCAAGATAGTGCTCACATAGACGTGGGGGCAGGGCGGGGAGGGCCACGGAGGTGGGCGGGTTATTGCCGATGTTCTCACTTCCGACTGGGTGACAGAGCCGCAGAAGTTTGTTACAGTATCCAAATAAATATGCAGGCATAGACGTGGAATTGTACTGTATCTCCACATCACAAAAAATCTAGAGCCACCAGACGGGCTGTGGGAGACGCCCGTGGTCCCGGGGCCCGGGCCACGCCACAGGTAAGCTGGAAGGAAAGACAGGAGGGGGCGCCTAAAGATCTGAAAAGAGACTTAAAGGACATGGAATTAAAAAGCGGGCAAGACCACGGTGCCGTGTTGAGGCAGGTCACGCGGGCAGTGAGACTCCAGGAAAGGAAACCGGGGACTCCTGCAGAGCCGGGTCCGTCCCCCTGAAGGGAGTCGCGCGGTGAGCGGTGAGCAAGGGGCTTCTGGGGCCCTGGACGGTCCCTCCCTCCACCTGGCCGGTGGTCTCAAGGGTGTCTGCCTTGCACTATTAATACTTCATTGAGTCACGCATCCGTCCTGCGTGATTGTTTCATATTGTTTTCATTTTACAATGGAAAGTTTGAAGAGAGGAAAACTAAGGAAGGAAGGAACTAAGTGAGGAAGGCGCCAGGTCCGCCTGGCAGCCGCGGATCAGACAAGAAGGTGCCCCGACCACGACCCCGCGGCGGAACCTGGGAGGCGTTCTGCCAGCTGCATGAGCCAGTCCCAAGGGACAAACGCCAGGTGGTGCCACTCATGGGAGGTGCCCAGCGGAGTCCACCTCACAGATGCAGGTGGACAGGTGGGCGCGGGGGCGGGATGTGCGAGGCGCGCACCGTGGCAGGCACAGTCTCTGTCTGGGGAGATGAGCAGGTGCGGAGACAGACGGTGGTGGCGGCTGCACCGGGCTGTGGACGTGCTCGACGCCACCGAACTGAGCACTTAGAGGCGATCAAGATGGTAAATTCTGTGTCATGTGTATTCTACCACAACCAACAAAATAAATAAATACATAACATGAAGGTGTGCCATGAACCCAGAATTGAGATCAATCAGGGTCTGTGTATTCGAGGTCACATGAGGCCATGCAGCTATCTGCCCGCCCGGCTGTCTTCCCGGCGGGGCAGGTGGCCCGGGGAGGCCGGGTCTGCACCCTCTCAGCCTCCTGTTCCCGCACGAGGTGCTCAGTGCGCACTTGGCTGCCACAGACACCGAGATGGAGGGACCAGCCAGTCGGCGTTCCGGTAGCCACTGGCCCAGGGGCAGCACAGAGACAGGTCCCTCTGTGGTCGTGAGCACGGAGGAGGCGGCAGTGCGTGCCCTGGCAGAGTGGGGGACCCGGCTGCCCTGGGCGCCCGCGGCCTGGGAAACGCAGATGCTGGCCGGCTTGCTGTGCTCTGGCTCCCCTGGCGCCACCGACTACCTGTCCGGATTTCCACCTGGAGTCCCAACGGGCAGTCTGCCATTCGGGCTGCCCTTTCCATTTGTTCATTCGCCCCCAGGAGGCGGGTTTCATTCCCCGGTTCTTGGCGTTGGGAACACAGTTCTGTTCATCCCACTTTGACACGTCTGATTTATTCACCCTCTCCTTAGCTCTTCCTGACAGCCAGCGGCCGCCCGAGCCGGGCGGGCTGCCGGAACATTCCCTGGCACGCCCAGGCCTGTCCTGCTCCCCAGGGACGCAGCGGCTCCTCCTCCCCACCGCCCGATCCACCTTCTCCCGGTGTTGTCGGCTTGGATTACAGCATAGACACCCTTGGATGGCAGCTGACGCCGATGCCAGGTGACACTTCATGCATGTTTGATGATGACTTCAGGACAGGCACCTGGTGTGGCCCCGGTGATGCTGGGACAGTGGATTCCAGGTCCCCCGTACACACGTGCACACGCGCTTCTCCGTGAGTGCTCTGGACGCGGCGGCGCTGAGTGACACTGTGTACCACTCATCTGATGGGGACTCGAGGACAAGTGTCCATTTACTTGTCTTTATAAAAGTGGCCAGAAGAATCTAATTGTTAATTTTGTGTGCGTTACTAATCAATGTTCTCCTGGTGCCTTGAGTCTCTCGTTCTATAATTTAGATTAAATACTCATGGAACAAGACGGTATTAGGAACTTTTACTATAACATCAATGTGCTCCTAGAGGCGTTATGCAAAACCGGACCATTTTCCAAAAGAGCTTCCTACAAAAGCAGCCCACACCGTGTGTGTGTGTGTACTGCACGTGACACACAGCGTGACGAATGTCTCTACTGAAAGAACAGCAATGTCCTTTCCCGGAACAGTACGCATGTCGGAGCGAGGAGGTGAGGGACAAACCCTTTCCATTACCCAGGTCTCAAGATGTGAAATGACTGATTGGGAGAAGAGAAAAATATAAAGAATCAGTTTGAAGTAAACGATGGGAACCCAAACACAATTTCTTCCTTAAATCCTCGTAACTCCTAAAAGAGAAAAAAAAAATCCAACTCTTCCTCTGATCATAAGTCTGTAAAAAAAAACTTACTATTATAACAATTTTCAATTCTTCAAAATGGGTTCATATTTGTGAAACAGTATCTTCATCCCAAAACAGCCTTTTTTAGACCCAGAATTTTCTGGCTGGAAAACACAAATCTCAGCAACTCTGGAGAAGTTGCTGTGCCACCACTTAGCGCACAGCTCAGGGCTTCAGGCGTCCCCTGCACGTGACGCCGTCTGCCGCAGCAGGGACAGGACGCTGGCACGACGAGCTAGCAGGCCGTGATTCCTCGGTGTGTCCACTCAAGTGATGACAATGTGTGCGGAAAAACAACCCCGCCAGATCTGCCCGCGTCCATGTGAGGAACAAGACGGAGCCTTGCCCTGCTGAGGCGTGAAGTCTAGGGACGCAGGCACATTAGGAGACAAGCTGACAGACGAATTCATTAAATGCCATTAAGTACCTTGAAGAAAATATAGATGCAAGGAGACTGCAAAGAGAGAGTGGCCTAATTTAGACTGGGGTACCAAGAGAGGCCTTCGTGGGGAAGTCATGTCCACGCGGACAATGACGAGGTGAGTGCAGGTGAGCTGGGGAAGCAGAGAGGACAGGTGTTCCAAGCAGAGGGAAGAGCACCTGCAAAGCGGCCAAGGCGGGTGGCCTCGGAAGGAGGACAGGAGTGAGGTTTCTACCCGTGGCTCCACCCAGCGCCCGGCCAGGAGGTGGCTTGCCCATACCGCGTCTTACGGGAGGGCTCCCTCGGCTGAGCATGAGGCAGAACGCTGGGCCGGACCGACTGCACGCGAGGCGCCCTGTGTGGCGGATGTCGCGGTGCCCCCGCTCCTGGCCGTGGCCGCCCCAGGCCAGGTGAGCCTGTGCTAACGGGGAACAGGTGGTTTGTCGAGGGCCACACAGACTCTGAGCACAGAACTTTGCCTCACGTGTGCCAAATCCAGGGCTCCCGTTGAGCCTCTAGAAAAATGTTTCCCAGGTCAACTGCAGATGTTTAAATAAGTGTCACTCGACCATCAGGCTCTGCTGGCGACATTCTTGGAAATTCAAGTCGGCAATCGTCAAACTCAGTGACGAGGGAGAAGCCTGGGCCACCGCAGGCAGATCCGCGGGAACTGGACGCAAAGCTGGGACCCTGTTCTCCCGGGTCTGATCAGCACACAGGCCGGTGTAAACCAAATGAAAGATGCAAATAAAAAACGCTGACAACAGACACCAGGCACCGGGGCAGTGACCAGCTCCTCCATCTGAGGCTGATTTTACTTACAGGCGGAATCCAAAACTGCTCATCCTTGAATTAGGTTGCAGATTGGAATGAAATGCTGTTCCCCGTCCAATGCAAACTCAAACTCTCTTTCGGCTTTTGGAAATAAAAACACAGGGTAGCGGCCAAGAGTGACGGGGTCACAGAGCTGATTGCTTGCTTTTTCAGCAGATTCAGTGGTATGAAGCCCTTTCACAAGCGGGTCTGTTAAATGAAAAAACAACCTGGATTCTACTGATTTTTAGAAAACATATAATTCAAAATGCCCCAGTCAAAAGAAATCTTATCGTATTTCGATGGGTAAGATACAATAAACCCAAACCTTTGACATTTGAAGATTCAGTGGAATTTTGCAGGAACCAGCGAGGACTGCCCGCCGGCTGAACTCCAGTTCTGACAGTGGGGTCTCATCCGCCTCCTTTGCCTGACTCGGTAACACCGGTGGTGCAAGCAACACACAACGCATCGAGTGGCAAAAGAAAAAAATACTTAAAAACAAGGAATTTTTAAAGTGTTTATTTCCTGAAACTCCGTCAAAGGAATTTTTTAATGCAGCTATAACAATTTTCTTGGTCTCTTTGTAAAACAGTAAGGCCACCAATCCGTTAACTGAAACTACTTTACAAAGAGCCGCCGAAGCTTACCAACGCGACCACAAGAAGACTGATTCAGAGGACAGGCCCGTGACACAGCAAGCGACGTGGACAATGACCAACACCACATTCAAAATGTTACAAACAGGTCAGGCGCGGTGGCTCACGCCTGTAATCCCCAGCACTCTGGGAGGATCGCTTGAGCTCAGGAGTTGGAGACCAGCCTGAGCAAGAGCGAGACCCCGTCTCTACTATAAATAGGAAGAGATTAGCCAGACAACTAAAAATAGAAAAAATTAGCCGGGCATGGTGGCGCATGATGCCTGTAGTCCCAGCTACTCGGGGAGGCCGAGGCGGGAGGATCGCTTGAGGTTGCTGTGAGCGAGGCTGACGCCACGGCACTCTAGCCCGGGCGACAGAGTGAGACTCTGTCTCAAAAAAAAAAAAAAAAAATGTTGAAAACACTATAACCCGCATGACCTGAGATTTCTACATCACATTCAAAATTATGAATATTAATTAAGTGTTTAGCATTTCATATGTTTTTCTAAATGTATTTTGCGGTTGTCGTAATACTCCAGAATGAAGTGTAAGCCCGACATATTTTCGTGGCTGTCATTTGTGGGGACTTTCTGACACGCACGGGGGCGGAGGGGGGAAGGCAGTGAGTCCCCAGGTATGACCGCCTGCACCGAACGTCCTGGCCGATCTCGATTCACGGGTTTTCTTGCGCGGCCCACCTCCCTTCCCTCGTCACAGCCGGGAGAGCACACATCATCTTGTCTGCCAGGGCTGCAGTCCACACCTTTAACTGACAAGGGCTTTAAGGAACACAGTCACCGTGCCCTGCGTCACGTCTCCTGCAGGTCTAGGACTGCAGGGGCCACACTTAGCATCACCGATTTACATCTGTGCCTCTTTTCTCAATGCTCTGAAGCTCAGAGCTTACTCATATTTCCTCCGACGGATCTTTTGGGCTGGGAAATCAATGAGAGTGAAGTTACCTCCTCCCACAGACCTACAGACCAGGAGCGGTTTCGCGTGAGAAAAGCCCGTTGAGGCCTTAATTAATGTCAGGTTCCGACAGAACTCACGAAATGAAAACAATCCTTGCTAATTAAGTCTGAACTAGAGAAAGACATCATTCCGTGTTCTCTGCATCTCGGGGTCACTCTCGGTGGTGGGGTCTGGGCAGCACGGACCCCCGGCAGGAAGCTGCTCTTTAGAGAGAATTCAGACACGTGCGTTAGGAAAGTACTCACATCATCGACTGCACGGACCGCTTCTCCACAGACGGCGCTGGGGGAATAAAACAACTTTTAAATACGCATCACGAGGAAATTGCTGTTCGATTTCCCCGTACCCCAACTCTAAAACGCTCTGGGTTTCCTCTGCCACCCTGCTTACTTCCAACTCCTCCCCGCCGCCCCCGGCCCCCGACCCTGGGGCTGTCCGGGCTCCAGCTGGCTGTCCCCACCCCCGACAGGTGCATCTCTCCTTTCGTCCTCGTCAACGTCCACCCACCGCCCTTCGCCCTTCTCCTGTTTATTTTTCTTTGCTCTTGATCTCTCATTTCCGTCTCTCCCCACCCTTGTATTTTCTCCTGAAACTTTTCTCTAACGTCTCTGCTCTTCACTTCGCATTTCACGCCACCCGTAGGAGGCTCGTGGGGACCGCCCGAGTCCCCCGGAGCTGTACTCGAGCGTCCCCTGCATGCACGGCCTGGCTGAGCGCGGGCTGACAGAGAAGACGAGCGTGACAAGGTCCGCGCCTCGGGGACTTAGGCACGGGGGAGCAACCGTGGACTCAAAAAATGCAGTGTGTTTCCAAACGAAAAGTGAAAGGGTGTGAACAGTGTAGGAGAAAAACCAAAGTGCCTGAAGCCGCCCGTGCAGCCCTGGGGATCTGGACAGCGGGGGAAGCCCGGCCCCCGGCCCCCGGCCCGGCCGGGGAAACGTTCCGGCCTCAACCGCCCGATAGCACTGAAGTGAGGCCGGAGCAACTGGGGGGCTGAATTCCTGATTTTATTTAATTTGCGTTCGTTTAAATTTACAAGCCTCTTGTGGCAGTTGGCCACCCTATCGCGCGGCTCGGAAGCAGATTGATAATGGGCCAGAAGCTGTCTGTAAGACCAGTTACAAAGCAAGTTTGGAAAGCTCATCACATTTTAGGACTTCGGACTACAGGCTGAGCATCCCTCATCCAGAAATCCAAACTTTCTGAGCGCCCTCGCGACACTCGGAGGACGTGCTC
This sequence comes from Cheirogaleus medius, assembly GCA_008086735.1. Lineage (NCBI taxonomy): Eukaryota > Metazoa > Chordata > Mammalia > Primates > Cheirogaleidae > Cheirogaleus > Cheirogaleus medius. Next base: position 106,970,412 of record VBSM01000361.1, on the reverse strand, counting down.
ACTGGAGCCTCTCGGGTTTCAGGGTTTCAAGGTGGAGATATTGGGCCAGCGCGTGTATAATCTGAAATCTGAGGCCCTTCTGGTCTGAAGCATCTCCAATAAGGGGCACTCAGCTGGCCCCATGGCACCTGCTGTGCTCGGTGTGCCCTATTCTTGGTCCTCCCACAAGTGACAAATGGCCGGCAGCCAATGACATACACTGACTGCTACAGCTGGAGCTGGGACAGGCCGCGGGGAGGCGCCAGGCAGGAAAGCGCCCCGAGCGGGGCTGGGAGGCAGGGGCGGCCCCCAGCGCCCCCCCCCCA
>VBSM01000361.1:106886015-106960827 GCA_008086735.1 Cheirogaleus medius | reverse complement strand
GCTCTGCCTCGAGGGGGGAGGGGGGCATGGGCAATATATGTAACCATAATATTTTTACCCCCATAATATGCTGAAATAAAAAAAAATTTAAAAAAAAGCTAAAAAAAATAATAAAATGGGTGAATTTATGGTTCATAAACTATACCTCAATAAAGCTGGGTTTTTTTTTTTTAAAGCACAGGTAATTTATTTATTACTCATTAACTTATCTCCCATTAAATGTTAAATACTGTGAGCATGAGAGAGAGAGACAGGAATCTAGAACTCAACCTGATGCAGGGTAAGAAGACGCCAAGCGTCAACGGGGAGCTCCCATCACCTCCGTAGGCGGAAAAAGGGAAAGGCAGAAGAGTCACCTCCACTTATTTCTTCCCCGAGACCTAAAATCCGACTTCCACACAAGCTCTACACGGGATATGATTTGACTAAATCTGCAAGACGGCTAAAGAGAGCTACCTCTGCCAGCTTCAGATGAAGGACAGCATTTTGCATCTCCAGTTCAACGGTCCTTTCTTCTTTGACCTACGACCAAGGATGCAAAAAGGAAAATGATCTGCAGGGCACTTACTCGGTGTCCTGAAGCCACAGGAATTATACTGACCCCTCATGCCCACCCTCCGAACACAGAGCACACGGAAGGCAAAGCGCAGCCCCTCCGGAGAGAGCCACGGTCACGTGCCACAACATCGGCCAGCCGAGGGTGGGCCACCCACACGCCCGCGGTCCGTAGGGTTACACCACCACATTGCACCTTTTCTATGTGATGGCACAGGAAGCCGTGACTGTACCACACAGCAGGACAGGGAGACAGGCCACCTGTGACCCCACAGCCTTGCTCCCTCCCACCACCCAGGCTCGAGCAAAGACCCCGCCATCTTACCCATGCGGCCCCAAGACCAGCAGCAGTGGCCCCCCCAGGCTCACTAGAAACGCAGGACCTTGGACCCTCCCACCCTTTCGCCCAAGAGAGAGGCCTGCTGGGAGCGATGGGGCCGTCGGGGCAGCCGAGACACCGGGCAGAGCCCTGGGGTGGGGCTGAGCCTGGCAAGTCCAGGGACAGAGAGGGTGTCCACCAGGCTGGAGTAAGTGGGTGCAGAGGCTGAGGGCCAGGAGGCCAGAGTGTGGCCTGGGGTGTTTGTTTGTAAGCCAGGGAAGGGCATGCGTTTGACCCATGTCTACAGGGGGCACTGGAAGTTTCTAAGCAGAGGAGTTAAACATTAGCTATTTATGGTACACGCTGAGAGAGCCAGCAACTTGGGAGCTTCAGGAAACGAACCACCAGCTTTTAGGAAGGTGGGTTGAGGTGCAGTCCCTCATTCTGGGGGTTCAGTCCCTCCTGCTGGGGGTGTAGTCCCTCCTTCTGGGGGTTCAGTCCCTCCTGCTGGGGTGCAGTCCCTCCTGCCAGAGATTCTTCCTCTCCCAAGCCTGCTGACAGCTCACGAAGAAGCTGTGATCATTTTAGGACAATCTTGCTTGTATTTCCAAACTCTCTGTGATTGGTTATACTAACCTGAAGCCTGGGAGTCGTCTATACTGTCCATTGCTCTGCTCTGTGACTTTTACCTCTTGGAAAGAAATCTCTGCCTGCTTCATCCCCAGATCCCACTTTCTCTTATATGGGCAACGGCAGCAGCTGATGCCTCCCTCCAACCACGCTTCTTTTTTCTTGAATTAATTGCAAATATTTTCCATAGCGTTACTGAGAAGCAATTCACATACCATACGATTCATTCTTTTAAAGTGCACAATTCAGTGACTTTTAGTACATTCAAAGTTGTACCACCATCACCAAAATTAATTTTAGAATATTTTCATCTCCCTCCAAAGAAACTCCCAGACATCACCTGTAAGTCTTTCCTGCCCCCAAAGTATTTTGATATTTTTGATCGTAATGGAATTGTTTCTTAATTTCATTTTATGTTGTTCATTGCTACAGAATAAAAATACAATTGATTTTTTTGTATATTGATGTTGTATCCTTCAACCCTTACTGAACTTGTTTATTAGTGCTAATAGTTTTCTTGTTTGCTATTTTTTAGGGAATTCCTCAGGATTTTTTAACTATCAGATCATGATGCCTTTTCCTTTCATTTTTTTTCCTTTCTGATATAGATGCCTTTTCCATTTATTCATTTATTTATTTAGCCTAATTGCCCTGACTAGCACCTCCAGGACAATGTTGAATAGAACATATAGAAATAGACAGGTTTATCTTTTTCCTGACTTTGGGGGAAAGGCATGTGGTCATTCGCCATTAAGCATGTTAGCTGTGGGTTTTTCATAGATCCCTTCTATCAGGATGAAGAATTTCCCTTCTATTCTTATTTAGTCGACTGTTTTTATTATGGAGGGTGTTAAATTTTGTCAAATGCTCTTTCTGGGTCTATTAAGATAAGCCTGGGTGTTCTGTCCTTTGTTCTGTTGGTGTGGTCTATTTCAGTGACTGGTTTTTGAATGCTAATCCTGCCTGGCATGCCTGGGATCAACCCCCCTTGGCCATGGTGTGGGGTTTTCATACATTTCTGCCACCCTTTTTATATATTGCTGCATTCAGTCTATTAGTACTTTGTTGAAGATCTTTGCATTTATATTCACTAGATATTGCGCTATAGTTTTCTTTTCTTGTGATATCTTTCTGTGGTTTTGGTATCAGCATAATACTGGCCTCATGGAATGGGAGTGTTCTCTCCTATTTATGGGAAGAGTTTGTGAAGGACTGGTGCTAATTGTTTAGATGTTCGGCAGAATTCAGTGAAGCCACCCGGGCTGGGGTTTTTCTTTGCGAGAGGTTTTTGCTCACTTAGTTCATTTTTTTACACATTACAGCGCTATTCAGATTTTCAGTTTCTTCTTGAGCCAGTTTTGGTAGTCTGTGTCTTTATAGGAATTTGATCATTTCATCTAGAATATCTAATTTGTTGGCAACGTTCCAGGTATTTTCTTACAGCCCTTTTTATTTCTGTAAGTTAATGTTTCCTTTCATATTCTTGATTTTAGTGATTTGAATCTTCTCTCTTTTTAGTTAGTAAAGCTAAAGTTTGTCAGTTTTGTTGGTATTTCCAAAGAGTCAATTTTTGGGTTTTTAACTTTCTCTCTAGTTTTTTTGTTCTCTAGTGCAGTGGTCCCCAGCCTTTTTGGCACCAGGGACCAGTTTCATGGAAGACAATTTTTCCACGGGCGGGGCAGGGGCTGGGTGTGGGTAGGGGGCGCTCCGGCAGTGACCAGACGGTGACGCGAGTGATGGGGAACAGCTGCAATACAGATGGAGCCTGGCTGGCACCTCCTGCTATGTCCCCCACCCCACCCCATCCCTAGGTTTCATGGAGGGCATGTTTTCCAAGGACCTGGGGGTGCAGCAGAGCTCTGCTGCCTGGTCCCTAACAGGCCGCTGATGGGTGCTGGTCCTCGGCCCCCGGGTTGCGGACTGTGGCTCTAGTGCATTTATTTCTGCTCTAATCTTTTTTCTTTGCTCCTTTCTACTTGCTTGGGGTCAAGTTTGCTCTGATTTATCCGTTGCCTTCAGGGTGTTGATGTGAGATCCATCTTCTTTTCTAATACAGGTTTCACAGCTGCAAATTTCCCTCTAAGCGCGGCTTTGGCTGCATCCCACAGGATTTCATATTGCAGTATCTTCGTTTTCATTTATCTCAAGGTATTTCCTAATTTTCCTTGGGATTTCTTCTTTGACACAATAATTATTTAGGGGTGCCTTGTTTAATTCCCACATTTTTGTGAGTTTCCCAAATTTCTTTTTGTGATTGATTTCTAATTTTACTCTATGGTGTTCAGTGAACATACTTTATATGACTTCTATGTCCTAAGGCTTGTTTTATGGCCTCACATGTTGTCCATCCTGGAGAGCATTCAGTGTGCTCTTGGGAGGTATGGACTCTGTTGTTAGGGAGAGTGTTCTATAGATCCATCAGGTATAGTTGGGTTAAAGTGTTACCCAGTTCTTCTGTTCCCTTGCTGATCTTCTGTCTGGTTGGTCTGTCCACTACTGAAAGTAAAGTATTGAAGTCTGCAACTGTTACTTTGAATTGCCTTTTTCTCCCTTCTATTCTGTCTGTTTTTGCTTCACTAATTTTAGAGCCCTGTTGTTAGGTACACGCACGTTCATAATTTTTATATCTTCCTGATGGACTGACTCTTTTACCGTTAGAAAATGTCATTCTTTTTCTCTAGTAACATTTTTTGTCTTAACATTTTCTAGGTTTGGTATTAATATTAGCATAGTCATTCCGTTTTCTCGTGGTTGATGGTGAACATATCTGATGACATATCTTTTGCTATCTTTTTACTTTCAACATATCTGTACCTTTTAATCTAAAGTGTGTCTCCTGCAGATAGCATATAGTTGGATCTTGCTTTTCATTCAATCCAACAATCTCTGCCTTTTGATTGGATTGTTTGATCCATGCACATTTGGTTACCCCTCCTCCCCGTCATTCGTGTGTTAGAGTCCTAACTCCGGAACCCTAGCACGTAGCTACACTTGAAGACACGGCCTTTAAATGGGTGATTAAGTTAAAAACAAGGCCACAAGGGTGGGTCCTGCTCCAATCTGACTAGTGTCCTTACAAGACACAGAGGAAATTTGGACACGGAGACGCCAGGGCGAGGAAAGGCCGTGTGAGGACACAGTCACGGAGTGAGGCCTCAGAAACCAAACCCTCCAGTGTATGGATCGCAGACCTCCAGCCTCCAGACACGTGCGAGAAATTTCTGCAGTGCTTTGTTAGGGTGGCCTTCACGGACTAATTTGACGTCTTAATGAACAGAAACAATTGTTTCTGAGAGTGCCGTTGGGCTTGAACTTCCCCACACTGTGTTTCAAATGAAGTCAGTTCCTTCGGGGAGAGCTTCGGAGCTCTCTGTTCTCAGGAACTGCCTCTTTTCCTGGGAAGCAGTGCTGCTCTGGGCTCTGGGGAGGGCGGCTGCCTTGGTCTTTCCAGCTGCCTAACTGCTCAAGGAACCTGCGTCCCACAGGTGAGCCGGGGAAGCAGCCGGACTCCAGATTCTTGGCCTGCTGTTCTCGGGGCAGAACCTCCATCCTAGGAGTGGACGCTGGTCGGGGAGACCCGAGATCCCGACGCGCTGGGCCTCCTCCACTCAGTGTCTGTGGGGGAGTGAGACATGCTGGTGGCCTTTCTCACCTGGTGGGGGAGGGCAGGGGACAGGGGGTGTCTCCTGGGCACACCCACCCAGAGTGCAGCTTCTGCCCAGCTGAGCTGGGGAGGAGAGGGGGAGCCACAGATGGTCACCGTTCTTAAGAGAGTTTTGGTAGATTTTCCTGAACAAATGTTTCTTCATTTCATCTATCTTCTTAGGACAACTTCCAGAGGCTTTAAATGGTTGTTTGTACCCTTTGCACCAGTTTCGCTGCTTGGCTTGGAGCAGGTGCCCTGAGGTCCTCCTCCTGCCACCTGGGAGTCCCCCGTGCAACACCTTCTAGCCACGGCCATCTCACCAGGGAACCACTGCTCTCTACAAAGTGGCATTTTCGAAACATGGATTTAATCAAGTCTCCCCTCCCTCCTTAAAATCTCTCCAGCGGTGTCTCCTTGCTCTCAAAATAAAGAAAAACCCTGACGGTCCTGCTGGACGCTGTGGCCTGACTCCTGGGCTGCTCCCCCTTCAGCTTCCCTCGCCTCCGAGCCTGCAACGCGCTCTCTGCGCCAGGGCCCTTCCCGCACCCTCGCCCCCTGCCGGGGAACCACTTGTCACTGGGACTCAGCTTGGCCATCAGGACGGGTGGGCGGCGCAGCCTGGCCAGAGGGTTGGATCATAAACACGTGCAAGACCAGGTGCCTCCCCGATGCACCATCACCAGTCACAGGTCACGCCGTCCCAGCTGGCATGTGCTTTGTGATGACTTTACTCAACTGTGGACTCTACCAGGGCGGGACCACGGGACTTTAGCCCTGCCCCTTGGCCACTGAACCGCCAGCACTTGCAGGCACGCGGGGGACATTCACCATTCACAGAGGGACAGGGTTGGAGGGCAGGGGAGGAAGCCCAGAGTGGAGGGGTTTGGGGGGACGAGGGGCAGGGGGAAGGACAGAAGGGAGAAGGGGGTTTGGGGAACACGGGGGAGGGAAGGGCATAGGGGAGGATGAGGCAGGCCAGGGAGGCAGGTAGGACAGAGGGCACCCTGGTGGGAAGTGGGGAAGGAGGACAGAGGGGAAGACTGGGCAGGCCCCTGGTGGGTGGGAGGCCGGTAGGAAGAGGGGGGACAGAAGGGAGGACAAGGCAGGCTCTTGGGGGGCGGCGGTGGAGGGAGGACAGTCTAGGCTCATCACCCATGGGTCCCAGAACCCTAGCTGGGCGGATCGGTCTGGGCCTCTGCCCCAAAGAGGGCGGGGTGCCATTTACAACTCAGTGACCCTAACAGCCACCCAAATTCTCCCATGCCCCCCAAGGCTCTGCGGTCGCGACCCCTCCTCCCTCCCCTCTCCCCAGACTCACCTGCACTTGTCTCTGCAGCTGCCTGGCCTGCTGCTCCCAGAAGCCCGCCCACTGACTGCCCCCCGCTGGCATCGCTGAAGACACCCGCTTTAGGGTCCTCAGCTCACCGCCCCTCCCCCAGCACCAGCTGTCCGCACCTGGAGGGGGCGGGGAGGGGCGGAGAGCGCTGCGTGGGGGAGGGGACGGGGGAGGGGTTGGGGGAGGAGTGGGAGGCATGGTGCATGGTGGGCTCCGGAGCTCTACCAGGAGATCTGCGGAAGACTTCTGAATGCAGGGGTGGAGGGCGACCCTAGTGACTCTCCCTGCTTGGGGCACTGAGTGGGGCTCCCCATGGGGAGGGGGAGGGGCACGGGCCCTGCCTACCAGGAACCGTGTCGGGGGACCCAGGCTCCCCTCCATCCAGTGTGCTGGTCCAACCGTCCCGTGGGGCACCTGTCCTGCCCGCCGCCCTACCCTGGCCCTGGGACTGAGGCTGCCGCGGATGCGGACATGCAGGCACCTGCCGCCCCTGGTCGCAGCTCCACGGGCAGCCCTTGTCCCGTTCAGCCCCGGAGGGTGTCTGCGCGGGAAGGAGCGTCAGTGCCTGCGGAGGAAGGAAGGGAAGGAATGGAAAGTAAAGGAGGGCTGGCGATGGAATCCAGCGGAGTCCTCCCCTCCCAGGGTATGTCCACGGGGGAGCCCGCAGGCGTGGCTGAGGGCTGTACAGAGGGGGTTACGGGGTTGCAGAGGCTCACCAAGGGCTGGCATGCGTGTGGGGGAGGCCAGGGCATGCCTTCCACCCACTGGGGGTGGTGAGGCCCCTGTGCCCAGGGTGGGGCCCGCCCAGTGAGAAGGGGCGGGCACATCCACGGTGTGCACACACCTGACAGGCACACTCGTGGTGGCACCTGCGAGATAGGTACCCAGGCCTACCCCTGGCAGCCTCCCGGGCACTTCCTGTGTGGTGTCAGTGGCAGGGTGGTCCCGGCAAGCTCGAGGGAGCGACAGCAGATGAACGCAGACTGAAGTTCCTACACGGGAGAGAACAGGGAACCCACGAGGCCTGCCGCCCACACCACGTGAGGAACTGTCCACCTCAAGACCACAGAGCAGACACAGCAGCCGGGCCCTGTCCACAGTGGGGACTGTGCAGAGTTGGAGATCGGGGAGGGAAAAGTAAATAAAGCAGAGGCCCCAGCTGGAGACGCTGCATCAGCAGATGGGAATCATGAGCTATGAAGTGCAGAATATCTTGTGCATTCAAGGTCCAAAACTAAAAAGAAAAAAAAAAATTGCTTTTTCCTTTGGCTAGAAGGACCGGGGGCGAGGAGGATGGCAGGACGCTGACCTAGTTTATAAGGCCTCTGCACCATCGACGTTTTAAAACTACATGCATGCATTTCTTAGATGAAACGACAGAAAACAAAAAAAGCACAAATTTGCCATTTAGAACATGGTAAACATTTTTGCAAAATGTAAAAGCGAACCTTATTTTTCTAGAGAAAAAAAAATGATGGCTAGTAAGATTAGAAATAAAATTTGACCTGCTACGAGAGTGTCTGGGTATCTCTACAAGTTTACAACGGACTTGAACTGGGTTTTTCAAACTGGGGTCTAAGTACCCCTGAGGACCAGCCTATCTACTAACATTCTGAGAGGTCTAGGAAATGAACTGGGCGTCCATTCAACCCACGGTGCGCAAACACCAGCTGCTCACACAGGCCTCTGGAGATCCCGGCGCGGCCCGGCCCTCGCGCGGAGCGTACAGAGCAGCTAACCGAGGCTGCCCGCGGTCGGCGCAGATCGCCCACGCCCGCGGGTCTCCCAGGCCGTGCCCGGCCAGCGCCGCAGCCTGGATTGCACTTCATGCACCGCCACCAAGACCATTCTGCAGTCACCGCCACCTCTGGGTTCCTCCTCTTCACACGCCGTCCTGCCAGACGGGGCCACTTGGCTGCCTCTCCAGTGTACACCGGAGTGACACTTGCAGACATGTCACAGGCTTCCTAGACAGCAGGTGTCACACCCCCGAATAGCCGATGGACAGTTCAGCCGTTGTGGTCGCCCCTGTGGCCTGCTTGCTCGGCCCCCACGCAGGGCCGCTCCCTCCATCCCGCCCTTGTCCGTGGCATCCTGTCAGAGGCGGCAACAGGTTCCTCTCTGTCCCAGGCAGGGCAGTTTCACGCTTGCCTAAAGCCTTGAAAGGCAGTTTTCTCCTTAAGACAGATTCCCACGCCAGCAGCAACATGCTTCTCTCTTGTTATGGGTCCTGAGTGTTAGAGAATGTGGGGCAGGAGGGATCACTGCCAGGTGCGGGGTGGAGAGATAGTTCTGGATGATGGGTGGATTTTGATAGAGCAATGTGCCCAGAATAATTTTATTCCTCCCTAGAGAAAAATCATACAATTCCATCATCTTCTAAAGTATAATAATAATTTTAAGCTACCATCTTCAAAGGCGGTAACTAAGCCGTAAGTCTGTATAAGTTTCTGGGAGGTAAATTGCAATTGTTTTTCATATGTAAGAACTAGAAACAGCGATGCCAGAAGTTGCGTAGCTTCTCAACACACACCCACTACTCTGTAGCTGTTTGCAAAAGCGTCTTCTGCAACTAAGGAGAGCTCAGTGACAGAGGGGACATCAGGCAGGGAGGACAGAAGCCCAGGGCTGGGACACCAGGGCTGGGACTATGGCCCACTTTCTCTTTACTTGGGTTGTGGCCTTAAAGGATTTGTTACAGACCAGCCAACAATACATCAATAAGTGTAACTGGAACCTCTTGGCCTCAGTTTCCCCACTTGTGCAAAAGGGAACACTGCTTGCCTTATGCAATGCCCTAGCTGGCTTCAGATGAAGGAACAATAATGTAAAAAGCCCTCGGACGTTAAGTTACTAGCAGTTAACACCAGTGGTAGGCACTGTCAAAGGTGACCTCCCGTATTTTGATGCTCGTAGCTCCCACTGGTCACTAATAGTCCCACACTAGAGCTCACCGGAACCCGAGCTGCCCGGCAGTCCAGAGGGATGTGAGGGTGAGAGCAACGCACATTTCCTATGAAAGGAAGGCTTCGTGGATTTTAAAGGCATCCTATGAAAAAGAACGTAGACTATCTCATGAACGCATTTTTATACTGATTGCATGTTGAGATGATACTGTTTGGGATACATCAGACAAAATAAAATGTATTAAAATTTGTTTCACCTGAACTTCCTTTTACTGTGCTCACGTGGTTAACCAGAAGACGAAGCGTCTGGAAAGTGGCTGGCATTGTATTTCGACGGGCAGGGCTGCTCCAGACCACCCACCCACCGCCTTCGCCGTAAGGATGTGGAAACAAGCTCGCGGAGACACAGTGCTGGCTGGTCAGGGGTGGACGGAGGTTTCCTGGCCCCCATTCCAGTATGTTTCCAGTGCGCCATGTCCTTATCACTTATTTATGCAGCAGGTGTTGATTCAGCATGTAGCGTATGCCAGGAAAACAGTGATGAGGAAAAGTACCAGCTGTCTCAGAGCTCATAGTTCAGTAGCGGTGACAAGCAGTGACATTGGATGTGATCGCTGTTGACTGACAATGCGGACGCCCGTTTCTCCTGCACCAGTGACAAGGACTTCTTCCTTAACCAGATCTTGGGCTCCTCCAGGCCTTTCTCGACCAGGCCTCACGTCTGCGATGGCCAGTTTCAGCAAGGGTCAGTTTAGCGAGAATCCCCCACGCCCACGCTGCACATCTGATCAGGTTCCTCATCCTCCATGGGGTCACCTTGGCCTGCCTTCAGCAGGAATCCTGGCAGGTCAGGTTAGCCAGAATCCCCTCCAGCCCCAAAGTGTCCTCTTGGTCTCTGTCTGTCCACTGACTCTACCTTGTTCCTTGGCTACAAATTCCCATTCGTCAGCCAGATGTGGCGGCTCACGCCTGTAATCCCAGCACTCTGGGAGGCCCAGGTGGGAGGATCTCTTGAGAGATACCCTGTCTCTACTAAAAATAGGAAAATTAGTCAAGTGTGGTGGTGGCACCTGTAGTCCCAGCTACTCGGGAGGCTGAGGCAGGAGGATCCCTTGAGCCCAGGAGTTTGAGGTTGCTGTGAACTACAATGACACCACTGCACTCTAACTTGGGTGACAGAGTGAGACTGTGTCTCAAAAAAAAAAAAAAAAAAAAAAATTCCCATTTGTCCTTGCTGTGTGCAGAGTTGGGCCCAGCTCCACACTGAAGTCTCTTTCCCCATGACAAAGCTCCTGAATAAAATGTTTACACTGCTTCCACGACTGCCAGGCTCTGGACGTCCCCACTGGAAGCCCTGCTGAGTGATGCATGTGCTTCTGCCCTGGAAGGCCAGAGCCCTGCGTAGGTGCCCGTGAGTCAGCCCCACAAAGTCACCGAGTGAAGAATATTCAGTACCACCCACGTCCAGTGCCACAGAACTCCTCTTAGAACCTACCGCTGAACAACTTCCTCCCTGAAGGCATCCATGTCGCTCCTGTTCCGATGACACGGAGCAGGTCACGGGCCGGGACGCCAGGAGTCCCACGCAGTTTCCTTCCACTGGAGTCTGCCGATGTGTCCTCACATTTGCACTCTTCCTTCATCCTGAGTTCCTACTTCTGTTCGTATCTCACTAATTCCTTTTCCTTTTTGTCACAGGAGATAAGAACTCTTTCTGAGCATGATCGGATGGAACTATTTGTGCAAGGCAGCACCGGTTTTCTTGGAGCTATCCCCTTATTAAACTGAAGATCACTGAAACAGCCTGAAACAATGAGCAATTAACACCACACACTACAGGGAGGGAAAGAGTTTCAGTGAAGAAGTCACACTCTCAGTCCACAAAGAGGTGGCGGACTCTGGACAGCTTCCCTATCTACGTAATTTTCATGCATTTAGGTGTTGATGGTGATAGAAATCAGGACAAATCAAAGGCCCACAACTACCTAGCTAAGCTCCCCTCCCTCTTTTTTAATATTTTTGATACAGGGTCTCACTCTGTGGCCCAGGCTGGAGTATAGTGTCGCAATCACAGCTCACTGCATCCCTGAACTCCTGAGCTCAAGCAATCCTCCTGCCTCAGGCTCCCAAGTAGTTGGGACAATAGGTGCGCACCACCATGCCTGGCTGATTTTAATTTTTTGTAGAGATAGAGTCTTGCTATGTTGCTCAGGCTGGTCTCCAACTTCTGGCCTTAAGTAATCCTCCAGCCTGGGCCTCCCACAGTTCCGTGATTAAAAGTATGAGCCACCACGCCTGGTCCACCTCCCTTTTTTGGATATGCTGTTTAGAGCATGTTACATATTTTGCTCAACTCAGGCTGTTTTTATATTTCTGGGGCCGTTCTCATGGAAAAAAAAAATTGGGGGCAGGCAGGCAGGACATTTTTTTAATACTGACTGCCACACTAGGAAAAACATGTTTTCCTTGGGGCCATGGTGTTTTATTACAAAAATAGAGTAAAAACTTTGAAAACAAAACAATCCTAATTTAATGAAAAATTTGTTATTTTTTATTGTTTTCTGTGTGAGTTACATGCAACTTGAAAAACAGTTCTCATGGCTCCCAAGATGAAGAGATGTGTGAGTCACATATGCTTCATGAGGCCTACGGCTCAAAACTAGTGTGAGTTTTAAATACAACTCACATGGCCGTTAATGTGTTAAACTGTATAATTGACCTGGTATTTCCCAGGTCTCTTTATTTTGGGGAGAAGGGTTAGATTATGTAATTTTTTATATTTTTAAAAATTCCAAGTTGAAGCTGGAATCACTGTCCCCAATTTAACACCATTCATTTAGGCCTATAATCTCTATAAAAGAATAAAACACAAGCCTTAGAAGAGCAGAAAACAGTAAGATCTAATCCACTGAAGTAACATGTGTGTGTGCTATTCTCAACCTGAAAGCCACGGTTACGGGTTCTTGTTTGAAGGGAAGGCAGAGTGTCCACTGACATCTTTCCTGATCTGCCCCTGGGCACCTCTGTAACAAACTGCACCAACAACTCTACACCCCACTGCGCCCTCCCGTCTGGGTGACACGCCCTCTGGCCACTCAACATCAGGCCTGCCCACCCAGCTCCTGCACAAGCCTCCTTATGGCTCCACTCCCCTTCCAGCAACCAGAGTCACCCTCCTAAGCAAGCGGGGGAGCCCCGCACGCTTTCAAACCCAGGCAAGGGCTTCCCACTGCATGAAGAATATAAAACCAAACTTGCCCCATCGTCTTAGAAAACTCACTGCTTTGCCACCTGGAAGGTCCAGCCCCACGACCTGCACCTCCCCTGCCTGGGCTCTTGACTCCAGCCTATAATCTTTCTCAAAAGACAGAATCGTTTTCTCAAAAAAGTCAAGCCTCCCCACAGTAATTTTAAATGGGTCTGTCTACCCTCAAAGTGCCCCGTACACCTACTTTACACAATTACGTTACTAAGTATTTATCAAGTATGCTCTTGCCTTCCTAGAACTATGCATTGTGAGGGCAGAGACAAGCTGCTTGGGATACCAGGTGACCACTGTGAGACCAGTTACCTGATGGCACAGAGTAGGCACCCATAAATACTTACTGGGAAAATTACACAAGAAATTGGCTTCTATATCCCAGTCTGACATCAAATACAGTTAATATATCTTTTCGGGTTAACTGACATCTTTGAATAAACTGGATGGAATACTGGAATAAAAAAACCTGTCACTTTTTGCATATATTTTCCTTTCTGCAAGTCATTGCTCTTAAATCTTGTGTAATGTTACGAAATCTAACTAAATCTTTGAAATCAGTTTCCCATTCAATGAAACACAAAGGGAATTTTGTCCAGTGGTACGGACCAGAAAATTATCAAGAACTTTGCTGGTCCATATGACAGAAGACCACTGAAGTCACTGCAGATCAGAATCATTATTTCCATTAATAGCAACAGAAACAGAGGCCTTGAGATGAAACTGAGTCTACAAGTCTTTGTCTTCCCAAACTTTAAAGTAACTTTTTAGGCATCAAAATATACTAAAAGTGAATACTATGGTTCCAATATGTAAACATGCCGTCCTACCAATGTTTACACAAGATTCTACGATCCTAAGACACTCCTTCCTCTGTGAAAGTCCTTTTTAACTTATTTTTACAACACACTGTTAATTACAATCACTCCGCTATGCAAGAGATCTCAAAGCTCTCCTCCCGTCTGTCCGCCGTGCCTCCTCCGACCTGCCCTCCTGCTCACGGGCTGCAGGAGAAGGTACACTGGAACAGGCCAGGGCGGAGGAAGCACGACTCAGAGGCACCGTGGGAGGCCCGAAGATCCCGCCTGCACAGGCCGGGCATGGCAGCTCCTGTGTCCTGATCACTCTGCCGTGTCGCTGTACGATAAACACACTCTCTACAGGAGCCACTCTGAGTAGGTTCTTGCACTCACGCACACTTCACCAGGATACCATATTTACACAGTCTGCTTACTGCTGGGTACAGTTAGGAATTTCAAAGAGGCCATGAAGAGACGGTATAACTGGGAAACGGTCCACGTGACCACCTGGGATTGCTGCAGGCAACGCTGAAGTCACAAAGGCCGGGCGGCGGAACCTGCATATGAGGCCGCTGTAAGAGCTACCAGCCGGCTACCCACACGCGGACCCGTGAAAAACCATTGTCCACACAGAAATGATACTCAGGAAATGTTTAATGGATGAGTGAACAGATGGAAAAAAGATAGGGGAGAGGAAGTCTGATGTTACAAATATAAACTTTGTCAGCACTTTCAAAATAATAGCAAATACACTTAAATACATACAAAGTTTATTAAAAATAGGTTGCAACTCAAATACAGTAGAAATGGAAAACTACAGCAGTTCTGATGTTTTTCCCATAGTAATGCAGAGTTATGAAAAGCACTTTTACACATATTCACATTTGACCTAACTGTCCAAAGATGGCCAAATCCACTTGTTCAGGGGTTTTACAACCACACATACAAATATCCCTGTGTGTAGATATTTACATGTATTTGTATGTACTTATGTGTATTTGTTTTTCTATATATTAACAGAGAAGTAATTCATTTGCATCTCTTTTCTTTAGGGAAAGCGTGGATTTTGTCACCTTAAGGCTGCCAGTGCTCTCAAAATACCTGGGAGGAGCCTGCTTTTCCTAGAACTTCTGGCGCTAACAAGCAAATCCTTCATACACACGCAGGGCCGCTTCACTCTCTTACTGAAACAAGGGTAGTGGTAAAAGCACACTTTCAAACAAGAACCCTGATAGACATAAAAAATATTTACACTCGCATTTTTAATGATTAATCATACAACTCTTATTAAAAGTGATTTCTAAGGCAGCAAAAGCCTCTATTTTCTCTTTGAAAGTGTGCATATTTTCCTAACATACATATTTGTAAGAGAACAAAGACACCTGGGACCCTGCCTTAGGGCTGTGTCAAATAGAAGATCTTCTTATAATCACAAGGTAATTTATCACCTTCCCATCACACAGTGTAAGACAGAGGCCCGTCTCCCCAACACCAACCACAGGCCCACGGCTGAAGAAATGACAGTGGTAACTAAAAATTAGGCAAATCAAAATTAAATAACTATTATACTATAAAAAAATAGCCCGAACTGGCACGTGGGTTATTCTTACAACATTTAAATTACAGATGCCGTATGTAACTGAGCCTCTCTCTTTCCCTGTGTGTGCTGGCACATCAGTGCAAATTTCCTTCAAATTTGGAATCTGAGCGATAGCTGTGCTTGAGTGTCTCCTACCGATCTCCTGTCCTCAGATACTTTTGTTCCTAGTCACACGAACACTGTTCAGCCAGAGACATCCTCTTTCAGAGAGCCCTTGGAATACCTAAACTATTAGTTAACTTTCTAACATAGCTGTCATCTTTAAATTCACCAATGATTAAGTATAACAATAATCTGGTATTTATAAAAATAAAATCACCTAAGCTTAAATCCTTAAAATTTTCTTCTTTCAGAATTTTTTTAAAATCAAGCATTTAGAATTGATCAGGAGGGCTCAGACTTGTGAGGGATGAGACAGAGCGGTCTGAGGTGCACAGCATGTCACTCACAGGAAGCTGCGACCGTGACTGCTGCACAAGGCGACTGAAAGGATACCTGTGAGCAGACAGGACCAGGTGACACGGGGACCGTGCCTTCATGTGTCCTCTCTTCTGTACAACAGTGTGCAGCCGCTGCTAAATAGTGCAAACAACAGTCAGAGTAGTTCAAGCTATTCTGTTTGATAACTAAATTAGTTTCTGAAAAAGAAGAGAAATAGAACTTCTTTGTGCTCCTGGGTCGATTATGGGGGGAAGATGAGAGAGAAGACACATCCCATTATCTCCTCCTTCCATTCATTCTATCCCCTTTGAACTCAAGACTCCAAAAATGAAACTAACAAAAAAGTTATTTTCATGTGAGCCAGATAATTAAGAAATTAAACAGTGTTTAAATTACATAAATGACAATCTCTTGGTAAAGTAAAATAAAATTTCTTGGAATTGAAACATCTCTAAATCCCAACCATTTTAAAAACAGAAATTATTCATCACTCAGAAATATAACCTCCCTTCCTCTTCAAACCCACACCTGAAACCCACAACTGAGAGAATTTGGGGGTAAATACAAGGTGCCCTTCTCCTGTTTTTCACTTTGTGTTCAGTTCGTTTTCCAGTTCCGTTAATTTACGGGAAGCTTTTACTTTATTGGACACATCTTGACCTTGTGAAAAAAGACGCTGGCGCTCTTTGAATGTCAAGTTTTCAGGGGCTCCAGAACTTCCAGGTAAATCTGCCTCTTGGCTGCATAAGCGAGAAATACAAAAGATTACTGGTTAAAGTAGAAATAACTTATTAACAATTAGGTAAGTTTACATAACGGGCAATTAATTAAAATTTTCAGAGATTCATTCTTTGTTAAATTTTGCTATTACTTTTCCTTTAATTAAAAGTATAGGGGCTGTATTTAAACCCACATAAGAAAGAAAGGGCAAAATGTTCTGCTTATTAAAACATTAACTATCCCTAGTCACATTCAACTCTCAAAAAACAAATAAGTTAAATTTTAGCAAGCAGGTAATTCTTATCAGTTAAACAAGTTTAACTGAGGGGTATAGTTTTAAAATACAACATTTTAATGAATCTTTACACATACCTGAGGCATCTATAAATATACCTAATTTAATAATAAGTTACAGAATGGTACTGAAGATTTCTCTGATTAGTTCAACTTCAATATTTCAAGAGTGGTTGGGGCAATAGCATTTCCAACTACAATCTAGGTGAGGACATTCAGTGGAGACATGAAGTCTATTTATTTTTTGTACACCATCAGAGTTGGCCTCATGTAGTCTAACAAGACCTTTGGACACTGTCCTTGATTTTTCAACCTTCTCTGGTGGAAGCAGACAGCAGCGTGTCCTACTATTCTAATTTTCTGACAAGTAAGCCCAGTACCCATTTCACTGTCTGAGTCAGAACTATACTAGCAACACAAAATTTAAAAAGCTTATATGTGCACATGATTCTGTACAATGGGAAACATCTGAGCTGATAATGAAGTCTCTGAAATTTGAACCCAGCTTTATATAGTTTTAAAAAGTCGAGAGGAATGAAAGAAGTCATCCAGGACGGGTGAAGTTACGCATCCAGTGCAACGGTCAGTACCTTTTAGAGCGCTTCTCTCTCGGGTCCCAGTGAGCATCGTGGGCTCCAACAACTGTTCCGGTAGATCCCATGTAAGAGTTGGGTCCTTGTCCATAAAAGAAAAAGTATAAGTTAAAGTATTTGAATTATTTCCAAAACTTAACTTATGATACAGATGCAGTGCTCACAGAAAAATAAGATTATCTTTAATTACTGAATAAATAAGGCAAAAAGCTCTCCTGTCACATCAGATTCATTCATTTGAAATTTACAACTGTGAGTGGCCCGAGTAATCCAATCGCTACCCTCAAAAGGCACTAAATATTAATGATTGACCTCACGCCCTTTATCATCAGAGAGGAAAACTGTAATGAGTATCTATCCAGAAAGATCAAATAATATAAAATACCTTATTATCATATATTGAAAAGACAAGTCCAGAAAAGATTTACTTAATGGGAAGATGAGGCACAACTTTTCAGACACGCTCCTATTTTTCTTACAAAACCATTGGAGCAAATAAAACCCAAAGATGCAGAAGTAATCACATAATTGAAGTTCTCCTTTTCAGGACAGCGATTGAATTTCTCTTTTAAGATGGATGGCTATAATCATTAAAAACAAAATAAAGCAAAACTTTTTAAACACATGAGCTACCAAAAATAGAACTCCTAGTGTTTGATACTAGTGGTGCAGATACAAAAATCACTAACGAAACAAAAACAAGACTCGAAGCAGCACGGTGCGAGGAAGACTGGGCAGCCGCTGCCCACGGCCCCAGCGCTGCCTCTGACCAGCCCAGACCCATGGGTGAGGGTGACCAGCCCGCCAGCAGCCAGCGGCGTCTGCCCAGTCGACTTCCATGGGTTGTTGAAGATCAAGAGAGATGGTGCAGATAAGAAGTTTTAAATTTATCCAAGTATTAGCTAATACTGTCACTAATACGATGTTATTAAAACGATGGTTAATGTGTTTCTATTAATCGTAAAGTTAGCAAGAAAAATAAATTCACACTTGAAAAATCTGCTTCTAGTAATACAGGTGGGAGTAATAAATGCCCAAAATGTTCAGCAAACACTGACAGCACTGAATATTGGATTAAGCAGGCCACAGAATTATTACAATATTTTCACATTAAAATTCTTTTGTAGTCAGGTTACACAAAAATGAATTTTGTTTCTCTTCTTACGAGAGGACCTGCGTGCGAACATCCGACCCGTGTCAGATGAGCGCAGGGCAGTGCCGAACTGCACCTTTGCCTCCTGCCCAGTTTCTGCGGTCACTGTGGAGGACGTCACCTCGGCAAAGACGCAAAAGACTGAACAAGAAGAGCACGCTTCCACCTTAAGGCAGACCAAAGCGGGCCTTAAGATAAATTATTTGCATGGCAAGACTTTTTTTCAGTTTTAATTCCAAATTTTTTCTTTATTTTGTTTTTAAAAATATTGTGCTCTATCTTTTGAACTTTGTTTTAACAATGACACTGGCTTTTTCCACTGGTAACAAAATCAATTCTTCAAATTTTCAGAACTTTTAGAGTTAACTGGAATACCAAATACTCTCAGCTGACTATGTGTGAATAATACAAATTACAAATAATTTTCAAAGAGCTTTAGTAACAAATATTTAATATGTTGCTATGCTGAAATCTGGTACTATTCATTCCAATTCAAATCCCAATTCTGTCCCTCACACCACCCAGTGGAAGAAACCAAGTCCGGTCTGCAGAAGCATGCTTTACTGGGCGCTCGTGACAGAAACAGAGCCGAACACGGGAATGAGACAGCGTGGGCGAGATGAGAGGTGCCAAGGTCAGAACGCCCTCTGCGTGTGGCGCACACGGCGCAGGGCTTTGTGAAGGAGTCTTCAAAGAGGTCGAGCAATCAGACGCAGGATATAACCTGCTCCCGTGTGGTACTTTAAGTGTGAAGCAGAACAAGAATTAGTGGTGTGAGTGTGAGCCAGGATGGCAAGAAGTGATGCTACAACATTCTGCTATCAAACCTCCTATCTGTGTCATGCCACTTATAAAATATTTATAGTTCAGCTTACAAAATCTGATACACAAGGAGACTGATACCATCTTGCTTCAAAATTTACTATTATGCCATAAATGTCTTTAAAAGGTACCAGATTCTGGACATTTACAATAGATATTTTACAAAAACATTTAAGTTTGGCTTCCAAAATGACTCAATCTAAATATTAATACACTAAACCTTCAAAGTGGATCAAAGCTCTGATCCAGGTGAGAAAAAAAACCCCAGAATTCTGCCAAAACTCATTTGTTATGTAAGTCACGATTACACCAAATCTTAGAAGATTCAACTTCTTTCAGAATTGAGTCCTACGTATTGTTTATGTGGAATTATGCAGAACCTAATAGATTCTTACATACTCGTTAAAAGTAACATTACTGTATTTGAGGATGTTTAGTGCCAGAATTCCAATTTCATTTATGGTAAGACCAGCGTTAAATCCGAATCCTCATAACTTAGTTACATGTTAAACACAACACTCAGCGCTGTCTCGCAAACTGACTATGGAATCGATGCCTGCAGTAGCCTCTAGGTCCCGTCCCAGGCAGGAGGACCGCCGTGTGCTGCTGTCATTTTAGCGGGTTTAATTAATGGCACTGGCACGCTGACTAACGTCTGGCTGCTGGTGCCGTGAGGTGCTGGGGTACAAGGTAGCAGGAAGGAAAGAGAACAGTTACAGGGGAAAAAGGAAAGAGAGGAATTTCACGATGACTAGGATCTCTGGCCCTTGGCAGAGGCAGCCTGCATGGAGGTCATAGAGCCAGATAGTTCACCAGCTTAGCAAATGCTTAGCAGATGCTCCAAGTACAAAAACCAGTCACCGTGAACAGCCGCTTAATCCAGAATGAAAAGTTCTATTCATGTTAAATAACAGAAACTGAAAATGTAACTATAACACTTTATCTCCAAAGACACTAAAATGTGTGAAAAGGCACTTGTTCAACCAAAAATAAAAATTATTTGAAGAGGTAGAGAATGAAAGCCAAGACCAACAGTACTTCAAGTGATTCAGGGAGTAACGGAGGACTGACTGTTGTCAGTTGATCAGAGAAATGGAACTTTTTAAAGCCTAAAAGAAATTGGAGCACTGAGACATCTATCAGAGCTGCCAGGGCAGACATCACGATTGGAGGTGGAGGAGATCACCATGCAGAGACAAGTGATCAAGTGAAGTCCAAATTCCAAAGCAAGGATGATTGCGATGGATCGTAGCACAGCGGCAGGTGTGCAGGGAGATCACAAGGCTCCAATCATGGAGACACACAGAGCTTGATTTGTCACTCTATCTTTTACCTCTACCTGTGCGGTGGCTGGGATGGTGGGAGCTTGGTTTGTTTGGAGGGGGCGGGGGCTGGCCTTTTTTGAGAGCAGTACTGTTGGCTTTGGCAGAGGGTGGCTGGAATGAGTTGGAGAGAGAGATGCCATCGGAGGCCGGGCGCGGCAGGCAGGGGGGCAGCTGTGGCTTAGGGGGGGCAGGAAGAAGGTCTCCATGAGACTTCCTGGTGCTGGAGTACTTATCCTGACCTGCTAGGCTGCAGTCCTCCTCCTCCTCCTCCTCATTGTACGCAACAAACTTGGCAGTGAACAGCGAGTCGGGGGAGAGGACCTGGGTTTTGAGGTAGGAGGCGTTTCGCTGAGGCGGGGGAGGAGGGGCGCTGGGCACGGGGGACGGGGGCGGGGGCTCGTAGTCCCGAGGAAGTGGAGGGCGGCACAGAGCGGGCTCCTCGGGCTCCAGCAACCTGCGCGCAGCTTCGTCGTGCTGTCTACGCCTCTCGGCCTCCAGGCGGCTGTAATACCCTTCTTCCTGTCGCCTCTGCGGGCGGGAATAGACAAGAGTGCAAAGGTCAGAGGTCAGGAGGGGACGACCCACCCACTAGGCCATCACAGGGAGCCGTCCCCATCACCACAGGGGAGAGTCCACAGGACATCAAAGTTTAGATGTCATAATTACTGTTAACAGAAGCTGCAAGTCAACCTGGGAAGTCTTCTCTTGAGACTTAGGCAAACACACGCTACTCTGGGGCGTCTGTCAGAAAACTGCTCAAAAGCACAGACTGAATTCACACTCAGGCTCTGACTCCCCGGCACTGCCCGCTTCCGACCGTCCAGCTGGACTTAGCGCCTCTGCCTGCCTTCCTGCCTGCTTCTGTTCCTGGCAGGACATTAACTTACCTGTCACGCTGTCTTTAAGGACAACACAAGACTAAGCATCGGCTCTACCTGGCTGTCTAGGGCCAGCATGCCCAGGGCAGGCCTGGTGCTCCCCAGCGAGCCGGGCAGCTCAGCCCAGCGCCTCCTGGACGGGGATGGCACGAGCAGCCCCAGCTCACCTCCAGGTGTGAGGAGGGAAAGTCTCAGGAAACCACAAACTGTAAAAAGTCACTCATTTTCCCAAAGCAGTAATCTAACAAATATGCTTTCCACAGTTTTGAACTTGTATTTCGAGTCTTAGTCAACTCCTTACAGAAAAGGAGAAAGCCAGGCGTTAATTGTAACAGCAACAAGATATTCAAATATATTTTGACACATATTGTACATTTCTTCTAACATACATCTGCACAAACTACAGTTGACAGTGTTAAAATTCTTTTAACAATAAAAAAAAGTAACAGCACAGTTTTTTAAGATTGACAAAAGTTTCAGAGCACGAGGAAAAAGTAAATAGGAAGGGATGAAATATCCAACAGAAGACTCTGCCTCGAGTGGTGTTTAGTGCCAGGCCACGGGGCACAGCGGGTTTCAGATCCACTCCACCCGGGAGACTGGTTTCAGGCCTTGCTGGCACCAGGTCTCTCAGTCCCTACTGTAACCTTTACGCTGTCGCTCACTCCCTCGGCCACTCGCACGCAGTGGGCACACAACGGTCACTGCCTCAGCTTCCGAGGGAGGAAAACCTAAGAATAAGCGCAGCCCCAACACTGCCCTGAGCCCAATTTCTTGCTGTATCTTCTTGCTCTATGTTGACAGATCCTGAAGGAAGGACATTTTTATCTTCTTGTCTACACAAAGTGTCCCCTGGGGTCAGGAATCAACCAGAATGACTTCTGTGGCTTTTAAATGAACCTATCAAGAATCTCAGTATTAACATGAAGAACAGTTGCTTGATAACATTTTAGGGAGAAACCAAAGCATCTTCTTTTAGTTATACCAAGAGTAGATACAATTACAATAAGATGATTTTATTCTACTCAACAAATGAATGGCACATTTTTCTATAACAAAGCAAAGCCAGCAATTTTGGACATTCTGTATAAAAAATAGGTTATTCAGCTTCTTTTTACAGTGACCACTCGATTACAGAAGCAGTTACTAAAACAGGTGTATTTGACATAGTCATGAGTTGTGAGAATACATTTTGGAAAAATTAAATAACCCAAGAGTTTCTCAACATAGAAAGCACAGCCTGGCCCTTCTCTCCACACGCACCTCTCTGACGTGGTGGCCGGGCTGCCCGCCACAGCTCCAGCCGGGACCTAACTACGGCAGCGAGCACAGCGCAGCGCGAGGGAAGCCCACGCTGGCACAGAACTGGAAGAGCATCTCCTTCCAAACAGCAAGAGGGGCTTTCACAAAATAGCAAAACAACAACACACACCATAAACACTTAGAAATCAAGTGGCTCAAAATTTGGGGAATCTGATTTCCTTAGAAAGATCATCAATTTTGACTTACCATTACACAAGTGAAAGACTCATAAGGTAACCTAATCCTGAAAGCCCAAACTCTTTGAGAATACTTCAAAAGCTGTTCAGATACAACAGATAGTATGATAAGAAACTTTAAAGAGGGTGAAGGTCTATAAAATGCATAAATCACTACTTTCAAAGTTTCAGTGTATTGAAACTTTCATTGAAATGAGTCACATCATGTCTACAATCTTACTCTTGACTAGTTCTGTACCCTAACACATTATATCACTACAAAAAGCTTCCTGAAAGTTCTTTCTTTGTGGGGAGGCAGGAGTGTTCTATTAATATGGTTCACTGGACTACCAAGGAAGGAATTATTAGTAAAAACGTTTTCCCCATCAGAAGTTGTGACACTCAAAGCTTCTACCTTCACAGAAGGGAAGTAACAGAGAAGAGCAGCTTCTCTCACACCACACGCAGCAGCGTGCGGCCCCTTCGGGGCGAGACAGACACCCCCCCAGTGGCTAGAGCCGCCTCCTCCCGGAGGCCTCGGCTACGAACACAAGACAAAGAGCGTCCGGAGAATGACATCTCAAGTTCCCACTTCTCAGGATGTCAAAATTAGTTGCCATTTTAAAATTAAAATATATAAGGATTACTTGAATTAAAACAAAAGCACGTATGGAAATAAACCGGATTACG
The DNA here is from genome assembly GCA_008086735.1 of Cheirogaleus medius. Lineage (NCBI taxonomy): Eukaryota > Metazoa > Chordata > Mammalia > Primates > Cheirogaleidae > Cheirogaleus > Cheirogaleus medius. The sequence goes on along the minus strand of VBSM01000361.1, from coordinate 106,937,382 downwards.
TACTAAATTTTCCTTGTATAAGCCATCTACTCTCTTTACCACCGACCAGAATTGAGTGATTTCAGTCAGTAGTCTATTTGAAACGTCTACCGTTAACAGACTGTCTTGCTGTGTTCCTACTGCCTCCCATGGTTTAAACTTAAACAACAACTGAGCAAACATCACCTTCACAGCAACAAGCGGGACCATGTCCAGTAAAGATGGGAGCCCCCGCTAGCAGACCCTTTGCAGAGAGAGAGGCTCCCTGCTGCACAGACCTGCGAGTCAGAGCTTGAGGGGATCACACACGAAGGCCAGGGAGCCTGGAGACAGTCCAGAGGAGAGGTAGGTGGGCCAGGCGGGGCTACGTTTCTGGTCCAGTAACAAAAGCGGGGGGATGCAGGCCCTGCTCTGTCTTGTGCACCTCGACACACCTAAGCCCCTCTGCCCCGGCCAATCGCGCACGCTCAGGCTAATTTAAGACTCTAGCTGCCCTCAGAGGACCATGACCTTTTCTTCAGCGTCTCGCTTTATGCGCTCCTCCTCCTGGCGCCGCCGCTCCTCCTCCTGCCTGGCACGGTCCTCCGCTTCCCGTTTGCGCATCTCTTCCAGCTGCTGCTGGCGCCTCCGCTCCTCGTCCTGCAACTGACAACAGACTGACGTCAGCCTTCGTTCAGTGAGCTCCACGAGCGTAGACATGAAGTGCTCACATGAAGACAAGCAGACACACAGATACGCACACAAAGTCACGTACAGAAAACCAGGTTAAAATCACTGTTGGAAGATGATGAAACTTGCACGGTTTTAGCTCTATTATTTCAAAATGATTACCCAAAACCTTTGTAAGTTATTCTTCCATTAATCATGGCTCAAAGATGAAGTTCACCTCATATGTTCACACATTAAACAAACATGATTCTTTCATTAGAATAGATTTAACTCACTCGTGTAAATTAACAAACGCAAACAACAGACATACTCCACTTTACGGAATTATCGAACACACTTAACCTCCTTCTTCCTTTGCCTCTTTTTCTTTTTAATTTCCACTTTGAATGTCAAGAAAAACTTCTCTGCTCTCTTGGGATACGGGAGGTTGGCACTCGTGTCTCAGTGGGTGGGTTCGCCAGGCAGCACAGGACTGCAGTGGGCCAAGGTACCTGCTGAGAGCTATGCCGGTGGCAGCCGCCCTTTCCTGGGGACCGAGGGTCTACCACTCTTCCTCCCTGGCCCTCTGCCGTCACCTCTCTCCAGATTCCATTCTAGACTCCAAGAATTCCTTCCCAGCTCAGGAGTAGCCCCAGACTCTGCACCACGGGACCTGAACCTGAGACCAGCAGGAGCCTCAGGCGCGCTCCCCGTCCTGTGTGGGAGCCACTGCCGACTCTCAGTGCAATCCACTCTGTTCAGGGGACAACTGGTCAAGATGTTCCTGTGTTGGTCTAAAAGTCATTACCTGATGGTTTTTCTGTTTTTGGTCATTCAAGTCCTGCCTTTTTGAAACAACACATAATTTAATACCTTTCCTTCATATCATTTGAATATCTAAGGATGTCTTCAAAACCCTAAGTCTCTTCTTTTCGGTTTTTAGCTCCTTTATCCTCCTGGTCACGTCTCTATGCACCATAGGTTGGAAATACCTTTGCTAAAAAGGAGCCCTGGATTAACCACCAGTGCAGAACAGATTTAGACTCTTCCTTTTTGCCACCTCGCCACACAGTTACTTCTGTCGTCCGAGCCTCAGGCAATGGCGACTCTGAACACTGCGTCTCCCACTCGCTCGTCTGCGCAGACCTGCCTGCCACCGCCGCGGCTGCGCTGCCACACGGCACAGAGGAGCCGACTCGGCATTTCTAGAATTAAAATGGAACTCAAAGCCATGCAGCGCACTCTCTGGCCACTGTAGGAATCCCGTACATATCCCAAACACAAATCCCTGTGTTTCAGTTTCGACAGAATTACCAGTTTGTCTATAAATGGTTTAAAGCAAAAATATAAAATGTTAACTTTTGGATCTGAACTGTGTTTGTATGCATTTTCTTAAAAAACAGAAATCTAACAAATTCACTCGTCCTTGATTTCTGTGGAAAAAAATACTATATCTAGTGGGAAAGACGTTAACCTGAGTTACTAGGCTTTCATGTCAGTAAACAATAATAAAACATCTCAGAAAACAAAACTGTCTTCTCAAAAAGACAATCTAACTTTCTCTTTAGTGCAACCTGTGTATAAGCTTAACAGAGACCTGAGGGTCAGTGTCTTTTGTGGGCTCTATGGCAGCAGCAGACGCTCTGAGTGGCACAGGAGGCGAGGGGAGGAGCCTGCAGCGCCTGGCTCTGCAGGACAGAGGAAGCAGCCACAGGGATCACAGCCAGCGCTGGGAATATTTAGCAAGAATGTCAGCCCTCAGCATAAACGATGGAAAACAGCATCCAAATAAAAATAACAAAATAAAAGAGCAATTGAGAACATTAAATATTCTACAGAAAAGTAATTTAAGGTAGAATGAAAAATTACATTAATGAAACAGGGGCTTTTCCCTTATCCAACAAAGCACAAACTAATGTATGTTATACTTCCTAGCCCTAATTAAAAACAAGTCTCTGAAATATCCCTAAATTACTTTCCTTAGGGGCTGTGCTAATTTGCCGTGGGGGAGGGGTAAACTCACAATTAATGGATGCAGAGTGCACTGTATGGGGGAAGGGCATGCTTGTGGCCCTGGCTTGGGCAAGGCAAAGGCATTATATGTAACCAAAATGTACCCCCATAATATTCTGCCATAAAAAAATAAAAAAATAAGTTCTCAAGTTTTTTTTAATTAAATAGAAGTATGATTTTAAGAAATCAGAACAATTCTCATAATTAGAAGTACAAATGCTGTCTTATAAATCTATAAACAGGTATTTTCTCTTAAAACCTTTATTCTTCTAAATCTGGATGGCAGTAAGCTAGCAGCCTTCTTCCTTGTGTTGAGTTCATTACTTACTATTCTTAAAAGAAGGCAAATTAACCAGTGCTATTATAATCAAGGCAGTTTCTTTCCACTCTTTGGCTAAATCACGTATTTCCATTTCCAAATCATAAATTGTTTTGTTTTTCAAAGATATGTTGCTCTACTCCCCTCACAAAGCACTAATGAGAAAAATGAGAATCTCTTAATTAACTCAAAATAGCTCGAAACAGCACCTTGAGCAGTATGGTTTACTTACATTCAGTAACAGCTGTTAAGGGTATTTTAACTTAAGTTAACAAATTTAACCACTCTGCAATCCAGGGACCAACCTGCCTGTTACATACTTTGATTAAAAGAATGAAAAGTCACAGGCTACCAAAGCAGCCTTGCAGGAAGTAATATTTGGAGGGAGATCAGAATAGATAAAACAAAACAAAACCCAAATGAACTATTGCCTGAGGAATCAAGATAGTCCAGAATAAAAGTTATTCTAAATCAAGAACTATGCTGGGATTTCAAAGCCACTATATAGGGAAGCTTGAACCAAGAGGTCTGCTACACTGGCAGGCCACATTTCCCAAAACAGGTATTCTCAGGTTAAAAAAAAATACAAGTTGAGATCTGTGCATTTATAATTTTGTACCACAAAAATACACTAACTTATATCTGAACATAAAACAGGGTCAAGAGACAGCCTTTACTTTTTGACATTTTCACTGCCTTTGGTGCCATGAGGTCTGGTCTGCATGGGTCTCAAACTCTCATGCAGAACCCAGCTCTGTAACTCATCAGCTATTTATCCAAGCCAAGGTCCACTCCATGTCATAGGGGACGATTTCCTCATAAGGAAAACAAAGTCCTCTCTCTGAACAGTAGTTTGTACTGCCACCACAAGAGCACCTGGCACTCAGTTAAATGACAGCTTCCTTCTCTCAGCACAGTGCACACACTCTTTTGTTTTTAATTTAAAGAAAATGGTAATTTTATCAGAAGGTATAAGATCTAAAGCTTAGCCACTGAAATACCCTAGTGGCAGGCACTAAACAGTAACCCCCTGAGTAAGAAAGAGAGGCTCAAAACAGCCCACAACACACACTTTAGTTAGTAATCACTTTATCTTACACAATCATACAAATTTTGTTTTCTACTCCACAATATGTACATACTGGTTTTAATATGAACATCTCTCTCCTCCTAACTCCTTGACCACAGCTGGCCCTTCTAGAAGATGCGCTGTGACTGTCCTATGGCTCTGACATTCTGGCACAGCCAAATTCATTCCAGAACCCGTTGATCTGAATAGGCAAAATACAGTCCAACTTTCTACACACAGGTCTCTCTGAAGGTGTAATTCTCAAATTAGGCTTTCCGCTAATTATTGCTTGAAATGTTTACAAGGCTTATAATTTCATCGGGCTTCTATACCCGGGGTGCTGAAAGAGGGGTGTGCTCACGGTCTGCACCCCACATGCAGACCAGGCAGGAAGGAGGCCTGTGTGGGAAGACCTAGCTTGCGTTTCACAGGAGGAAAACAGCACTGAAATCTCTGAAAACAACACTTCTTCCCTGGTATTACCCTGAGGGGGAAGTTTTTCCTGTGAGCTCTCCTAGTATCTGAGTCAGCAGATAACCCATGCAAATGTGGTAACGGGACAAAGCTGAGGCTAGTCACTGGGAGACATTTCCAGAAAGATGGCTCCTACTAACACAGTTTTACGAAAACAGGTATTTTCATGTTGTACAAAGAGCACTTAATATGAACTCAGAAAATTCTGGTTAGAACCTTGACTCTCACTTGATCTATGTGAAACAAGCAGAGTATCCCTAATCCAAAATGCTGGGACCAGAAGTGTTTCTATTTTGGAATTTTTCTGGATTTTGGAATATTTGCACACACATAATGAGATATCTTGGGGATGGGATCCAAGTCTAAACAAAAATTCATTTGTTTCATATACGCCTTATACACACAGCCTGAAGGTAATGTTATATAATATTTTAAATAACGTGTGCATACAACAAAGCTCTGACTACCATCCATCACATGAGGCCAGGTGTGGAATGTTCCGGTTACAGTGTCATGTCAACACTCAGAAAGCTTTGGATGTGGAGGATCTCGGATTCCAGATTTTCAGGTTAGGGGATGTGTCTGTACTGGCTGAGTCTTTCACATGCTGGGTGGGAAGAACCCTGACTCTCATGTGATCTTCGTGATCCTGGGCAAATCTCTCACACACTGGGTTTGTTATGAGGAAGTGAGAGTAATACATGCAACTATTTGTCAACCTGGAGGCACAAGTCCCACATCCCATTGGGAGGGGGAAGGGCTGGCTATTGCCCTTGGGACCCAGCCAGGCAAAAGCCACAGCTACGGTTAAGCCCAAAGTCCTAACTGAACAGGCCAGACAAGTTAGAGACAGGTACCACAAGCGAGGCAGAGCACTGTGCCAGGAGGAAATAGATGGATTTGCCCAAGGATCCAAGGGAAAGGCCTAAAGACAAAAGATGCTTCTCAGTGACCTGCACTGATGGGCCCTGTCCAGCAAGCACACCTTGATGTGAACAGGAACATACACCATCTAGGGAATTAAGATGGGGACCACCTCATAACAGTTTCACTCTTGGGCTGCTGACAGTAGGGAAGGACCGTACCTTTGGGAGCCTGGGGACTGGCCCCGGGATCCCGTTCCACTCACTCAACATCTCTGACAACTATTCTAGAAACCTGGACAAAGGCCACTAATCACAAGGAGGTGCAAGCTACCCGGAAGGGCCCCAGGATCCCATTCCGCTCACTCAGCATCCCTGACCACCAACCACACGCCAGAATTCTTCTAGAAACCTGGACAGAAAAAGGCCACTAATCCCACGGAGGTACAAGCCACCCAGAAGGACACATGCACACAGGGACGAGTAACGTGTCTAGACCACCCAAGACAGGAAGGGGGAGGCAGAGTGACAAGCAGTGCAGGGTGCACAGAGGACAGAAGGGATTCCGTTTTGAACGTGCTGCGTGTGAAAAGTCTTCTTTGACTGCATGTGGAGATGCTATGTGGACAGGTGGGTATGAGTCTTCGGTGTGCGAGTGGTTTGGACTAGAAAACGGGAGTGTCGCTGGCATCAGTGTGGTACTTCTGTCACACACCTGGAGTGAGCACAGATGGAGGACGAAGGCAGAGCGTGGCCAAACTGGGATGACAGGCTGCAGAGAAACCAGAGACAGAAACTAGCCTAGCAGCCCTCCAACCATACGAAACCCAGCTGCTCCCAAACAGGAAGAGACCTGCCTCACTCACCGCTTCAGGCACCTGACAGTCCTGTGACCTGCCTAAGAAAATAGCTTAAGAGCCATACACCGTACCGTCACTCCCTATACGGTCACGTACCTGCCCTTATCTTTACTATTGCAGGAGAGGACTAATACCTTTATATAAGAGGTTCTCCCAGGGCAACCTGCCCACTCTGACATCATAAAAATTCTACAAATAATGACGCTGTTGACAATATTAACATTTACTGGGAAATTAGGCTAAGAAATGCTCAGTAAAACATGTGGTTAAGATCAATATTAATACTCAAAGTAATTACCTCTTAAAGAAAGAAAATCTTGAGATCATTTCTGTGGAATAAAAATCCTGGTGCAACCATTATTCTTAAGATTATTGTTCATCTGTTATAGAATTCTTCATAGCATAAACAATTCTCTTTGGGCCTTAGAGTTGGCTAGTATATTAAAGACAACACCTCGGGTCAGTGCCTTACATGTAAAGGATGCTAAGAAAATATTTGTTAAATATCTTACAGAAAGACATGACTCTAGTTGATGAATATTTTCCAGCTACACCTATGTAAACCTTAATACACAAAAAAGCAGGGAGAAAAAATGCATATTCTTAAATCTTTGTTTCATGTAAAAAAAAAAAAAAGTACAGAGCTCAGAAAATACATCTTCTAATCACCAGGAAGGGGAGATGTCCACAAGAAAGGCTTATTACGGTGCTACTGCCACTGTGATATTTAAATTGTTGGGTGGTGGTGGGAGGGACTATTATTTGGTGAAAAGGCCATTAAAGTCAAACCTTAATTCAGGGATTTTTAAAGTTATTGTCTCATATTGGCTTTATATCACTTAGAAGTTGACTAAGAATAATACTGCCTTAAAGTTAATATAAATACATCAGTCAGAACATAACTGTCCAGCAGGTGACACAGATATAGCACACAAGCATAACGGGCACTAGATGACCAACCACATTTCCCCAATACTGATAATGAACACATGGAATTTACAACAGACTGTGACCTTAGGTATTTTTCAGCAGACTATAAACTGGCATGGCTGATACACTAAGCTAAAATCCAGGTGATGTTATTAAAGAAAATACATCATACATACACAGTGGAAACCTCTCTTACTCTGCCAACGGTGACATCTCAGACAGCTTTGAGCTCATTAACAACTGGATATTTAAAATGTATTTCGAACGTAACAAGAATAAAATAGATTACTCATGGCAAAATTTGTTTCTTTTGCTCATGTATTTATGATTACATAAGAAAACACAGACTCAATTTATGACTAAAACTGAGAAAAGGTCAAAACCGTAAACAAACAGTAACACTTAAAATTAACGGAGAAAAGCAAAGAGTATCTAAATCTAGTAACATTCAAGGCATGCTTCTAGTGAGTCACATGACTACATCTCCTGATCTAGGACGCCCCTAAGGAGAACTGAATCTACTGAAAACATAAAATAATCACCACTAAAAGAAAAAAGAAAATCAAGACAGGAAAAAAGTACTGAAGGGAAAGAAACAAGAACATACCAAATCTAGAACAGAGATTGCTGGCATAGCAGTCTGCTGCAGGTAACAGAGAAGGAAAAAAACAAAGAAAGATGAAGCGTGAAAAAAAAAAGTTAGGTTTAGACCTGTATTCTGCCATTGGCATATTTTGTTGCTATCATGCGTCATCTGTTTTTAGACAACCTGATGAGAAAAGAACTACAGACTAATTTCTAGTATTCAGAAATAAAAAAGTATCCACACGGTATTAAATACTTGAGTTTCATCATTAAGATACACAGAAACTAAAAAAAAGCAAAATTTCTCTCAGTTCTCTTATTTGGAGACTAATACAACTAATGACCTAAAACCAAATACTTTTTACTAAATTATTATAAAAAACTTTCCAAATATCATCATTTGTACTAAGGCTTTAAAATATTCAGTGTTTTTTTTTAACCATTTGGAAAAACTCTGACAGACCTTCAAATAAAAATTTAGTCCTCACAGAAAGGAATTAATTACAGAAATACTACCCTGTGGCTGCTAATTTTTCACTCCTGTCAGGACCCTGGCCTAACTGTGGGAACTGCTGACACTGTCTGCTCCTTGGCCGCTGGCAGCGGAGGCAGAGCACCCCTGTCTGTCTTCCATGGTGGGCCACACAAGGCCGGGAACGCGTTCAGTTTCTTACGGATCCATTTTAACGTGTCTAGGACAGACGTGCTGGAGCAGAGGGGACGTACCTGCCGCGGCAAGCATGACAGCGGCTGGTACCACCGAGTGCCAGAGAGTTCCCACAGTCGCTGGAAGTTATTCGAAGCACCCTTATGGCAGAAGTGCAGTACTCAGTTATTAATCGAATAGTTCTCTTTCAAATGAAATGGTTCTTACAGTGAATACAGTCATTCTTAAGGAAGCTCACTACTGATATCTTGAAAAACACTAATAAAAAATGTAATAGTTAACATTTTGGCTTCATTTAAGAAACTTAAGAGGGATTTGAGCTAAATTCTGGGCAAAGATATATGTAAATTTGGCTGGGATATTATATATGTTAAGACATGTATGTGTCAGAGAGACTTTTCAGGAAAAATTCACAGAGCAAAATGGAAAGGGACCGACCGCACCGCCAAGCTCTGTGTGCACACCAATCAGCATCCATATTAAAGTTCGTCAGGAGGTGGAGAGGGTGAAGTGTCTGATCTAACAGCTGTTGGTTTAGAACTTTAGTACAGACAGCATCAAAAAAGAGCTGAAATTAGAAACAAAATCCAAAAGACAAAAAGGACATGCCTTTTGGCCATCTCTCTCCTCAGATTACTGCACTGTATTTAAAACAAACAAAAAAATCACTAAAACTCATTAACACATCATGGTCAGTAGCACTCTCCACAAATTATTATTGATAAATGCTTCTGTTGATAATTCTCTTTATAGGGTAACATCTTGCATTCATCTAAAATTTTGAATTTTAACAATTTGTTTTAAATTTTACTGATTTAAATTTTACTTTTGCTCTTTTATGTGAAACAAAAAGAACAAATCATTTTTATAATACAGAGAAATATGGATAAAATAAAGTTACCAATATCTTTGTACTGTAATTGAAATAAAATTGTTTACTAATTTAATAAATACTTGCTTCGTCAACAGTATAATTACTGTGGAGATATCACTTCCAGTAATGACCTTAAATTTGGCCATCTGAACAGTTTATTTTAACCCCCATGAAGCACTGCTAATGGAGACCTGCTGCGTGTTTCTGTAAATAAAGTTTTATCGGCACACAGCCAGGCCCTGCGTTTACACGTGCTGGGGGCTGCTTTTGTGCTCCAACAGCAGAGCTAAGTGGCTGTCAGAGTCCGTGTGCCTGCAAAGCCAATGTATCTACTATCTGGCCCTTGAAGAAAAATTTGCCAACCCCTGATCAAGCTGATTACTGGTTATTGACAAATATTTGCTTTCTCAACTGAAGTGTTAATGAGAAGGATAACTATGAGTTTGCTAATTGAAACAATACAGTTCCATTTGAATTGTATTAAAATTGTCAAAGCACACGTCTCAGAAAGGTTCAGCCTTCTAGCCTGGCTCACTCCTGCAGGCCACGGGCCCACAGTGGGACATACACTGAGTACGCTCGCCCTGGGCCTTCCGAACCCTTACGGAGACCAGGGCGTGGCCGCCTCTAACAGACACACAGGTTGAACCCGGATCACACTGCACAACCGAGGCATCTCCCCTTTACCCTGGCTCTTCGCTCAGCCTCCAGGCGCTGCATGATCAGCATGGTGTCCACGTCGTCGTCCTCCTCTTCCTCGTCATCCTCGTCCTTCTGCTTCGACTCCTGGAGCCTCTTCTGGAACTGCCACTCCAGCATGAGCTTCCGCAGGCGGTCGCTCTCCTCGGCGCTGCGGTCTGGCTTGCTCTGCAGCTCCTGGATCTCCTTGCTCAGCATGTCCACGATGTGCATCTGCTGCTGCTTCTCCAGCTTCTCCCTGGCGTCACGCTTCCAGGGGTCGGGAGACAGGCTGTCTCCCGCGGACAGCTCTTCCCTGCTGACCGTGATGTACTGCAAGTCCCTGCGCTCGATGGTGCGGGGCTGCTGCTGGGGCTGCAGCTCACGGATGACAGTGTCCTGCGGCCTCGGGACCGCGGCGGGCTTCTCCGGCCTCGCAGGCGGCGGGGCCAGGGCGGGCAGCGCCTGCGAGCGCATCTGGCCCAGCTTGCGCTCCTGCTCGCGCCGCTTCCTCTCGCGCTCCTCCTCCAGGCGGGCCTTCTCCTTCTCGTACCAGCGCTGGTGCTCCTCCCGCCTCCTGCGCTCTGCCAGCGCGCACTGGCTGGCAGGGGGAGGCGGCAGTGGCAAATCCAGGGGGGCTCCGTCCAGGTCACCCGCGTAGTGCGCGGGCGGCGGCGGGGGTGGCGGCGGCAGGTCTGTCCGCGCAGGCTGGGAGGTAGCCACCGCAGTGGGCAGAACGGCGGCCGGGGTTTTCCACCTGCCGGGGCCGCTTTTCGTCAGTGTGGACGCAGGCGTGACCGACTTGGACGAGTGGTTCAGGTGCTCCTGGCTGGAGGTGCTCGAGTCCAGCGAGGAGCTCTGGTTTATCCACAAGTCGCTGTCGGACTTGTGGTCCATCGCGGCCTCTACCCGATGCCGCTCGAGTTGGTAAGCTGTGTCTTCTCGAAGTTCTTCCTGGGAACGGGTGACACGCTGGAAAAAGAGAAGAACTATTGTGTTTCTGCCATTTATCAGAAGAAATTGCTAAATATTCACAAGCATTTTATCTTCGGGAGGAAACAACTGGGAAAACTGTTACGTGAGTATACAGAAGAGAGGCTGAGACTGTCCTATAGCTCATTGGTAATGTGGAGTAACAGTAAATTTATCTGTAAAAAGAAGGGAAAACTGTACTTTCTCTCTGCATCACTGGCAAAAAAAAAAAAGAAAAAAATGAAAACTCAGGCCCTTCACAGCTTGTGCCCTTTCTCACTCCTACCGCACCCTGCACCTCTGAGTCTCCAGCACAGGGCCAGCCACGTGACTCGGACTCCAGGAGGTCAGTGTATCTGGTCTAATTAGGTAAGATCAACATTGCTTTTCTAACCACTGTTGGAGTAATTATTAAACCTTAACCATTTTATCCATGCATGACTTTCAACTTCACAAGCTGACTACTGGCTTTGTGAGCTTTGACAGAGCTATGCATGGCAATGAACTGGCAAGCCTTACGCCTCTGCGGTGCCTCCACTCCAGCCCAAAAAGGTGTAAAACACAGTGTATGATCTACACATCTATGGTGTCTCCACTCCAGCCTGAAAAGGTGTAAAACACAGTGCATGATCTACACATCTATGGTGTCTCCACTCTAATCCTAAAAGGCGTAAAACACAGTGTAAGATCTACACATCTATGGTGTCTCCACTCTAATCCTAAAAGGTGTAAAACACAGTGCATGATCTACACATCTATGGTGTCTCCATTCTAATCCTAAAAGGTGTAAAACAGTGTATAATCGACACATCTGCAGTACCTCCACTCCAGCCTGAAAAGCTGTAAAACGCAGCATATAATCTGTGGGACACAGAGTTGTGTGTGTCTGAGAGAGAGACCGGAATGAACACACTTTCTCAAAGGGCTGTCCTAGAGTCTGAAAGATGACAGGACTGAGAACAGTCCATCCCGATAAAACACAATCGCTGTGATGTCTGAATCAAACATCTTTTCCCTGCTGTTAATGAGTAGAAATTAAAAATGTAAATCTGGAAAACAAACTGTTTCCTTTTCCTTAAAAAATCAAACAAACGAAAGCTGAATTATCACTCCCAACATTTTGCTATAGCTTTACTTTGTACACAGAGACAGTTCTGTACCTCCTCCCAGGGTACAAAATCTAGGGACTACATAAAAGTATCATTAAATTTCTTGATGTCCCCCTGCTGCAGGACGGGACCACGCCACGCTGCTGTTCTCTGCCGAGACTTCACTGCAGCCCCCACCATAAGTCCTATCACAATTCTCAGTCAGTTCAACACCTGGCCTCTCCGTTTCCCAACTTCCTCTTCCAGGTACTATTTATCTGTCTTGTGAGGGGGAAGCAAATGGTAGTTACATACTACAAATGTGAAGACTTAATAATGCTACTCCCATAAAACAGGAGAGAATGTGCATGAAAGTGGGATCCAATACATGTTTTATAAATCGGGTTGCCTTGACATATGGGAAGCAAATTTTCCTAAGGTCTAACCAAGTATGCTAGAAGAACTAGGGCATGAAATTATTTTGAAAGTGAAATCTGGAGAAAGGTATCTCCTCTCAGCCAACTCCAGCTTGCTTTCAGAAAGCACATGGCACCCTAGCAGGGTGACAGTGAAGGAGGGTACCCAACACTCACAGGCCTGGACTGCCTCAGGTAATCGGGCCCACCTAGGGAACAGGCAGGATGGACCAGCAGACCAGACAACAGGACAAGGCGAAATCTCGTGGTGGCTGAGATCTGTGGCCTGAGACCCACTTTCTGCCCTCGGCACCGAGGCTCCCTCTCATCTGAATTCATCCTGTCTCCCGAGAGTGCAGTCCTCTCCCTCCTCTGCCTGCTTTTCTCATCCTTCAAGGCTCAGCTCACATCCCATCTCAACTCTAAATTTAGTCTCCTCTGACCACTCTAATCTAAGAATGATTATCTTCAGAAGTCCTTTCTCTGTTTACTATCCAGGGCACGTTACATCTCCTAGACTGTACCTATTTTTAAGCATACCTTTAATTTCTTCTCCCAATCATTCACAGTGCAAACAGTTATCTTTCCAAAAAGAAAAACGCATTTGTTCCCCAGCTTAACTGCCCAGACTGGCATCTCCTCTCTGCTGATATCGTCAAAAGTCCAAATTCCTGAGCAGTCACGTCGCCCTTCCATCTGCCTCCACTTGTCTGCTCCCTTCACACTGATCCTGGGCTTCTGCTCGGCTGCGCAGCTCTGTGCCTCCTCCCTCCGCCTGCATGGCTCTTCTGCTCAGACAACAGTGATGTCACCCAGGAGCTCGAGACAGCTTGTCACCTAGCTGGAGCCACCTCCCCAGCAGCACTGACCATACTGTGTTGAATTTATCTGTCTCATTTCCCAACCACACCGTGAGCTCCACAGGGAGGGACAGCCCGACAGAAACGGTGTACAAAACATTTGGGTTCTCATTTCTCACTCCTAGAATCATCAAACCCCGCCTTAAAAACTGTGAGGCCTTATATTACTAACATTCATTAATCAAACATCAGAAGAACAAAGAATCCTTTTTCTTTTTGTTGCTGCTGTGATTGCTTTGGGGGGTCTTCTTCATAAATTCTTTGCCTAGGCTGATGTCTGAAAGAGTCTTTCCTACATTTTCTTCTAGGATTCTTAAGGTTTCATGCCGTAGGCTTAAGTCTGTTCCATTGTGAATTGATTTTTGTACCCCTATAATATCCTGAAATAAAAAGAGTCCTTTTTCTTATTATTCTATCCTATTCCCTTTATTGCTCAGACTTAACCACAGAATGAGGAGAAGAAAGAGTAAGAGGACGAGAACCCTGCTCTACAGAAAACATCCAGTGTGTCTCAAGTCACTCAGTTTCACTGCCACCCTGGTCTATCTTGCTCCCTTGAGAACTGAGAAAAGCTTGTGCAATCCCTTATTTCTAACCTGAATGGCAATACTGGAATGATTACTGTCTGTGTGCATATGCGGCTGTTCCTCATAATTTGGCCACTGGTTCTGGGGAGGAGCCATCCGGTCCTGGGACTTGGAAGCTGGGAAGGTAAAATACTCTCTGGTATACGTCTGAGTGGGGATGGGGTAGGCTTCAGGTCTCGGTGGAGGAGTCTGCTCCTGTAAAATGTGAAGAACAAAGAAAAGTGAGCTGTTTACAAACAGACTAATTTAATTTCTAATGATATGTTTTAAAATACAAAAAATAGTATATACATTAAACTCTATGTTAAAAATTAAGTGTTTGATCCTATACTGAGAATAATGAAAAATACTTTATTTTGCCCAGACTTATTAATTTAAAACTAATGTACCAGACTAATGTATTAAAAATCAAAAGGTTAAATGATGCAAATTTAGGAATTATACTCAATGATAATTTGTACAGTAGTAATAATCTTATTAGATAACTTAAGCCAGGCACGGCAGCCCATACCTATAATCTCAGCTACTTGGGAGGCTGAGGGGAGAGGATCACCTGAGGAATTTGTGACCAGTTTGGGCAACACAGCAAAACCTGGTCTCTAAAAATGTTTTAAAAAAATTAGCCGGGTATAGTGGCTTGTGCCTGCAGTCTTAGCTATTACTTGGGAGGCTGAGGCCGGAGGATCGCTTGAGCCCAGGAGTTTGAGACTGGCCTGGGCAATATAGTGAGACTTTGTCTCAAAAAAAAAAAATCTTATTAGATAACCTAGATATGTCAAGGGAAACCCAAGTATTAAAGTGTAGTGAAAGTCTTTTGCTTATTTCTCAGACCTCGGTGCAGAGGTTTCCAGTGGAGACAGATGTTATCTTCGCTGTTGTTCCGGAAGCATATGAACTTTTTCCTCCAGGACTGGGAGGCTGATCTGGTAAAACGTCAGGGGGAAAAAGGTTAATATTAAATAAACAAACTACATGTAAGATGAAATTTAAGGGTCTCATTCATCTTCACACTGTTAGTGAGATGTCTAGCACAGAGATACAAAAAACAAGGCATGTGAGAAATCAGGTCTCACATCCACACCCACTTCTTAACTCATCAGAACCTAGAGCTACAGAGTTTTATCTATAGACCTAGTTTTATCCAGCACTGGTAAACATTTTTGGTAAAGGGCAAGATGGTAAATAGTTTATCTTTTGCAAGCCTTGTGTCTCCTGTTGCAAATCTGTCTATTATTATTCTTTTTGTTAATTCCTTAAAAGGGTAGAAAACATTTTAGTTCCTGCTGGTAATTTGCCAACCCCTGCTAGAGACAATATTGATGTATTTGCTCAGACAATCAACTCAACCAAAGGTTTCCCCTCTTAGTTTTTAATTCTGTTAGAGAAATGTTAATTATGATGTCCCTTATGGAGACCATATCCTAGTTAGCCAATATATTCAGGTAATAATTTAAGTTTCATAATTACCAAACCACCAACTGCCCACCCCCCACTTCTGACCATCAATGTACTTGGGAAGTGAGACAGGGTTTCCTCTTACTTGCCACGTTGGGGCTAGAGCGGTGATCAGCTCTGTTTTTCATCAGTCTGTCATCACCGGGCAGTTTCTTTGGCTCACTGTACTCCGCCCAGGGCAGCTGAGGACTCTCAGGAGAACCATTTTGAGCTGAATTATTATAGAGCTCAAAACCTTCACTCTTTGGTCGGGGTTTACCTGAGCCACGACGATCTGAAACTGAAATCAAAGTACATTCGGTATCTCTTCATTTGTTCAAGATTTTATTCTATTTTCAACACCTAGAATAGCTTTAAAAGAAAGATGAATCTACGAATATTTAAAATTCTATAAGAACTGTCCTCAGCAAAAAAATAAAGTGATTTTCATATAAAGGTAAATTCTTGCTATAGAATCTTAAAACAACTTTCAAATAAATATACCAAAAATAAAGAAAACATTTTACTTAACTGGTATTCATGGGAAAACATACACTTTCAAAGCTTATTTTCTCATTAACTGAAACTTAACCATTTTAAGTAACAAGTCTAACCATTTTAAAGTAACTTTTTTTAAAGACTTAAATACACTTTGCTCACTTCTTAAACAAAATTACAAATGTTTTTAGTCACTGAGGGTTACTGGGGTTATTGTCACCATGGAGAGCCATCAACGTGATCATTCAGTTCTTTGTTACTTTTCAGTTTTCCAATCTTCTCGCTAACCCTGGTTTATTATCTACTTTTAACAGCTTTCCTCTTTGATTTCAAATTCATATTCCAGTTTCCTTCTCTTAAATGACTCTAAACCAAGAAATCAGACAACCAAGATATTAAGTTCTATGTTATAAAAAAAGTAAAAAATGTACTGAGTCAAGGCCAAACAATAAGACACATGGTTTTATTGGGATACAATTTTTGTTTGTTTTAAGAAGCAGTAGGTCCAGGTTGTCTGGTATCTTTGCTGTTGCTATTGTTTGCAGAATTCTGACTTTTGGAGAAGAGGGCTATAAAGGCCTATATTTAGAAGGCTATGCACACATTTAGCAAAGCATATTAAGAATGACCTGGAAGGTAAATAAAGATTTAGGAGAGAATGTGAATCACAATGGTTTCCTCCTGTGGTGTCTGAACTTCTATTAAAGGTCCTAAACTGGCCAAGTGAGGTGGCTCATGCCTGTAATCCTAGCACTTTGGGAGGCTGAGGTAGGAATATTGCTTGAGGCCAGGAATTTGTGACCAGCCTGGGCAACAGGGAGACCAGGATCTCTACAAGTGCACACCTGCAATCCCACCTACTTGTGAGGCTGAGGCAGGAGGAACTCCTGAGCCCAGGAGTTTGAGGTTGCAGTGAACGATGATGACGCCACTGCACTCTTGCCATCTGGGCAACAGAACCAGTACCTTATCTCAAAAAAAAAAGTACTAAATTTATGTTGATTTTTTATTCTGAGATTTTTTTTTATGTAGTTACAAAACCAGTTCCCACAAATAAATTACTTTATTTAAATAACTGAGTTTTTATACAAAGAGAATTATAGTCAAGTGTTGAATAACAATGTTTCAGTCAACTACGAACCACACACACGACAGTGGTATCATGAGATTTTAAAGGCACTGAAAAATTTCCGTTGCCCAAGGATGCTGCAGCTGCTGTCAAGTTGTAGCACAGCACGTTCTCACATGGTTTTGGTGATGCGGATGTAAGCTGCTCTGCCGTGATGCCAGTGGCATAAAAATGCGGCACATCCAAAAATGTGCAGTACACGGTACTTGATAATGATAACAAATGACTGTGTTACTGGTTTATGTTTTTACTGTAGTATAAAGTTTTTACTTTTTATCATTATTTTAGAGTATACACCTTCTACTTATAAAAAGATGTTAATGGTAAAGCAGCCTCAGACACATCCTTTAGGCAGTATCCAGAAGAAGGCACTGTTATCGCAGGAGATGGCAGCTCCAAGCATGTCACTGCCCCTGAAGACCTCCCAGTGGGACCAGATGTGCAGGTGGAAGACAGTGATGTTGATGATCCTGACCCTGTGCAGGCCTAGGCTCATGGGTGTTCATGTTTGAATTTTTAACAAAAATGTATAAAAAGTAAAAAAAATATATATAAAAAATAAAAATGTTTAAAATAGAAAAAGCTTACAGAGTAAGAATATAAAGAAAATATTTTTTTACAGCTGAACAATGTATTTGTGTTTTAAGCTGTGTTACTATAAAATAGCCAAAAAAGTTTTAAAAAAATTAAAAGTTATAAAGTTAGTTACAGCAAGCTAAGGTTAATTTATTATTGAAGAACATTTATTTTATAAATTTAATATAATCTAAGTGTACAGCGTTTACAAAGTCTTCAGTAGTGTGCAGTAACGTTCTAGGCCTTTATATTCACTCGCCACTCACTGACTCACCCAGAGCAGCTTCCAGTCCTGCAAATTATATTCATGGTAAATGCCCTATACAGATGTACCATTTTTTATCTCTTACAGGGTTATTTTTTTATCTTTTACATTTTCATTTTTGCTGTACCTCTTCTATGTTTAGATTGTGTTTAGATACACAAATCCTTACCATTATGTTGCAACTGCCTACAGAGTATTCAGCACAGTCACACGCTGTACAGGTTCACAGCCCAGGAGCAACAGGCTGCACCACACAGCCCAGATGTGCAGTAAGCCGCACCAGCTAGGTGAGCGCGATGATGTCCGCATGAGGACAAGATCACCAAAGGATGCATTTCTCAGAAACTATCCCCATCATTAAGTGGAGCATGACCACATACACAACAACAGTATCATGCTTCATCTCAGCACATGCAGGACTAAAATAACTACTCATATACACATTAATATATATATATATATATGTGTTCCTTCAGTAGAGAACTGAACTTATTCCTTAAGGACTTTGTATCATGAGTTTGTCTATAAAAACTGAAAATCGTCCATTTGCTGTCTTATTGGCTGAGCGCCTACTTTGTGCTGGGCCTACGGAAGCTCGCCAGCGGCCAGCCAGCTCCGTGGGTGAAGTTAAATGGCTCTTGTGGACAGGGAGGGGAACCTGGCTGGCATCTGAATCCTGGCTCCAGCAGTGACCTGGGAATCAAGCTTCAGTGCTCTCACCCTCAGTTTCTTTATTGTTAGTGCCTATTCCACAGGTTTGTGATTAGGAAAAGAGGTCACGACTATGAACTATACGACACCCAGCTACCTGGCTATGGTATGTGCTACCCCTGGTGTGGTCACCGACCCACCCGTCCTTACTTCTCTGCATCATGGGGGACGGCTGGTTGAGAAGGGTAGCCAGGCCGTGGTAGATGGCACCTTGCTTTGCGACTTCGAGTGTCACCACAGAGCTGGTTCTTGTCATGAGTTCTGCTGCCCTAGGAAGAGAGTGTCACACATGTGAGGACAATGAAAGCCCAGTGCCTGCTCTGTCACTGCAACTGCAATGCGAGTCGTGGTCCACACAGCCTCATCTACTGTCTTGAGGACAACTGCCCACTGCCCACGTCCTTCCTTCGACAACTGACTACGAAAACATGCAAACAACACATCGCAGGTTATCATATTAAGAATTGTAAGATAACACTCGGTAATTTAAAGAAGTGCTAAGCACTTGTCTCTTTTCAGTTTCAAAGAAATTATTCTAGACTAAAACACAAGTTTATAATTTGGTAACAAATGAAATATTACGTACGCTAAGAGTTTTACACTTAAAAAGGTAAAGAGTAGTAAGAGCGCAACTTTTTAGCATTATGTTTTGTCTTCTAATTTCAAAATTTACTATGAAATATGACCTAAAAATGCTAATGCTAAACCTTAAACAAATAAATCATACCTTTCCTGAGAGAGTCCAACCAGACTTCGTCCATCCACACTGAGGAGTTGATCACCCGCAGCTAGTCGTCCGTCCTGGGCCCATCCACAAGGTGTGGACAGGAGTTAGCGGTGGGGACAGCGAAAGAAGAGGGAGGGAAAAGACAGGCAATGGTAAGCACACATCATGCTGGTTCTTCCAATAAACACTGCATGTTGTCACACATAACTGAAAAGCATCAGTGGAATGTCTCACGGTGTTTCTTAAACACATGACACACTGAACATTTGCTTCTTCAAAGCCGATACTGACCACATCTGCAGCGCCTCCTTTCACAACAGACTTGACGTAGATTCCCAGCTTATCCTGACCAGCACCCTATGGGAAACAAGGTAAAAACAACGCATTGAAAATATACAGTAAGACATGCACCACAGAGTAAAACAAGAATAAAACCACACCATGCGTACACAGATAACTCTAGCAGAGTCCTGGTTCTCATTTTTATATGAAAATTAGAAATATAAAAACTCTACTAACAGAATTAGCATTCAATTTGGTAAAACTAAAGAAACTAACAGAAAAATCCTTCTATTTTATGTTTCCAAATTTAGAAGAAAAAATAACTCCCCCAAAATCAGTTGGTTATTCATTAGTCAGCTGATGAGAAAACTAAATGAAACAGACTTGGAACCCTGAACTAAGAATAGTTCTGAACAGCCCACAAGAGTAAGTGAATTAAAATCTACTCACGTAAAATACTATTAATCATTTTAACACAAAAAGCAATTTACTACAGTACTAATATTTTTACATTCCATTATTTACACCTATACCCCCCCAACACCCCTGTTCTTTTCCTACAAATTGTTTAAAATGTAAAACAAGAAAAAACTTTCTGTTCAAACAAAAAAAGGGGCTTGAGTAATAAGAGAAAATTATGTAGAAAATACTGTATATTGTAACTCATGTACAGTAACTCTAAATAAATATTAAAGCAAGAAGACTCAATTTGCATAGAATTGACATATTATGAAATAATAAAATCCTGTGGGGCAGACTTAAGTACCATCTATAATTACTTTTAGAATCATCAATATTCTACTTGGACACAACTATATAAAAATCAAAGTTTTATATAATTTATTGGAACTATCAAAGGAAATAATCATGCATGAAATCTTACTTGGATATTACTGACAACATTCTACAACTCAGCATAATTTCTTAAGTCACAACGAAAGGTAAATCCAAATTCATTTCAATAGTTATAAAGTATTATGTCATAAAAATAAAAATATATCGCAGAAATGTATAAAAACAGTGATTTCAATAAATGACTCAATGAAAATACATTTTCGGCGGTGGCTCACGCCTGTAATCCTAGCACTCTGGGAGGCCGAGTGGGGGGCGGACTGCTCAAGGTCAGGAGTTCGAAACCAGCCTGAGCAAGAGCGAGACCCCGTCTCTACTAAAAATAGAAAGAAATTAATTGGCCAACTAAAAAATATATATATAAAAAAAATTAGCCAGGCATGGTGGCGCCTGCCTGTAGTCCCAGCTACTCGGGAGGCTGAGGCAGGAGGATCACTTGAGCCCAGGAGTTTGAGGTTGCTGTGAGCTAGGCTGATGCCATGGCACTCTAGCCCAGGCAACAGAGTGAGACTCTGTCTCAAAAAAAAAAAAAAGAAAAGAAAACACATTTTCTACGACATCATGGAACTGTCTGATTCTCACGTGGAACCACTCCCACTTCTCTCGGGTTGAGAAGTTGAGTTTGCAGAGGACAGTCCGACTGGCCGGCATCGCTGATGCTGACTCCCTTTCTCCCCTCAAGGGGAAAGGAAATAATCAAGCGTGTAGCATGTCATGTTTTGTAAGCATAAAGCCACCTATTACATAATTTAGCAGAATTTTTAATTTAGCAAAACAACTCAAGTTTGGAAAGCAGTATGCTTCAAATTTCATGTGGTTACATTACCTGAGAACAAAATTCATAAAAGTTCTACACAAGGCAAAATCAAGAATTCTCCCTAGCAGTTCCTGGTCCTCTGAGCATCCCAACCTGCTCACCGTGATATCCCTCCTGTGTCCATCCACACACCCCTCCTGTGGACGCTACCGCTGTGACCTCACTGCTAGTCCCCACCCCAGGCTCAGAGGCGCCCCGCTTTGGAACTCATTCAGCATTGCCAACACACTACAGCCAAGCACGACCTGCCATCCTTCAACAGACCGTTTGTCACAGAAAGCATTATTGGGATAGTTGGCACTGCCTGACCTTTTTTGTAAAATTTCAAAATGATACATACAGTAGGCACTCAGTAAATGTCAACTTACTGAATTTTGGCATGTCACTTAGCAAAAGAGTAATAAATATGCTTTTTACCTGACTTCATGTATGCAAATACTGAGTTTCCTTGAATCCAGGGACCTAAGACATGCTGAGGAAAATTACTTCTAAGACATAGCCCCCCACCACCCCTTCTCTGTTGAACTGGGCACTCCCTCATATACAACCTAATTAACTGAATTTTTACACATTCCATAATTTCAGGTACTGTATGAATAACTATTTAATTCCACAACTCAGCTGTTTAAGTGACAATTTCCCTCATTCATCAAATATCCACTGAGTGCTGAAACTGCCCTAAGCTCCATGTATACATCAATGAACAAAACAGACAAAACCCTTGCTCTCACGGTAGAGTTTTTTAAATAGTCGTCCAATAATAACTCTAGTTGGAGCACTGAAAATCTCAGATTACTACTTCCTTTTAGCTGATAGTATCTAGGTTAGACTTTTTTTTTTTAAGTTCTAAAAGCACTAGTTATTTTTTCCTCTGCTTCGTACTTGACTGATAGAAAAGCAATGCTTACTGAATGTCAGAATGCTGACTGTCCGTGTCACCTACATTTTCACATGGCATTATCTTTTGGTTAATGTAATGCTGACCTTGTAATGTAAATAAGAACCATCCTTTTAAGAAGATAATCAATTATCATCTCTGACAACTAAAATGTTTAGCAATAATACTAGTTATATAGTATTTTTATGACACTAATATAAATAAGAAAACACCAAATATA
Organism: Cheirogaleus medius; assembly: GCA_008086735.1. Lineage (NCBI taxonomy): Eukaryota > Metazoa > Chordata > Mammalia > Primates > Cheirogaleidae > Cheirogaleus > Cheirogaleus medius. The sequence continues at coordinate 106,915,091 of VBSM01000361.1, read as the reverse complement.
TATTTTTAAAACAATAAATCGAGGATCCCTCTCCATTTCTGGTATGCTTCATAAGATTACAATTAATAAAGACCAAAAAGTCTCAAATACTTATTTAGACAAACTGTAATAAAACAAACTCTTTATTTTTAAAATCAAAAAATCAAAACTGAATACTAAAAGACAATGAGAACAGGGCTATTTTACTTCTCTCTAAAACCAAAACACTGCATACACAGTTGGCACTGCCCACCAGTCAGCTTTTCCGTTACTCACAGTTCTCACTCTAGGGAGATGTCTTTGTTCCATGCTCACAATAAAACGCAGCCTCGCAGCACTGGCTCTTCGCGTTTCAACTTCTTCCCTCGTGTGACCAGTAATCACATACCTGAGGGCAGCTATAGGCTCTTTTACTTCATAACTACTTTACATAAGTGGAAAACTAAATCATAAGCTTACGCTGCAGACTCCGTATGAACTGCAAATAATCTCTACATAACCTGAAATCCTACATCATTATAAAGTAGGTAATTTATGACACTACATGCACTGTGAAATTTAATGTCTGAATTTAAATATTCAAGTAGAAACTGATCATGCATACAGATATCTGATAGCACGACTACCTATCTTTAAGTAGGCTGACGTTTACGTTATAAATTTCAGAAAAATTCTGATAAAATAAGGATCTCTCTTCATGACTGATCTGTCGGGAGCACAGCTCGGATGACACCGCCCCGACCAGACCTAGCCAGCTGCTGCGGAACACACAGCAGCCTCCCGCACAACGCAGCCAGCTGAGGTCTACACCTCTCTCACGGCACTGTGCTAGACCCTTCCCACCCTCCCACTCTGTTCTGACTAAGGTGGCTCTGATGCAAGGTGTCTGCTCAAATTCTCTGTACCTTTCCTCTCTGGGGCTCACTGCCAACACCTGCCAGCCCACTCACCTTCCCAGGACTGCGGGAGATAACAATCTCTCCTCAGCTACGTTCCCACAGGACTGCTTTTGTTCCCTCTGAGCAGCAGTGAGTTTCTCGTCCTGTATCACAGCCACCTGTACAGACTGAGTACAAGGACCTCTGTCCCTTCTAGAGCAGCTTCCCAATTAGGCTGCCTTATAATTTACTGCAATTTGGTCAATTCCTTATTTTAAAAACCCAAGATGAGACAGTCCATAAGTTTATTGCATGAATACTTTTGTAATTTAAGAAGTAACTGATATGTCTATTACGTGTGAGTTAGCAATACAACTTTGTAAAATTACTGATTTAGAAAGTTAGAGAGTGAAGCATTTCAGACTGTTGGCACCAAATGTGCTGTTTTAGGACACACTCAAATCCATGACTATCAGGTGATGGACAATGAAAAAGACACAGTATTTAGTATATAACAGATAACATTTTCTTACATCTCAGGAATTTATCTGAATTCTAAGTTACAATCACTTCTTTAAATTCCAAGTAAACTGATTTTATATCTGCTTGTCACAAAAGAGGTTTTCATCTGCGGAAAATAAACATTCATGATTATGAGAGACCCATTAAAATCTAAAAGGTCTATTTAAGGTTGGTTACAAAAATCAGATTTGATTAAAAGTCAGACAACGTATCATGAAATATGCCATTAAGAAAATTACTCTTAGAGGAAGACCAACATGCTGTGCAAGTATAGAACCTGGATCTAGACTATCTTAAGTTGTATCCGAGTGTTACTTGGCATCTGGATCTTCCAAACATGGTCCCAACTCTAGGAAACATTCTCCACTTAACAGACTCCTCTGCAACGTTTCTGTGAACAGGTCACCATTCCACTGACATTGTACCTTCCCGCAAACACACACTCACTGGCTCTACTGGAATGCCCTTCTCTCCTTGGACCTCTGCTGATGAGAATCCTGCCTACACTTCATGTCCAGCTCGGTCATAAATAAATACAACTGCTGTATAGAGAAATTACAGTTCTACTGGTAATTATTTTAGAAAAACAAAAAAATCAGAATATTCAGAATATCAGAATATTAAAAAAAAATGAATATCCAGAGATGAACACGCTGTAAGGAATCTCTAATGATACTTATCAAGTCAACAGAGGTAGTTACTTCCAACTGGAACACCACGATCTTTGCCCAGTGATAAGGTGTCTACTCTCTCAGTGGAGCCGTGGCCGTGCTGGCTTGGATGCCCACCCTCACTGAGGGGCAGCAGAGTGAAGAGCTCCGCCTCCTCTCTGCCAGCTGTGACTGGAACAGGTCTGCTACTGGTCAGGGGCCTGAGCAGACTGTCACCTGGCGAGCCATCATAACTCCATAACATCACGGAGCTCTCAGCTACCTGACTTACCTCATCTGAATAAAAATGAGAATGTTATATTGCCTATGAGAAAAACCTGTATAAAACAGAATTTAATTACTTCAGAAATATTAAACCACTTAATTTATGACTTATTTCTAAACAATAATGCATAATCAAATCTAGCCTAGTAAGACTAAACTCAAAATTTACTAAAATAACCTATTAGTTCCTATTCTATATTTAAATACACACACATACACACATATATAAAATTAAAGTTCATATTATGGTAATTCCATTTCTTTTCAATTCAAAAAGGAAAATGAGGTTCAGAAGTTGTATGTTCTTTGCTGCTGCACGTCAGTGTATCGCACATTAATCCCTAAAAGATGTAAGCATAAGCTTCGTAGACCAACCAGAAGCCATGGCAGAAATGTACAGACACAGTTGTAAGGGTACTGGTGGAATAGGGTCAGACACTATGAAACTATGCTGTCCAGTTTTGCAGCCAACGGGCACACATGGCTACAGAGCACTTGAAATGTGGCCAGTCCAAACTGAAATGTGCAAGTGTAAAATACAGCCAGATTGCAAAGATTTACTATGGAAAAAAGAATGTAAAATATCTTACTAATGACTTTATGTTGACTACATGTTGAAATAACATTTTGATGTATTAGGTAAAATAAAATATTAATTTTACTTGTTTCTTTTTTTTTTTTTTTCAAAATACAGCTAGTAAAAAATTTAAAATTCCCTAGGCGGCTCACATTATATTTCTGTTGGACAGCACTGCTCTAACACACAGGTTTTCATAGTGTGCATGTTATTAGTAACCACAAGTACTAGCAATAAATTCATGATCATGCACATGACTGGGCAAAAACCAAGATTTTACCATAGTATAGATGCTAACTTTACACATCTTGATATCCAACAACAATAAAAGCAACAAGAGCCATTAAAATTGAGAATACAACAAATATATAAAGCTAAATAATTTTAAGAATTACTTGCCTAAAGGAACCTAGAATGGTATTTGAGAAGACATTATTGCATCTTAGTCCATATTTATTTGCAAAGCTGAAAGCATAATCATAACCATTTAGGATTACTTGTTCATTTAACAAAACAATTAATTTTTTTTTTTAAGTGTGGGGTGAAGAGTCTTGTGGAAAACAGTATGATTTCAAAGGCATGAGGAATTACCAATTTCACTAAATATAATTTTGGAATTTAATTAAACAAACTTAAACACTGGAAGTAAAATTTTAAATTCACTTTTCCCTTCCAGAACCCTGAGAACATCTGCAGCTGTGCCCCTCAGCATACTTCCAGAACATCAGAGAATCATAACTACATACAGATTAGCAGGTAGTACAGAGGAAGGAGAGACAGATCCCAAGTCCTTAAAAAAAAGCGATTAAAATGAAACACAAAGATCACTGCCTATGGAAAAAGTGACAAGAGAGAATGGCAACATGGGAACAAAAAGTTACCAAAAAGAATGACAAAAACCAGAAATAACCTAGCTGCTACCCGTTACACTTTCTCTAGCACTGACACGGAAACACACACCTGTTAGCAGCTTCACATGCCAGATGAGAAACGGCCACAAGGAAAAGGACGCTCCCCAAATGTCTCTCGTTTTTGCGAATTCTGTCAATGTGCCTCTTCGGAAGACATTTTGTAGAAGTCTAGGTAGTCTTCCCACACGCACAGGGAGGCTCAGTCAGAGGGAACCTGTGCTTCCAACATCCCAGCGGCAAACCTTGCGTGTGTGTGGGAGTATAATTAACACACCATAAAGACATCATTAAAACACAGTCCAAAAAAAAAAAAAAAAAGGAAAAAAGAAAAAGCAGGAGGAAGAAAGATATGCTGGCCAAAGTAGCATGACTCCAACCCTATTGTTCTCAGTGTGAAAACCTAGTCTGGATTCTCTAGCTAGAGGTTTTAAAACAATAAGTGGCAGGAATGACCTCAGAGACCAGGAATATGTGAACCTCATCAAGCATATTCAGCACGATGTTCTACTCACTTGCTACTTTCCCCAAGGCTTTAAATTGCTTTATTTCTAGCCAGACAAGTAAATCCAAATTAAGGTTTTAAAAACATTCTAAAGATGTCTCTTTTTTGAAGGAATTATCTTACTTTTAAAATAATCAGTTCTAAAATTTACTTTTTATATAAATTCTACCCTCAGCAACCATGAAAATTAGTGGTAAGAACAAAGTAACTAAGCCTGATTTCTATGAGTGAGGCTGTAGTTCCAGCTCTGTTCTTCATGTTTTGTATAAAATACAAAACAAAAACACGACATCTATCTTTCCCTTCTCCATAAAAAGAAGGAAATGAACTAGATAGGAGACCCTGGAAGTGCTCACACAGGTGGGGGGCAGGAGGCCTGTGACCCCTGAAGACACCAGGCAAGGAGCACAGCCCTCAGACTCTCGCAGTGGCCTGTGAATCAGCACATTTTCAGTCCTCAGAGACACAGGGAGGTGACCCCACGATTCCTCACTAAGCTCGCCAAGGTCCTGACTGTGCAGGGGAAGCAGACCCATGCCCTGAGCCTTGACTGAGGGAGACGGGGTGAGGCCAGGGCCGCCTAGCCTCTCATCCAGTAGGCCCTACCAACACCACTGTTTTTCCATGTGTCCCACACACCGTGAGAAAGATGGCTCTTGAGAGGACTAACATTTTAGGTTCCTATTATATTAAAACTGTAATTGAATCCAGTAGTTCAGTCAATGCAAGCAATCAGCACTTAGGTCATAATTATAAATGAGGTTAAAAAAAAGTATTCTTTTATATAATTTACTATTTTGTTTTTGACACAAAAATAGAAAATACTGTGCCCAGTTTCATAAGCAAAAGTCATGAAGGGCACTCCATCATTTTATACAACTTAATGGGCAGGTATTTCTGGCATTTCCATGGAAGAAACTCGGTAGACACACTGGGTACTTTGAAATTAACTTTAAAAAGGAACCCAGAATTTCCTGACTTCATTTCTTTGACTAGGTTTTTCACACATGGTCATAGTAAGATTATGAAGAACTTAAGAAAGAAGGTCTCAAATTCTTCAAAGGACTAAATTACAGTTTATGTAAGAAACTTACTCTTCAAATGGTGAGAAGAAGGTATATTAACAAATACTGTCTTTGTTCTCTCATTTGTAGGGTACAGAAATCTTGTGTTTTAAGCTAAGATTTAGAAACTTAGAATCAGCATATAGTCTAAAAGCATAAACCAGAACATATTTAAAGCACCATCCATTTTTAAATAAAATAGTAAAATATTCTAAGTACTTTTAAAATTGTCATTTTTATGTTCACTTTTAGGAAAAAACAAGCTAACGTAAAACTACCTAATGTGGCCAAACGTTAAGTCACATCATGGATGTTCTTGCAGACTCCTCGGCAGCTACAAAGCAGCAGCAATCACCACTGCTTACAGCAGTTTTCACCATGTCATGACCAGCAGGATTAAATATTATGGCTTTTTTTTAAAGAAGCATACAGGAGCCTTACAATTTTATGAACCTTAAGAATCTGCAGCATAAAATAAAAAGCAACGAACATCTGGGTGTGTAATTACAAGCTACATTAAATGGTTGCTTCATGAACAAGTTAATTATTGACAGGTTTAAACAAGTTATGTAGGACGAAAAAGCATTCTTTAAAGATCACAGAGATTGCACAAGAACATCAACAATAGCGCCCTGAAGAAACTCACCACTGACTGTGTTCTTCCAACAACAGAGAACCACATTTTCATCTCTTGGACTACAGTACCTTCTTGAATTGAAAAAACAATCACCTACTTCTCTCAGTTTTCAACAGCAACTGAGACAGCTGGTTGTTCAAGGCCGGATCGCCACAGTCTGAGCCGGGTGCTGTGACAGTGTATGGCGCTTATCAACACGAGCTAGAACCAACGCAACTCGCAGGCTCTTACGTAACCAGTCCGCTCTGATTTTGATTTACTTTTTACTTTATTAAACTTTAAAAAAGAGCTAGAAAAATAAAAAGGAGGGAACTGTTTGTATTTTTTAAATCCAAATTAAACAGGAAGCATCGTGTCCCACAGATGAGTAAGAAGTAGCATACTAAACTTCCGGACCAAAAGCAATGTTTTAAAAAGTGAACTGCACACCCACACTGCTTCCAAATCATCTGGATTTCATAAAACTTAACCACCATGTGGAAGGCGAGTCAGGGAACTTAACATCAAAACATGGTTCAGGGGTTGCAGCAGCTAAGCCATATACCAATTTAAAAAGGAAAAAAGACTGGGCCAAATACAAAAACCACAGATTACAGAAAACAACAAAAACGCACAGATTACTGGGGATAACATTTAACTACAGGCCTTCAGGCTCTTCTGCAGGAAAAAATGCGCCATACAGCCATGGCATAACATCAACAAAAGTGGCGGCTCGAAGTGCATTGCACGGCTTCTCTCACTGGCTACCTGAGGTGACTCTGTCACCGCGTGTTAAAGGCAAGGAAGCGGAGGCTGTGAGGAGGGGGGTTGCTCAGTGTCCCCGGCTGCTGGTGGCAGAGGCAGAACCGCGGCTGCGGCAGCATGGCTGCGGGGCCTGGGCAGCAGCGGGATCCATGTGCCGCCAGCCGCACCACAGGCTCTGTGAGAGGCAGGGCTGACGCTCTTACTCCGGCTGAAGGTACAATCTCCTCAAGACTGACCTACCCCCGTGCTTAAAACACACCACCAAATCTCAAAAATAAGTCAGCTCTATTATTACAAGTAACCAAGTAACGCAGGCCTATGCATCAACTCTACAGTGCTTCTGACTTTTGCTTTCTTTTGTTGAGCCTTCCTTTCCAAGGACCACAGAGAATACAAATGAGCTGGAAAAAAACGGGTTGTATTAGGTCTTCAGGTATTTCAGTAAACCGCCATCATTTGTCTCATTTCAAGATCAGATATTAATATGCTATTTTTCATTCCTGAAATTGGCACGCTGTCCAGTTAATAGGCCATTTTCTTCACATTATTTCCTTTAGGGCATCAGTGTGCTGACACCCAAATTTTATCTGTGGCTCTAACCTTCTGAGCTCCATCATCCCACTATCAACCAGACAATACACTTGCTCACCTAAACAGACGGCCCCCTCTCTCCAACATCCCCCAACACTGGCCCCTCTCCAGCCTCCCTGTCTCAGCAGCCCTGTCTCCAGGACACCAAACCTCCAGACACCCAGCTGCTCAACACAGAACCAGGATTCACTTCAATATTTCCCTCTTCCATCTACAATATCCAATTAATTAATCTCAAAACTGTCATTTAACAAATACCATCAGCACCTACGATGAAATTGTCAGCCCTTCAAGCGTGAACAAGGAGAAATGCCTGCCCTCACAGGGCGTCCGTCCTAGAAATCTTGGTCCTCTGCACACAGCACAGCTTCTGCTGGCTGACGCTCTGTCATCACTGCCACGTCTCTGAGCTGGCCTCCAGGAATCTCTCGTTTAGAAAACCAGTACAACTTACTTATTAGTCTCTGGCTTATTAGTCACCTCTAATTCATGCTCCATACAGTAGTAAAAATAAACTTTTAAAACTGTACTCTGATCATATTATGTTTTGTTATTTAAACCTCTTTAAAGGCTCCTTATTTCACCTATAATAAAACCCCCAGCTCTGTCCAGACCCACCATCACAAGGCCTGTCCTTGTAAATAAAGTTTTGTTAGTACACAGCCATGCTCAGCCACCAACTGCCCTGTGGCTGCCATGAGAGTACAATTACTCAGGCAACAGAGCCCACGCGGCCCACAAAGTAGACAGTATCTAGTCTGGCCCTTGCACAAAGGCCTGTCGACACTGCTCTGTGATCTGGTCACACCTGCGTCTCCACATACTTCACGTTGCTCCCCCATGCTGGGCTTAGAGCCTGTGCACCGGCTCCACCACCATCTTCTAGTTGGCCAATGCTCGCTCACCCTCAGAGCAGCCTCCACTGACCTCCACTCTACATCTGAGTTTAGACACTCAGCAGACATCCATCTGTGACGTCACTCCTCGTCCATGTTTTTTGGTCTCATCTCTTGAGGGATCATGAGTATGTACTGATAAAGTGGTGCCTTGGATTACGTATTTTTGGAGGGAGAAGAAAACTTTCACTAGGTAAAAGGTAACTTTTATGAGTGTCACATCCATACTTAGTCTCATTATATCTCTGTTATAAGCTGACGAATTAACCATTTCAGGACTAAATCTGAACTCCTTTTCTTTCTTCCAGTTTTAAATTTATACAAACTATTTTTTATACACAATTATTTATACATACACTATTGTTTATATTTATTTTATATACACACACTATTTACTGCAGAAAATATCTGAAAAGACCAAAAACATGAACAAAGTAAAAATCATCTACATGTCAGGGATGACCCCTCCCCTTTAGAAAAGGGACACACGGTCCGTGTCCACAGGAAAGAGAGGAGCAGGTCCTCTCCAGCCCCTCCCTCTCCTCTCACCTGGCTCCCCAAGGAAGCGCGAGGCGGGGATGCCCAGCAGGGCGGGTGCTCAGCCTCCGCAGGCTCTCTGCCTTGTGGAGTGCCCTGCTGTGAAGGGACAGCCACCCTCGCCCTCCTCTTCCCGGGGAAGAACTGCTATATGAGCGATTTGGGGATGGGAGGGAAGGAGAGCGTATTTAATTCAGGAGGCACGAGTTTGCAGGTCCAGTGTGGACGTGCACACTGGCCACATTTCCAGTCTGGCTTCAGCTGGTATAAAGTCCATCCTTTGATTTGTATCTGTCTAACCCTGTGTTGTTATGCCCCATCAAGACCCAATTCTATAATCCTATATCTCAGATAGAAATACTAATAATTATTTCCCAGTCTTTTCTACAAATCTTTTTAAATGTCTTTCTTATTATAGGAAATAAGAAAAAAAAGCCCTAGAAATTTAAAGATTAAAAGTGAAAAATTACGTTTCACAGTGTCTCTCAATGTTCTCTTCTGAAATATTATTTTAACCACTAGCCACTCCTTTCACATTAAGTTTATTCTAATTCTAATAAAAGTACAAAGGACCCAGTCTTAAAACTACTATATAGCCTGAAGCTAACCCCTACAGACTCCTAAATCATGTTAGACTAATGGAAAATCAGTAATTGTGCTATACCAATAACTACTGTACCCTCTTATCACAAAAACAAAATGCTTTTGTAATAACAAGAATTCCAGAGTAATTTTATTTTTATGACAAAAGCTTCTTTCTACTGAAGAAGCCAAGCGAAGACTGCATTTTCTTCTGACGTTTCCTTGTATATCGGCAAATGCAAAAAGGACACAGCTCGCAGAGGAGGAGGGGTCAGCAGAGGCTGGGGGTGAAAGAGGTAACCACATGCAAGGAGCTAAAAACAAGAATGAGGACACGTGTGGGCAGCAGCCCAGGTGCACAGGCAGACAGAGGCCAGGCAGAACCAGCGCAGGCAGCACGGTCCACCGGGTGGGGTGGACTCAGGCACAGGCGCTGGGCCCTCTGGAGAAAGCAGCAGGGACAGCTCAGCCAGCCCAGCATCCCTGGCTGGCGTCTGGACAGAGGTACTTCCCCCACACTCCCTCTCATCCCTTCCCCTCTGCCTCCCTGTCCATGAACGGGCAGAGCCTTGGGGGGTCAGGAGGAGTGCTGGAAGAGGATTCTATACATCCACTCACACTTGCTCTGCTGCAGTAAATGAATAAAGGCTCCACTGTGACTTTCAGTTTGGCCTGTCACCCTCATGGTCCACCTGACAGCCAGCAAGGACAGAAGTCAACGGCGACAAACCGCCAGAGGCCAGAGGCCAGCTGGTGAGGGGAGGGAGTGCCCTAGTGAACCCCGAGCTCCCCTCCTCCGTCCCTGCTGCAAGGTAACGCTGGTTCCTTTATACGTCAGGATATCATACCACAGAGAAGAGCAAAACTCTGAGACTGCGTAACTAAATCAGGCTTTAATCTACAGAAAAACATGCAGTTTGTACTGAAAGAGTTTTTTTTTTAACTGGAAGAAATAGAAACTCTGATAATGGAAGCCCCCACCCCACACTCCTCAAATCTCAAGCAAGATGAGCATCTGAAATAAGATTACAGCACAGCATGACAGAAAACACGGAGGTCACATTTTTCCTGTCTGCGTATCGTGGAGTAATTTTTGTTCCCAATATTTTCTTCCTGAAAATGGGCACTGACTCAGCGGTGAGCAAAGAGGAAAATTAATTCCATGGCTGACACTTCCCCTTTCACATTTCCAAACGTTCTGAGCTGGGGATTCATTAAATTCCACAGCCATGCACACGACCTTTAACAGGAGTACGCAGGAATCCTGGACTGTGAGGTGGGCTGAGGGGCTCTGGACCACCCTCCCCCTGTTGCAGGTGAACCCCGTGTGAATTGTTCCTACTGTTCCCTACACAGTACTTTAAACCCACCTTCTAAAAGCACTAAGGATCCTCCATCTGACTCCTAAACCGACACCCATCTTTAGTCCTGGGTTCTTCTAACTAATCCTGCACGCCACATCCAGATAAAGCTTCCTAAAATGCCAGTGTCTTCATGTTCCTCTTTCATTCCAAACCTTTATTTCTTTGCAGTGCCTACAAGATAGAGTACAGACTCCTCAACCTGTCAACCAGGAGTTTTAAGCTAATGAGCTCCGCCCTCCTTATGCACCTCTCCCCCTTTGCAAAGGCCTCACCCAAACATGGCAGGCACAGGACTTGTCTGCTCTGTCCTTGCGTGTGCTGTCACTCCACCCACAGTAGACCCCCTTGTTCCTTTTTTCCAACGACTTTTGCTCCAAGGACTAGGTGAAATTCCACTTCTTCCACGATGCCCTCCCCAACCCACTTCTTTGAAATACTCGAAGTAGTTTTATGGTACTTAAAGTTTTACGGATGGATCTTAACCATGTACTGTTTCATAGGCATTTGTCTTATTATGACTAAGATTATGGACAGCAAATTTTCCTCATAGCTAGCTCAGTGAGTGTTTTTCTAATATAGCTGGTAATTTATTAAATAAACTGACATGCATGACAGCAAATCAAATACCCACTCTTTAAAAAAAATGCTCTTATTTATTCCTTTATTCATTTTTTTTCAACAAATATTTTTTGCCTACCACATGCCAGTGACTGTTAGGGAGTGGGATACTACAGTGAAGATGCTACTCAGAGTCAGGCTAACAGGGAAGACGGCATCACACCCCCAGTGACCTCATCCCAGTTGTGGAAGTGCCCCGACGTGGAGGATGGTGGTGAGCAGAGTGTGCTGCCAGGGAAGTCACCAGAAAGCAGGACACGAAAGCCACGTTTTGAGAAGCAGCACGAGGGACCAGGAGACGCAAAATCCCAGGTCAGGAAGAGCCTGCTTACTCATCTGACCGCTGGGGAGCTCACCACCTCGCTTTCGCATAAGAGCCTGGCCCGCGCACTTTTCTCCCCTCCACATGTCTGTGCCACACTGACCACGTGGCCTGCTCCATGCCCTCGTTCCCAAGGGCCCTTACAAATCAGAGGGTTGAGGGGAAATCCTTTAGTACATTTTAAGGCTCACAGTTCCCTAGGCAATGAGGATGGCATGGTTTCAACAAGTAGTCCGTTTATTTCCAATTAATACTCAGGTAATATAATTCTGGTATAGAGGAAATAATACAAATTAAAATTTTTGACTATTATCAATTTAAAAATATTTCTCAAGGCACATTAACAGTGTGAAATTCAGAAGGCACTTCTATCATATTGCTATATAATATATGCTAGCTTTTCATATATTCCCTAAAGATAGGAACACAGATAAAAATTTTGTTGTTAAAGTGTTAAATTTTAAGCAAAACATTAGCAAAGCTAACTGAAATATTAGTTATTGAATATTAGCTTAAAAAAGTTCGTTCCATTGAAAATATCTAAATTTGATGCAAAGCTAAAATTCACGATGAGTAAACAACCGAGTATCCACACAGAAGAGGCTTATGAATAAGTGACTCGAAGAGTCACTTATTCATTTGTTTCAACTGAAAGAAAAGATCTCTGTGGTTTTACACAGCCTGCCACAAACCAGTGGGCAAGGGGATCCAAAGGCTGCTCTCTGGGAGGGTGGTCTGGCCGGTGATCCCCACCAGAGCCACAGACAGCCTAGGTGAAGAGCACTCCTGAGCTCCTCAGCTATGGAACGCCTGAGCTCCTCCCCACACCTGCTGGAAGAGACCACCTGGAGACGGGAAGCAGAAACCCGCCTGCGTAACGAGGGCCCTGCCGATTCTTGCAGGCACTGCGGCCTGTCCAGCGTGGCCAGTGCCCACCATGGCGACTGGCAGACCCGAGCCCGTCCTCACTGCACGTTTTCTCCCGTGCCGATGCTGTCCTTCCCCACTGTGCTAACCAAGTTGTGACGACGCCTCCAAGCGGTTTCCTCTGGAGCACCAGCTGCTCCATCTCAAGGTGTGACTCACGCCAGCTGCGTTTTCAGAGTAGGAGATCACTGCTCCACTAATTGGGCCCAGGGAGCACACTAGCTCCATTCATCAGCACCATTCCTCCCCCACAGAAACAGAACTGAGCACGCACGGCACACGCAGGCGGAGCAGCACTCCCACGCCACCAGCCCCAGCCAGCTACTGACTCACGCCTCAGGAACCAGTCAACAGCCCTCTCGTGACCGACTTGCCCTACCTTCGCTGCAACAATGCTGAGGCCCATTCCATTTTGTTTTTTTAGGGTCACCGTGATTATTTCAGGTTCTTTCCTCAGAGGTTGAGCCTAAAGAATAAAAAGGAAAGGTTTATCTTATTACTAAAATGGAAGTGCTTTGTCTCATGACTAGTGCATGAGACAACTCATGATCTAGTCGATCTCATTCACTATAGTAAATGGGAAAGAAAACAGAAGTGGGGGGAAAGGAAAGTTAAAAAAAAAAAAGCCATTAACATAGACACCCTCACACCTGTGATCCCAGCACTCTGGGAGGTGAGGTGGGAGGATGCTTGAGCTCACGAGTTCAAGACCAGCCTGAGTAAGAGTGGCACCCTATCTCTACCAGAAAGAAAGTAAACTAAACTAAAATAAAACAAAACCCAGCCAGGCATTGCAGCACACACCTCTAGTCCCAGCTACCCAGGAGGCTGAGAAAGAAGGATCGCTTAGTGCCTAGGACTTGGAGGCTGCAGTGAGCTGCAATGACACCACTGCACTCTACCCAGGGCGGCAAAGCAACAAAAATAAATAAGGCAACTGAGCACCCCTCCTCACAACCCCTCACCCCTTCAACAACAACAACAAAGAAAATAGAGACTTTTCCTGCATTAATCTGGTTAAACTAAACACTAATGCTCTTGACTCAAGTCTTGAAGATGAATCTAGTCATAAATGCTGTTTAAATGCTATTTGAAGAACTTAGCTTATAAAAGAAAATTAAATGCCCATTACTATCAGGTTAGAAAACCTAATCATAAAGACAAAATTTAGTTTTTACTTTATTACCTTTCAAAATAGATTACCCCCCTTTTTCTTTTCAAAGAAGGAATTTAAACTTATTTTACACTGTCTATGGGGAATACAACAAAAAACGGTCATAACGAAGGTGACCCAACACCTGTGTCCCTTGGGAAAACACAAGCCACGTTACTCTAAACAGCGATGCGAAGCAGCCATGTGGCTCAGGCAGCAGCACGCAAAGCTCTCTGCGAGGACGTGGAGCCTGCGTGGCTGAGTCGCAGCCCGGCAAGGCAGGCCAGTTCTTGAACTGATTCATCAAATAATGGGAAAGTTAAATTATTCATTGAAGTTACATGTTATATACATATAATGTCCTTCCTCATTCCAAAGAGTAAACAAAATTAAAGAAGAAAATTAACAGTGCATACACACTAAAGAAGAACTTAACTAATTAAATACATATGTAGGCATGAAGGCACACTATCAAGAAGTGGTAATTATACACGTGGCTTTTTAATCTAGAAGGAAAATAACTGAAGCCTGGGAGAGAAAATAAATTAGGTAACATTAGAATTTTTTAAAAACTCAAGATCTGAAATCTGAAGAATCTGAGAATAAACTAGAAAGATGAAATAAATAGTGATTCTGTCTAAGAAGGTACTTGTTTTTCCATAAAATCTGGTCATCGGAAGTTGCTGTTGTTATTTGGGATTTGACAAACAGCAGTTAGTAAAAGTCAATAAAAAGTATTAAGGGTGTATTTACTTTATCAGTAGTTAAATATGATTATATATTCGATGTAACAGAGCAATCATCAATTAATTCAATTTTTGGAGATGGCTATCACAAATCTAAAGTATGCCTGGAAGGCAAAATAAATTAATTACTTTGAATTTAATGTCATAAAATTTTTCTTTAAAATGCATGAAGCTAGGAAATACTGGGATTTACCACTCCTTCAAAAAAATACAAAATATTAGTGAATGATTTGATGTATATGCAAGATAAAAGATAGAACTGAACTATAAAAGAATAAAACATTTTTGCCAAAGAAAAATGTTTTTCTAATAAAATCTGTTACAGCTATCATATTAATATGTTTTTAAGATATGCATCAAAATTAAGAGTGGTATTACTATGTGCATAAGTATTCTTTACTTTGAAAAGTGCCTTTGTTTATAAAGGAAACTGTATAGACATGGCTTGGGGAAAAATATATAAATCGTGGTTTTAAGATTTTTGAATAAAATCAGTATTTAAAGGTGAGTTTAAAATTTTGCTATCACAATACTCAGTGTAAGCAGGAAGGAATTTTCACCAAATCTTCAAGTCCTAAGGAACACACTTCCTGTCCCAGTCCATCCAGCATTCTCAAAATACTTGCCAGTTCTGTGTTCTCACGCAGAAAGTGACTTTCATAATCTGCACCTTCAAAATATATTGTCCAAGTACCTGGTGAACGTGTGTGAGGAATTAACCTGCAAAATCCTAAGGAGAAAACAAGCAAATTATAAAACTAAAAAAGCCACCACATCGAGACACGACTGTTAACAAGAGAAGATGAATTATAGATTGCTTAATATCTAAGGACATTGTTTATTTTTCTTATTCTGTGCCTTTATTCCCTCTGAAAACTGAATGATCAGACATTTAAAATTTCATATTTGTTTTGGTCCAAGAGAATTTCAACACCAAGTTGAAAAGTGAAATTACTCTCCCCGTTCTGTGTTCCAAAAGAGCTTTTTCTTACTTCTGTAAGAATTATCGAACTGCCTTATCACTACCTCCTTGCAAACTGTTTACTCAGCTAGACTAAGAGATCCTCCATATCATTCAGGATATCTATTTGGCAAAGGGAAAGAAAAGAGTGAGGGCGCCAGAAAGCAGATTGGCATCCGCCTGGCCTGCCGCAGCAGGCTCAGGTGCAGTGGCTCACACCTGAGAAAGAGAGGAGGTGACTTGTACAATTCTGGAACCCCCCTCATGACTCTTTGTAGAAATGCCCTTACAAGTTCATACTCATTACACTTCTTACAAATAAATTTTAGAATCATTTTATACACTGATGTTTTCATCTAGGACCAATGACATATTTGTAAAACTAAGCCTTTCGATTCAAAACATATTATTCTTCATTTAGTCAAATCTTATTTTGTGTTTCTCAGTAATATTTTGACAAAGTCCTATCACGTAGGCCTCGCACAACTCTTGTTTTCTCCAAAGCTGTCACCTTCCTCCCACTGTTGGCAGCTCACTCTCGCCCAGGACCCTGTGGGCCAGGCCCGGCTCTTCTCCAGCACAGCCTCTCCTAGTCCCAGTGACCTGGGGGCTGGCTCCAGCGGACAGCTTCATCCACTGCGGTGTCCCCTCAGCGAGGACAATTCTGACTGTTATTTCTGGACAATTATGAGGTTGGTTGTGACAGAGGGAAAAGGAGATGGAAAAAACGTATTTGGTTAAAATAAGAATATAAAGTAATCTTACTTAGTTTCATTCCTTTTTTTAAATCACTATTTTATTCCAGTTTCATTAAACTATAACCTACTCCTTGTTTCTCTTTCCCATGTTTTAGAGATTCACAAATTTGTCATGATTTTGAAATTTTAGCAATTGTAAATCATTTTCTTACATTTTCAAATGTTAGCTTTCCAAAACAAGATCTAGACCTTACAGCAAACCGAAATTTTGCTTTATTAGCCTAAGGAATACACCTCAGACCACGTATAAGTCCAGGCTGGTTATATGCTCTTCTCTCACAGAGCTGTATTGCATGGAAAAAACAAAAGCATATACACTGAGAGAACAAAGTAGCTCTTTAATCAGCCTGCAAAGAACTGAGTGTGAAGAATTAAAAACAATGATGTCATAAAAGAAAACACTCGATTCTTCTGTCAGTCTTTTAAAGGCATGTGTATACTAGGCCACATGTACTATTATCATCTAACACATATGAAATAATGTGGTGATGCCAAGACCATGATGAAATATCGCTTATGTCTTCAAATTAATCATTTAAAAGAGCCCATAGGGCAGTCACTAAGAAAACTTCATCAAGTCAAGAGTTCATTATCTCTAACCTAACAATACTGTATTGTACATATTATAAAACTGGCAGTTGCTTGCATACTATAAATTATATACATTTGCAAAATGCTAATAAATTAGTCTCCCTGTATGCTTATTTGCAAGATATTAATTAAAAAAACACTGAGCATGCAGCAGGCCCATGTGAGGAGCTGAACATGAGAGGAAGTGCGGCCTGGCCCAGCCAAGGCTCTGGGAGCCCACCCTCAATGTGGAAGACAGGCCACTGCACACATTTCAAATGCACGTGACAGGTGCAACAACAGAAGCAAGCAACACAAGAATCACTCCTGGGCAAGGCATGCTAATATGTAGGAATGATACTCATTTTCCTGATAAATTGATATCTGATAAGAATTTAAGAACACAAAAGTATGTAAGCTCAACAGCAGGAGCAGAGTCCCAACAAAGGTGTGTTGCATGGAGGTACAACAACACACAGCTTAATAATAATAAAAATTATGATAATATATAGCATGTGTATTTCAAGGTAGGGAAAGAAGACTGTCAGGAGATGATGTCATGCTCAACAGTTTACACTAATCCTACAGGTGATGGAGAAAGAGTTCCTAGCAGGAGAGAGCCACAACAAGCCCTAGTTTTAAGATCCCATGGCGATATGAAGGACTGGGCAGAAGAACAGAGAACTGGGCTGGAAGACTGTCAGAGGACTACTTCCGTAATTAACACGTGGGGTTGGGGGGTGTCAGGGAAGCGAAGCTGGCTGTAGTCTCTGATGTGCTGAGGTGTGGGAAGCCTGGAGGACACCCTTACACGGCCCTATGGCCCAAGGGCTCGCTGCTTGGCAGCTCTGCTGCTGGTCGTGAGTCCACCACCATGTGGTATAAGGCCTCCAGGTGCTTTTCTCAGGCAACACCTGAGCACAGAGCCAATGCTCTGCAGACTAGTTCAGGGCCACTCCAGAGGAACACTGGCTGAAACATCCTCAGAACAGCCCTGCAGCCCGGCCCTCCTCCCTTCCCCACTGAGTCACAGGTGCCACCTCTACCAGGACTGAAGGCTGTCCCTGCCCATCCCTGCTCCCAGCCCTCATCCTTCATACATGGTTCCCTACAAGACCTCACCCCTGCCTCACCCCACCTTGGCTCTGCTTCCCTGAGGACGGAACTGAGCACGGAAGGCGCTTCTGGGAAAGCTACAGTGCTAGTTGTTTTGCAAATACATTTCATTAAAAGAAGCAGTCTTTATAAAATGACTTTTTGTAAACTGTCAAAAACTCTGAAGATACTTTTGAAGAGACAAAAATGTATTTATTGTCATCAGTGACATATTCATCAAAGTTAATCACACTCACAAAATGTATATACCTATGGGCATAAAACCTTAACTTCTCTATTATTATTACTTTTATTTGTTTAACCCCTACATTTTAGGTCTATTCTTCTACTCATCAGAGCTGTTCTACACATTACAAAAAAGTAGCAGAATGGGATTAAAATTTGGTCTAATTCAAAACCTTGTATGTCAGGAATAATCATGGTGTTTTCAATCAATGTACATCAACAAGAAAATGTAGCAAAGGTTATATAACGAAATCAGGGAAATCAGTTGCACTCAAACTCTGCAGCGCTACAAAGCCTTTCCTATGAAAGGACCGTATGTGAAGCACACAACACGCGGGAGTTTGGCACTGGCGACCACAGCAGCGGCCATGCAGCAGCCCCCGCCACACACACACACACACACACACACACACACACACACTTGCTGGGTACTATCTACATGCCCATTCCGCAGATGAGAAATTAAGGCACAGAAGTAACCGCCCATGGCAGCACAGCCTGTGGGTGACAGAGCTGGGTTTAGAGCCCAGGCAGTCTGGTTCCAAAGCTTGTGCTGCTGTTCACTACTCTGCTGTGCCGGCACCAACGCAAAGTCTACAATGTAGTTCCAGGAGAATGAATCGACCCCCTAGGCTCACACAATACCAAGAAAGAGAGGGCAAGAAAAGGTCCCCTGCTATCAGTCCAGGCAGGAAACGAACTCGGGACACCAGTGGGCAGAGCAGATGCTCACTGTAAGGTCACAACCCACCCACGAGGGCTGTGTGCCCAGACACATCTGACCCCACATCACCACGAAAGTTTCTCCACGTCAGTGGCACACGGGCTCCCCCAGATGGGCTGGGAGCACTCCCACGCGAGTGGGCTGCCCCGTGAAGGAGGACAATGAGTAAAGTGCTCCCTGCAACTGGGTCACAGCTCAGACTCAGGCATGATAAATAACACTTACCTCTCTGGCACAGAGGGTCTAAAAACTCTTGTAAGCCATTCGGGATGTTTCTGACGACATCACAAGAATAGCCGTCTTCTGGCAGCAGAAAAGGCAGCTGCAGGTCAGGGTCTTCCTCTAGCTGCACTTCCCTCCCGTCACTGCGGGCCAGCTCGTCCGCGGTGTTCTCAGCCACGGCCACTGCGCTTTCTATGAGATCCTGCTCGGAAAACAGACAGAAAACTAAAAAGAGATGCTCAAGCCCTGGTGCAGGGGACCGACAGCTACTCAAAACCTGTGTGAGTACCGTCGCAGCACGGCTCCCCCTCACAGACTCACACACACAGGTGCATCTGTATATCCACCACCAGTTTGCAAAGCAACAACCCACACGCAAGTCGTACACATTTTATATATGAACCAAGATTTTAATTTTAAATAACTTGTAGCTTTAAATAAA
The DNA here is from genome assembly GCA_008086735.1 of Cheirogaleus medius. NCBI lineage: Eukaryota > Metazoa > Chordata > Mammalia > Primates > Cheirogaleidae > Cheirogaleus > Cheirogaleus medius. The sequence goes on along the minus strand of VBSM01000361.1, from coordinate 106,895,588 downwards.
AACAAACTGTTCAATCACAAGTTTTTTTGTCTTTTCCAAACTAATTATTTTTCTCACACAATTCTTTAATTTTCAGTTGTTAATAATCATCTTTGTAGAATGTCTAATGACACAGGGGAAAGCCCACACAATGTTAAATATAAAAAAACAGTATAAAATATGTATGTAGCATTTTTTCAAGTTTGGAAATATATCAATATATAGAGGTTATTTCTGAATTTGGGGTTTATGGGTGATTTTTGTTTAAAAATCTTTTATTGACACGTCCTCTACAAGAGGAAAGCTCACAAACCCTAAGTGTGCAGCTCAACACAGTGAGCACACCAGCTCACCTGCCACCTCCACCGCACCCATGGAGCTGGACACCAGCGCCTGAGTGGCTGCCCCTGTCCCCACCACACGCTCTCCTTCCTCCCCAAGGGGACACCTACGCAGGCTTCCAACACCATGGACCAGTGTGGTCTGCTCTTGAGCATCACACAGATGGAAGCACACTGTACACACTTGCATACAGCTTCTTTTGTGCAAATTATGTCATGACATTCATCCGAGTTGCTGTGGTTAACTATCACTCATTCTTTCCCATTGCAGTACAATATTCTTTACATGACTACGGCATGATTTATTTACACATCGTACTGCTGACTTGGTGGTTTCCAGTTTCTGGTTACTTTTGTTGGCGTAAAGTCAATACTGGAGGTCGAACTATCTATCCAGGTAACTTACATACATAATTCTCAGGACACATTTCACCGTGACGGTGGGCATCTGCAGCATCTGTCCCTCTGCATAAACACCAACAGCGGTGGATATGGTAGACTAGGTTTCTCACTCTCCCAGAACTCCAGGCTCCAACTGGACGAGACTAGGGGCTTTGCCAGCTGGACGCCTCTTACCTGGGCCAGCTGTGGAGGGCACCTGTGGCTGTGGCGGCAACCGCAGCCCAGTGGCGTTCAGTTATGGCGATGCGTGCTCGAACACCCTAAAGTCCTGACTTCTTCTCCCCCAGTCCTTCCAGCGGTTTCCCAAGAACCCAATTCCTTGAATAAAATTCCTTTCTACTTAAAATGCTTGTGTAGTTTCTGCTTCTTGCACAAACTCTAACTCGACATCAACAGCAAAATGATCTCACAAGATGATATTAAATAAGCCAACTTATTAAATAAGTTTTCCTTTTGTTTTTTCTCATCCCGTCCTACATTGTGTGGCAAAATCTGGTAACATGCACCTACCGTTGGGATAAAAGGCTCATCGGGTGCACAGTGATAATTTTGTAGTAAGGCTTGAAGTTGTAGTGAATTTAACTTAAAGCAGGTGCTGTTTATGTTTGGAATGTCCTCGGGTGCATACTTATCCATGGTAAGCAAAGTGGTTGCCTGTTTAAAAGAATAAATAACATGAAATATTATGACTTAAAAGTATTTCCTAAATATTATCCTTTACTTAATATTTGTAAAAGTGTAGTAATTTGCTAATTTAATTTTGAAATGTAGGATGTTTTTAACAGACTTCCATTAACATTAACTATAAAAACTGAATTAAAAGAGCATGGTCTAATAAAGGTTTTTCGATGCCATCTTAAGTTTACTAAAACATATGTATAACTAAATGCAATTATTTATGTTCATAAAGCATTAAAAAATTCTCTTTGGAAGTGTAAGCATTTACATGACCATTTGGGTTAGCAAATACTGATGTCTGAACAGTTTCATTGCAATCAATTTTTCATAACTAGCTGACTAGCCTCTTGCTATGCTAAATCTATTTAAAAGAGATTACGAAATCAATAAAAAAAATTATACATTATAATAAAAAAATACTGTCCTAAGTTTTGAGGCTGAAGACGACTCACTTCCTTAATTGCAATATGCTAGTTCCTAGTCTTTGATATCTAAAAACTCCCTCAGAGCTGGTTAAGCCATTAGGATGATTAGACTTTGTATTCTTAAGAGTTAATTGTTATCTGTTTTGAAATTGATATTTATCTTTTAGTATGAAGTGTTCTGAAATATGCCTCACTGATCTCAACATAAAGGACCCTTCAAGGATGTTTCTATTCTACTGGTTACCACCTGTCATGAGTTGAACTGTGTCCCCCAAAATTCTTATGTTGGAGGCCTAACCCCCCAGCACCTCAGAATGTAGTCTTTTTGGAGATAGGGTCTTTGTAGGGTAGTCAAGTTAAAATGAGGTCAGCAGGTCAAATATGACCGCCGTCCTTATAAAAAGTGGACATCTGGACACAGACGTGCATACGAGGAACACAGCAGGTGAAGACAAAGGCAGAAACTGGGACGCTACATCTACAGGCTAACGAACGCATGCAAACCACCCGAAGCAGGGAAAGGCCTGGAGCAGATCCTTCCCTCAGAGCCCCCCGAAGGAATCAGCCCTGCCAACACCCTGATTTCAACTTCCGTCCATCAGAACTGAGACAACAAATTTCTGTTAAGCTGCTCAGTCTGAGGCACAGGTTAAGTATCCCTTACCCAAAATGCTTGGGGCTAGAAGTGCTTCAAATTTTGGATTTTTTGAAATTTTGGAATATATGCATACATGTAATGAGATATCTTGGGGTTGGGACCCAAGTCTAAATACAAAATTCATTTATGTTTCACACGTATCTCATACACACAGCCTGAAGGTAATTTTATACAATATTTTTAACAATTTTGTGCATGAAACACAAGTTAGGGGTACATTAAACCATCAAAAAGCAAATCACATGGACAATCTGTGGTTGTATGGCATCACCATCATTCCTCACTCTGAATTTACAGGCTACTCACAAGCATGTGTTCAGGGTAACCTGTGGCATCATACTTGGAGCATCTTGGATTCTGGACTTTCAGATTCGTGATGCTCACTGTGCACTTTGCTACAGCAGCTTGGGTACTGATACATTGCTATTACTACTGCATTATCTGTACACATGGAAAGCCCCAAAAGGAGAGTACTGAGGTTTTGCTGCATCCCAGCTCTTGCCCATCATAATATCAGCTCTGTTCACCATAAAGTGCACTGACTGCGGGAGTCGGAGCCGACAGCACACACCTGCACGATCCTGCTCAGGTGGCAATCGGCGGCCAGCTCCAGGCCCTGCTTCTCTGCCCAGGCTTCAATGTGTCCCAATTGCTGGCGGATAATTGCTCCCCAGTAATGGGAACACAGCCCTGAATCGGGGTCGGTCACCAGTCTGTTGAACAGCCACATGTTGATGAAGTGGAACAGCTGAGAGAAGAGCTGGATGGTCAGGGCAGCGTTGACTCGGCAGCGTCGCAGCAAGGACATGGCCCCCGTGAGGGTGTGCAGCACGTCATCTGCCCAAGACATGGGACGAGAAGGCAAGGGGACCAACATGTCACCCAAGGAGAACTCTCGGGATTCACAGTAAACTTATATAATAGTAGTTAGGTAGTAACTGCTGTTTACTCACTTTAAAAACACCAAACTTACTCAAATAGGAATCAGTGACATGGTCTGAAACTCAATAGTTATTAACTAACTACACTTAATATTATAAGTTCATCCTAACAGACTTTCAAAAAAAGTATGACCAGCATGACACACAAAAGAACTATTTATATATAAAACAGATGACAGTTAAAATTTATGATTCTAAAGACTGACAAACAAATAGATCATCTCATCTATTTTAAAATTACCTCCCCTTACATGTACTAAACATTAAAATGAAGTTAAATGTGAAGGAAGAGCAGGAGAGAGGGAGGGAATCAAAGAACATCCTAACCTATTTTTGGTCTTTGCAGACTGTTCTCTTCAGGGTCATCTAGAAAGGCTGGCATGTAATTATTAAGTTCTGATTGAAGACAATGAACCAAGTATCTGAAAATACATAAGCAATTTTAATAATCTCAGTATGACACACTGCCACTGTAAGACTTGTTATCAAAATCTGGACTCTTTCAAAATATTTTCTATCAAAAAAATTGAGTTTTATACTCTTAGAATTTTGAAACACAGCTCACTGAATCCAGTATTAAGTCAACACATTTTACATACACTTATTTATACTTCTTGACACGTATCTTCAATTAAGGTAAATAAAAAATCTTTAAAATTAGTTTTGAAAATTGAACAAGAAAACATATGACTTAATTCTTTAAATAATAGCATCATCTTCAAAAATGCATTCCTTACTTAAATGCCATTTGAACTAAGTGTGCTAAAACATCTTGGGCATCCAGTGTGATTCGACTAAGGTCTCGGTCCTGCTTAATGAAGTTGAGAAGCTCAGATGCATTTGCCATCCAAAAGGCAAGTGCTCCCGCGATATTCTTCTGTTTCTGTGGACAGAACACATTTCCATAAACAACACAGGAAAAACAAAAATAATAAAAATAAAAAGGAATGCTCTTGAAAAGCTGCTGAAGATAGACCAGTACCTTCCCATTTTCACCAAGGTATTTACCACAGATACCAGATATTTGCAAAGGAATTTAGGTGCATACATAGCAGTGGGAAGTAAATATTACAAAAACCACTGCAACTACTTAATTAGAATTCATGTTCATAGACATACAGACTTAATTAACTACAATTTATGGAATCGTGGAGAAATGGAGATGTCAAACAACGTAATACCAAATTGTATATTATGCATTATCTGGTAATCTGTGCAGTATACACACATGTATCCATGGTTACCCACAGCCACCCTGATACTTGTAGTCACCGGCTTGGACACCATGCAACTCAGTATCAAGTACTGATCTATCGCATCCTCTCCCGACCACATGTGCAGGCCAGGCAACCTCAGATGAGATCCAAAGAATAGGAACCAAGGATAAATAATAAAGAGAAGAAACAGAACTCTTGTCATTTCATATCCACACTGAAGTGCAGTAAGCAGAAATTATGAAATGCTGATAAAGGCTGCGCAGTCAAAAGAGTTTTAGTACTGCATGTCTCGGGCGCTGAATGAGTGTTACGAGCTGTTCAGTCCAGCTGCTGCAGTGCTGTGTCTGACATGGGGGCAGCATGAGAGAACTCGGCTAAGCAACACAGCTAGGATCAGCTCCCAGCAGAATGTCCTACCTGGTCAACCTGGTCTACTTCCTGGAGAAAAACAGACGAGGGAAATCAAGCAGAACGAGAGAAAGAAACTGTGAACAATCATGATAGCTTAAAAAAATCAAAACACTAACATGAAGGTACGACATGAAGGTACGACATTTAGCTATGTTATTCCCAAATTACATTTTCAGTCATGGTTCTGAAGCAGTTTTGGAAGTATATGATTTAAAGGGATAGTTTTATGATCTTAAACACTGGCACAATAACTAACTGAATTTTCATAGAATTTATCTACAAAGATGATGTTTCAATAAACATACGAGGACATACTGATCTCTTTAAAAGATTTACAAAGGAAGGACTTCTAATCATCTTTTAATGAAATTGTGTGCTTACTTTTCACAGGTACATAAATGAAAGTCCATTCCCCCGGTTTAAGTAATAAGAATGAGAGAAACAGGACAGCCAACAGAAACAATAAAAATAAAAGTTGAGAGTTTAAAAATGTATAAAGAACTTATACCGATACTAAAACGAATAGATTCTTTGTTTTTTGAAAGAATTTAAATTATTCACTACTATTATAGTTCTTTTCCACTACTTTAAGATTCTTCCAATTGGTTACTAAACCTAAAGTTTAAAAGACTTGTTTTGGTAACAGTGATTTCAGTGACTAGTTCACATCAGAAAGGAAAAGTCTACCAAAGGCAGTTTGATAACAGGTGTTTCACAGCTTGAAACAGGCTTTGTAAGTCCAGACGTGATGGAGACAGACAATGGCTCTGAATGACAACTGAACAGGAAATCCACGCTTGTTTATAAAATGATGACGTGAGAGTGACACACTGGTATCCGAGTAAAATGACTTCCCTTTTTATCTATTTCCTACCTTGGGTAAAAGAAGCATAACCCCAGCAAACCTGTGTTATGCTAACCACTCAAACATGAAAGAAATGTTTGGCCTTTTAAAACAATTCTGAGGGAAGAAATAAAAGATTATCTCAGCTTCCCTCAAATGATCCTGCCAGGAAAAAAACAACCAAACCATCTAACTAGAGTTGTATTAAGGTGAATAACAGCACTGACAGGGAATTTATGAAAACTTTTTAAGAATCTATAAATTTATTTTTAAGGATTTTAAATATTAAATCTTCAAATTATCTGTGAACATTAAAAACAGCTATGTCAATTTTATCGATTGCAGACTGAGAGTACTTAGCGGAACCAAACCATTCTACCAACAGAATGCCCTTATTTCCTGAAATTTTCAAAATAGGTTTATGAAAGAATTTCATCTTAAGTGAAAAATAAGTCATCATGTCCACTATACCTACATATGTGCTCTCAAAAAAGCCCAGACAAGTACTACTTATATCATAGTAGGCTCATTATAAAGGAGCAAGTGCCTTTTTATACCCATAAAAAAATTCGAAGAAGGTGGTTGCCAGGGACTGGTGCACGGAGGAATGGGAGAGACTGCTTAATGGTTAAGCGGTCTTACTTTGGAGTGATGGAAATGTTCTGGAACCAGATAGAGGCGGTGGTTGCACAACACTGTGAATGCACTAAATGTCACCGAACTGTTCACTTCAATATGGTGAACCTTACGTCACATAAATTTCATCTCAATAAATTATTTTAAAAAACATTCTAAGAAAGCTCCAACGGTCTCAACACTTTCTTACAACTACTATTACAAATGTAAGGATCTTATCATGATCATTATGTTACCACATACAGTTTATCTTTATTTTAAAGCTTATTAAAAAAAAGGTTTACATTCCCTTTCAACTTTTTAAAGCTACACATTTTTCTATATTATTTATGTAACTTTTATTTTAGAAAAAAACTCTAAAGATAGAGTCAAACAAGTAACCAAATTGGAAGCGTTAAAGAATTCATTGACTTGAAAGTTATAATTGTGATTGTTGGGTCAGCACGGCTTTTCAGCTGGACTTACCTGGATGACTCCTTCCATCATGCTCACCATCTTGTTGACCACAGCAATGACCTTGTGAGTGCGCTCTGTAGGACTGATATCAGGTCTGTACTGGCTGGACAATACATACCGGCATGCCATATATAATACATATGTAGGGGACAACTTAAAATGGACTGTAGAGCTATTAGTGTAATTTATAATGGCAGATAAAAATGAATCTTCAGCTGTGAAAAGATTTCAAAAAGGAAGAAAAAAGAAAAAAACAAACAAAAAAAACCCATGAAAAATCAAATGGAGAAAAATGGATCAAGAAATAATTCACTAACAATGGAATCTGAAATTACTCACAACTTTCCCTGAACTCAATGCTTGCAGGCAGGATCAGTTCAGGCCCAGAAGCATCCTGCGTTCTAAAGAAAGAAAGTTGACATCACTTAAAATAAGGTCACGTGGCTAAATAGCACAATCTGTGTAGATTTCTGCAACTATTTTTTAAATCTCTATACAGATTTTTCAAATGTAAAATAAATAATACTATTCCTTGTTTTCACATGTAACCTTTTCAAACACTGAGATGAATGCCTTGGGAGTGATCTTATCACAACTCTTGACAGAAGTTCGTTAGTTCCTTGCAGTATATACCTCCATCATGAGAACAGATCTGACTCGACTCTGGATTATTAATGAACACTTCATGTCTAGTACAGAGATCAAGCTGGCTTGCACCTGCTGTATCTGTGGCTTAGGTGACAGTGAAAAGATACTAGTAAAAGACATATAGAAAACTGAACCATGTTGAGCTTGAAAATGAGTTTTAGTATAATTAAAACAGAAAAGTTTCCTAGGACTGAGTCATTATTTGTCTTTCTCTACTGATACAGAGTTACACAGATGACTGATGAAAGTTTCCTTCAGCCATTCAGTATTACCGTTTTTCAACCCCTACAATAATGCATGCCTTAAAAAAAGGCATTTTATTCACTCACATTTTTTCTTAAGGTCACATAAATGCCAGGTACTTTCTGCAATTTAGCCTGACACTATACAGAAAAGGAACTGGCAAAAATTAAAAGTAAGGAGGAACTATAATTTGGAACATTTCTAAGAACTAGCATTGTGCTAAAATGTTTATGTATTTCCAGGTATTCAGGGTAAAATTAATTCAAAGGTTAAGTACATTACTATTTCTACAAAAGAATTCTTCAAGCATCAGGTCACCACCCATTGGTAGCACATAAGGGTGAGCACTGTTTTGTGAAACTCTTTTTCCAATTATGAATATATGAATTTGTATGTGTGTGATATAAAAGGTGAGATATAAAATATGATCTTGTGTCGTGCCCAAGGTTAAAAACATTTTGAAAACCATTACTGGGCACAGGCTTTCTGAACTTTATAATAAGATAAATAATTACAAATCCAGTTTCGATCTGCTTAACAGATTTATATTTTCTCAATGATAATGTTCAGTTCACTTAGACATATGATTAGAACTTCAAGCCACTTAATTGTTATGTTCTAAGTTTGCTTCTAGCTATATTTTATGTATAATATTATACTTAATCAAAACAAACACATGGGCAAGTTATTAGCCTCCTAAACATTTCAATATCTTCATCATTTTAGAGATAATCAGGAAGAATTCTCAAAACTTTGTGTTTGAAAAAATAAGAAAATTAACAGCAAAATCCAAAGAACATGTGTTTTGCCCTTCTGTAAAATTAAATGAAAATTAAATAACAGGGATTATAAAGACTTACACAAGGATGAAAATATCTATTGATTTAAACTGAGATCAATATTTATTCAAATATATATTCATACTTGGTGAAATGGAAAGTCAACAGTTACCAGCATAGCTGAACCAGAAATACTCATTAGTGACTTAGAATGACAGTCATTTTTAGCGGCAGCATTTCAGTCTTAGATAAATGGTAATGAACTGGCAATGAACTGCCAGAATAAAGTACTTGCAACTGATGGTCCACTCTTTAAAAACAAATAATAAAAGACTTTTCTTTAAAAATCAAAAAGAATAACTTATGATGATTACATATTTATAAGTTTACATAAACTGGCTAACTAAAATAATTCTTTTTCAACAGCAAATAGTTGAGGATCCATCCTCATCTTCTCCATGCACCAAAAAGATGAATAAAGAGAAAAGCATATAATGTGAGTTAACACAATTATAATGATAAAGCAAAAACAAAAATCTTCTCATCAAAGTATATGCTTCAAAGTTTGTTATCCAGTCTACGATTTAATGATTTAACTCAACAACTTAGAAGAACAAAGATGCTTTTATAGACAATTTAAATGCTCAGTTATTTTAACACGTCTCTCTTACACTTCCATATTTACAGACATCTAAAATTGCAGATAGGAAGTTATTTTAATATCCCATAAAAGGAACCTGGATAAAATTTACCAATTGTTTATTTTAACAAATCTGGCAAAAACAAGGAGTACAACTTGTCATTGGAAAAAGAAAAAAAAAATTCATTAGTGACAATTAAAAGTCATTCCCATCATTTAACAGGATTTTTTCCTTGAATAAAATTAGTGTTTAAAAAAATTTTTTTTTTTTTTTT
>VBSM01000361.1:106866742-106884247 GCA_008086735.1 Cheirogaleus medius | reverse complement strand
AATTAACAATCATATGGCTGTTTTGACACTGTATTAACATACTATCAATTATACGTATTTATTAATAGTATTGCTAACATTCTTAAAATGTCACCAGAACCTTTATAAATTGAATAATCTTTATCCAAAACCCTGAACTAAAAAACTTCTTTCACAATAAAAAATGAAATTACCTGCTTTCTTGCCTGCGATAGTCTGGCTGCTGCTCTACTCTGATCATTGGCTTCACCATCCCCCGCTCGGCTGTGCTGGAGGCGGAGGACACTCTGTCGCTGTCCAGTCTGGTGGTGCTCTACGCCGAAGGAAAAGCACAGTGTGTTTAGAAGACCATGCAGACCAACCAAGCTTGACACTCAGTGCCGCAGGCAGACATCTGGTGCAGGGCTCACAAGCAGGGAGGGTGAAAGCACAGACCAGAAAATAACAGAGCAAGGCTGAGGACACCGTGGCCACAAGGGTGTGCCCAAGCATACTGGTATTGGAAGAATAATAAAAACACACAGCCACTTCCATTTTGTTTTCTATTCATCACACTTCATTAAACCAATGCTACATAACATTGTTTAAAATGCTTATCAGTACAAAGTGCCACGACAATTGTGCTTACAAATACATACATTCAAGCACAGTGATTATTTACATAAGACACATTTACTGAAACAGAGTTGCTGGTCAGCGGACGGCAGCACTATCTAAACTGTAATAGGGTAATGGATAAGTAATGGATAACAAAATGTTATTACCAAGGGGCAAGTATAAATTGTGGATGAATAATTTTCATTTTTTAACCTTTTTTTCTTCTACTTACCAAGTCTTCTATACACACAATTTTATAAGAAACTAATTATTTTTATAAAGGCGGTTCTATTTGGCTCCAGGAGTACTCACTCAGTTATTGACAAGATATTTCCCAAGACTCTTGCACACAGGGCATTTTTCGAAGCACTAGAAATACGGCAGTGACATATCAAGTAAGATCTCTGCTGTCTTAACAGCAGAGATTGTAGACGATGATTGTAGACAATCATTCTACAATCGACAAACAGGACAAGTATCAAATGGTAATAAAGGCTGCACAAAGAGCTTAAAGAAGGTGGTGTGAAAGTGGTGGGATGCTCAGGGACAACCTGATCAAAAAGGTGGCTTTAAACTGGGGTCTGAGACAAGAAGGGGCCAATCGTGTGAAAACCAAGGACAAGAGCAAGAAAGGCCTTCAGCTGGGAAAGAGCCAGGCATAAGCACAGAACGGAAGCCCCAGGGGCCCAGAGCTGAGTCAGCACCAAGCAGTGGCCAGATGAGATGTGCTGGGAGGGAGGCAGGCTCAGGTCACAGGGGCTGGGCAGGCCAGAGTGAAGGCTGATGTTTGGGGTGAGAAGCCACTGGGGCTTTGAACTAAAAATCTAGTTTACATTTTTAAAATGTGAGGAGAATGACAGGCCAGGCAGAACAGAAGAAAGCCACTGTTGGGGAAGCTACATGGCCCTTCCTGCTCCACAATGGCCGCAGCCTATGCCAGATGGGCAGAGCAATCCCTGCACGCAGAGACTGAGGGACAGAGAGGTACCAGCTCGGAGCTGGGAACAGTTTCCATCAGAGCATTTACTAAGATGGGGAAGGGTCAGAAAAAGAAGCCTGTTTGAGAAAGAAAATCTAGTCTTGTTTTAGCTGTGTTCAATTTGAAATAAGTACAGGACATGCAAGTAGATACAACAGGTCAAGCAAGCCTCTGGAGAAAGGAGTCTGGAGAGGTCAGGCCAAAGGCACACATTAGGTGACAATTAACATTAGATGGGGCAGGCACTGTGGCTCATGCCTGTAACCCCAGCACTTTGGGAGGCCCAGGTGGGAGGATCACTTGAGGCCGAGTTTGAGAGTAGCCTGGATAACATAGCGAGAGTCTGTCTCTACAAAAATTAAAAAAAAAAAAAAAAATTAGCCAGGCATAGTGACATGTCTGTAGTCTCAGCTACTCAGGAGGCTGAGCCAGGAGTATTGGTTTAACCCAGCAATTCAAGGATACAAAGAGCTATGATCATGCCACTGCACTCCAGCCCAGGCTACAAATGAGATATTGTCTCTTAAAAAAAAATTAGACAATATTTAAACTTAGGAAGGATGCATAAACACAAGGGGCCCTAGGTCCGAAACCTTAGCCCTTCACATTTTTGAAGTCAAGGACAAGAGGAAGAGGTACCAACAAATCAGACTGAGGAGGAACAACCATTAGGTGGGGGAAGAATCAGGAAAATGATCCCTGGAAGCCCAAAGAAGGATGTGCATCAAGGAAGAGGAGGTGGCCTAGTTAGAAACTGCTATGACAAGTGGGACAGGACAAAATGAGCCCATGTCTGGGAAGTGGGAGGCCATCAGGGCCCTGACAGCCACAGCTATGGAAAGGCAGGAGTCAACAGGAGCAGAGGAAAGAACATGGAGTTGGGAATTGGAGACAGCAAGCACAAGTGACACCGGAGATGCTCAACATGCTCTGACGCTGATTACAACACTCCAGGACTGTGGGAAGTTGTTGTGTCATGGCCTCTAGTGAACTACATCTTGAGTGGCCTCTGCCCCTTGAATCTAGGCCGAGCCTATAATTTGCTCTAGCCAATGGAAGGCAGAGGAACTGACCTTGTGCCAGGCCTAACCCTTAACAAGGCCCGGAAGCTCCCTGGTGCTTGTGTGGCACCACAAGTCTAAGACTTCCAGCTGCCCCAATGTGAGAAAGGTCCCATGGACAGACCTCAGATGACACAGAGAGGAGGTCAGCTGTCCCTGCATTCCAGCAACTGGCTACCAACTGACTTGCTAGCTGAATGCAGCCACGCAAGTGACCATCAGCAGGACAACTGCCCAGGTGAGCTCAAACCAAATCACACAATGGTAAACAAATAAAATGGCTGTTGTTTTAGCCCACTAAGTTTTGTAGTGATTTGTTATCCAGCAAGAGATAACCAAAATGAGGACAAAAACAAACTGATTATTCAAGAGATAAGGGATGTTGTGGAAGTGAGGTGCCCAGAGGGTTAACTGGCCTCAAGGATCCAGTATCTAAAGTGTGGGGTTAACAGAGCAGTATATTATCTTTAGGGGTAATCTGACCAAGAAGGGCTAGTTACACTCAGGACAAGCAAGTATGCTCCACCTGGAAGACAAAGCACAATATCCTGGCCTCAGGAAAAAGGAATGGTCTGCTAACTTTCTTGTATGTATCGCTGTGTTTTACATTAACACAGCAGATTAAGACAACCCACATTAGGGGCTTCTGTGCCATCTGTGAAGTCTATTTTCATAAAGAAGTCTTACATACATATTGCCATTATACAGTACTCCCCTCACTTTCTGCAGTTTCAATTTCCAGTTTCAGTTACCTGAGGTCAACTGCTGTTCAAAAACAGGAGAGTACAATACATAAAGATATTTTGAGAGTGAGTGAGAAAGAGACCACATTGACGTACCTTTTATTACACTATATTGTTATAATTGTTCCATTTTTATTAACTGTTATTAATCTCTTACTGTGCTTAATGTATAAGTTAAACTTTATCATATGTATATATATGTAGGGAAAAACATAGTATGGATGTAGGCTTTCATACTATCCGTGGATTCAAGCACCTACTGGGGGTCTTTGAACGAGACCCCCGTGGGTAACGGAAACATCTGTGGTGTCCTATCAAGCTAAACACAGTCCTATCAGGTAATACAGAATTAGCTACCTTGCTTGTTGGCAATGCTGTCCCACTATGAATATCTCCTCCCAAATCAAAAGTCGTCTCCTGAACAATTCTGTCAGGATAAAAAGAAGAAACACAGAATTAATAACTTTTAAATGACAAAGCACAGTATCTTATTAATAATACAGAAGGAACAGTTTAGCTAACTATCCCAATGTTCAGGATCTTTAAGAAATTGCTTTATTTTCAGCACATGAACTTACAGAACAAAAAAACACATTAATTTTACATACTTTTCTTACTGGTGTATAATGAATACTCTCAGGATGTTTTTTAAACTGTAAATGAAAGGAATTGAATGCAAAGGAAAAAGGTTATTTCACTATGTAATCTATCTAGGCTGCAAATGGCACACAAATGAAGTGAAGTGTGGAAGACTGAGGAGCTCACGACCCTATTGATGGACACAGGGAAGGTGACACTGACCACATAGGTGGCCAGGCACAGGGCTGAGCTTCCCTCCTGTTTGAAAGCCAACCTGATGATTTTTTTTCCTAAATCACACGGTTATCACTACTTAGGCTACAAATTAAAAATGGGAAATTGTTGATAATGTTAGTAAATCAAATCAAGAGTCATCTTAGTTTAAACAGATTCTTCAAATATTTCAACATATTAAATACCAAAATTTCTAAACACATCATTATGAAAAATTGATTAAGAATATAAACAAAGTCTCATCTTGAAGAGTCTAATAAGCTGGAGTGGTTACATTCTTGGTACAAATGAAAGAAAGACGTGTGCACCCCACTGGCCCCAGCTCATCAGAGACCCAACCCAAGAAGACAAGAGCCTAAACACTGGGAAACCAATGGAGATGGATCAGTAGTTACAATTCCTAGATTTCTGCACAAGATGATCAAAAAGAATGAAATCTCTTTTGTTACAATATTTGAAAAATATATGGTCTAATTTCAAAGCACCATGGAAATTTGAAACTTTCATTTAAGCTCAATCTATAGAATGAAACAAGGAAGTAATATAGAAGTTCAAAACAATTTTTCAAATTATAAAAGCAAGTACAAATTCCTCCTCTACCTCATGACTAAGAAAATAAAAGCATCGTAAAACACAAAATAATACCATGCTTTTACTAAAGGCTAAATAACCGTCACCTGTCTGCACACAACTTCATGCAATACATCGCCGAGTTTTGTGAAACTAAACAGTCATCACCTATCAGCCAGGTACTCATAGAAACAGAAATGCTCCACAGGTCGCCATCAGTTTGGATGGGAGATTCAGCTCAGCTCTCTGACAATGGGAATAAGAACAATGACAGTCCACCTCCTCTGCCACCTACTAAAGCTACGCATAGGCACTATCACTCTCCACTTCATCTTATGGGTAGTACCGAGTATAATCAACGCCTTCTCGATTCCATTTACAATTATCACCCTAGAATAACAAATTTATAATAACATGCATAACACTTTAATTTTTTCCCCCAAAGCTACCTCTCTCAAGCTTTAACATGGCCCATTCATACTATATCTGGGTATGATGACAAGTCCAAAGTGACCCTATACACGACTTTGATATTTTTGAATTATGATCTTTGACTGTAACAGTTATTTCTCACTCATCTCGGTACTCTAGCACAGTAACGACATATGACATGGTGCCCAATGTGTAAACTGATGAGTCCATCCATCATCAGAAGACCCTAGAATTCCCAGCTGATTATCAAACCAAACTTTGCTGCTTGCCTGTAACCATCAGTAAAGATTTAAAGACAAGTTCTAAAATCTGCACTTGAGAGTCCATGGGTTATTACGAGTTACCCAAAAAGTTTTATAATAGTTTGACATTAGAGCAAAATTAATGTTCATAAAAAAACAAGAGTCTTTTTGAATTTATGGATGGTATATTTAACCACTAAACAGTTTTCATCATTTTTACCAGAAAAATATATAATAATAAAAAAATTTCAGAGCACATTTTCCTCATTGAAACCTAAGCCATATTCTTAAACGATCTCTGCTTCTGCCCAGAGATATGGTAAGAAGAGATAACTGCAGGCCTTTGAAGCAGGAACCATATGGCAAAAATATAGGAGATTGTCTCACATAGGAAAAGAGATTACCAAGAGAAACTGAAGAGCCAACTAGGTATGAGACAGAGGCTGCTCCTAGAATTGTGTGTACACACAGCAACAGACATAGACAGTAACTGCTACTAGGCTGAGCACGGTAGCTCACGCCAGTAATCCTAGTACTCTGGAGGCTGAGGCAGGAGGATCACCTGAGGTCAGGAGTTTGGAACCAGCCTCAGCAAGAGCAAGACCCCATCTCTACTAAAAGAAAAAAAAGGAAATAGAAAAAATTAGCCAGGAAACTAAAAATAGAAATGAAAAAAATTAGCCGGGTGTGGTGGTGCGTGCCTCTAGTCCCAGCTACGGGGGAGGCTGAGGCAGGAGGATTACTTGAGCCCAGGAGTTGGAGGTTACTGTGAGCTAAGCTGATGCCACGGCACTCTAGCCCGGGAAACAGAGTGTGACTCTGTCTAAAGAAAAAGAAAAACGTACTACTAAGTAATAAACATCACAATAAATACACTAAAACTAAAACTCAAGTGCACTTATAGACCAGAGGCAGTAACTGTAGGTACTGTTGAAAGACAATATGCAACACAACAGAAGGACACTTTCATATAATCTCTTTGGCCAAACTTCAGTGAGCCTTAAAAAAAGAAATGGGAAGAAAAGGTACACCCTCGCAAGATGTCTCATGCTGAAGGGAAGGAAGAGAGCTAAAGAAAATTTGGTGACTGAAATGGAAAACATTTGAGCATGAGAATGTGACTCTCTGAAGAAAAGAGTCTATGTAAAGCTAATGACAAGAGATAGGAAACGGCTGATAAATGATAAATATCACCTTAAGAACAGAATATTTAAAAAGCTAGAAGGGTGAGTTTACAAACACGTTCAATTTAAAGACAAAAGAGTTAGAAAGAAATGGATTGTCTTGGGAAGCAGACAGGAAAGGCACTTGCTGGCTTTCTTTGGGAAGTAAGAAGTATGATCATTTGCTGAGACCTGGAGCTCAAGGTGAGGTGAGAGGCTGGGAACAGTTCTTAAACAGCCCATGAACTTTACAAATATCCCATGTGTCTGAACGAATATATGTGATAATCTACAAAGTGATTATCTTGGAGAAGAACATTAGTTCTAAGCAGTCACACCTGGCCCAAAGCATAAGCTCCGGGCGGCTAGCCAAAGGTATGCTGTGAACAAAGCGATAAGAACGGCAACACACTGCAGACCACCAACACGCCGGCTGACGCGTGCACTCTTCAGGCGGAAAGCTTACGCTGCAGCGGACTTTTGGTTGCTTTAAACAGCATGAGGGAAGAGCTACTGCATACTCTGTCAACTGCGAAAGAAATAATAAAGTAGCAAAACAGTATATTATGGCTTTAAAACTATTATCGCCAAAAGAGAAGTCACACTCCTTCCCCACAAAGTTTTACTAGATGGCCATTAAGAGAGGATTTTTCCCCCTGTAGGCCCACAATGCAAGTCCTCAGAAAATCACTGGGTGGCGCTAAGACATTCCGAATTCCTTAAGAGATCTTAACGTGTCTCTGTATCAGCCATAGGAAAAAAATCTCAATAAAAAATTTAAAAATCTTAGTTACATAAGATAATTATATAGAACTCTATGATGTTTCACAAAGGAACAGGTATTGTTTTAGTATACTGGCTAAAAACACAAAGTTTAAATATAAATAATTTAAAACCAATCAGAACTTCCAATTTCAAGATGAAATTAAGACCTTCCTGTCTTCTTTCCTTCAACACCAACCAAAATTAACAAGAACCAGAATCACAAACCCCACTATGATTTTTTTAAAAAAATGAAACAAAATAAAAAATAAAAAGCCAAGTCATCTATGTGCAATTTAAATTACCTTAAGCACAATCAAAACACTATATCCTAAGGCGGATCTCTAATATTTACCCAGGTTTATGTCTTGGGCCCTTAACCATCAGGCCTCCGTCCACAGATCTTTTTGCAAGAGCATGATCCTGGCTGGGGTCCACGAACTTAAACACGTGCGACGCCCCAAACTGCACTTTCATGCCACTCTGCAGCATGGTGGTCTCCGAGATGCGCTGGCCCTCCACGTAGGTCTCTGCGTCCACGCTTCTAGGAGTCACAGTGACCACTCCATCCATGTTGGTGAGGTCACAGTGATGGGGCTGAATTCCTGGGCCAAACAACTGAGAACAGAAGGATACCCAAGAGACTCATCATGAAGTACACAGCAGTTAAAAACAGAATTTCAAAACTGAATAGCCCTTTTATGATTAATGTAATCTAATAAGCTCTGGATTTTTAGTGCTTTTAAAAGAGGATTTCCCCCAGTAATACAAGAATAATTAAACACTGTCAAAATAGTGTCAAAACAGACCTTTTATTTTTAGCATCCAGTAACTTGATTTAAGGCATATTATAGCTTTGCATTAAAAAGCATATAGTCATCTTAATAAACATTCATTCAATAATTAATGGACAAATCTATATAGATCATTATGATTAAAAATTCCTATCTGGCCAGGCTCATGCTTATAATCCCAGCACTTTGGGAGGTTAAAGCAGGAGGATCACTTGAGGCCAGGAGTTTGAGACCAGCCTGGGCAACATAGTGAGACCTCATCCGTACAAAATATTTTTTAAAAAAAGATTAGTGTGGTGGCACGTGCCTGTAGTCCCAGCTACTCTGGTGGCTGAGGCAGGAGGATCGCTTGAGCCTAGGAGTTGGAGGTTACAAAGAGCTATGACTATACCACCACACCCCAGCCTGGGCTATTGAGCAAGATCCTGTCTCAAAAAACAAACAAAAATTCCCCCCTTTTTTTCCACTGCTGTGCTAAGAATGAAGGAATGGTAGAACTCAAAATGACACTAACAATCTGAAGCCATCATTTTACAATTGAGAAACAAGTACAAGGAGGATTTGCCCGAGTTCAACTTCAAAGAGGTGACAAATCCTGACCTCACTTATTCAAAGAATGTGTTAAAATTCTGTTTTAAGTAGTGGAGAACTGTGTTCAGCTAATATTTTAACTAGAATTTACTGAACGCCTATTGCTATGTGTGTCAGACCCAGTGATGGGCACTTTTGCACAGGTTACCTCCTGTAATCATGACCTCTAAGATTATCACCACCATCTTCTAGAGCAGGGGTCCCCAACCTATGTTGAGCTGTATAATTATTTCTTTATATATTGCGATGTAATGATAATAAAGTGCACAATACATGTAACACGTGCTTGAATCATCCTGAAACCATCCCCCCTGCTCCCTGTCGGTGGAAAAATTGTCCTCCATGAAAATGGTCCCTGGTGCCAAAAAGGTTGAAGACGGCTGTTAGAGAAGCAAGCAGTCTCAGAGGAACGCCAGCCTGAGTTTCTGGAAGTGTCACTTAACATAACCTCATACCCTGATCTTTTCACACTAAAGCAGAGAAAAGTGACCCAGAGTTGACAAATGACGTATCTTTAAATGCAAAATCTGGCATTTTCATTCCTTCCCTGGTCAGCACGTGGCGGCTCTGCACTACGCGCCGTGCCTCCTGAGAAGTAGGCGCGACAGCAGGAAGCTCAGCCCTGCGCTACGACTGCCCACCTGGATAGAGGTGTCATCCAACTTTTCTGTCCCAACTTCAGTCACACTTAACTGAAGGCGGTAAAGCTTTGGCTTATCTCTGGAGTCGGAACCATCTGTGAGAAAAGAAGGAAGACAGTTCCATTTGCAAAGTCTAATGTTCTTGTCAGATTATTTGAAACAAAAAAACAAAAAGTTATCTATCTTAGAAATTACTGTTCTCACTTTTCAGGATTTCTTTTCAAAGAATTCTCCAAACGTATAGAACAATTTAACAAACTGGATACAGAAAATTCAAATTAAGAAATACATCAACTTCTGTTTAATATCAAATATTAACACTATCATTAATTTCAATGTTCTTATTACATGAAAATAAATGTTCTCTAACACGCTGCCCTGGACTTTTGCTAATGATTCTGCGGAGCAACTATATTGGCAAAATGAAGATCCAAAGACACAGAGGCCTTCCCCGAGACGAGATCTTTTCAGAGGTAAGCTTCCGCACTCACAATACGCAGCGCAGACTGATGAGGCACAGCTGAACTGCCGACAGAGGTTTTACACACACAATCTTTGTAGACCTCTGGGATCAAAATCCTTGAGGAGGAAGCCTAAGAATGTGTCTTCTGAATAAGCTCCCCAGTAATTCCCATGCCCACTGCTGATTCAGAATGACTGCTAAACGGCTTGGCTCCCTGCAGTGGAGCTAGGGTGAAGGGTGGAAAAGAAGACTGGGTTTCTGGTCATTTTATGCCTTTATGAACTGTTGGGATTTTTAATTTCCATGAGCATGAGTTTCTGTGAGGGGGCAGGGGAAGGAGGAGGAGGAGGAAGAGGAAAAGGAGGAGGAGGAAGAGGAAGCAGTCCTGCCAAGACCTCTAGTCCTGTTCACAACCAGACATGTTTAGTGATTTTCCTACTTACTATATCCCAGCTAATCAAGATGTCAACTGAAGGCTTATTCTGATTTCAGAGTTGTTAATATATAAGAAAATGTGCCTCAAAGAATTCATGAATTATGATACAATTTCAAAGTTCAACATTTGTACCACAGCCATGATAGTCTAGCACTGCAAATACACCAAGCAAAGCTTCCTTCAAAGGCCGCGTGAAGTCTCCTTGACCTACTTCACAACTGCCTCGTAACACTCAGAATCACTGGGTCAGCGGCCAGATAAAACCTCTAGTCATTGGGATTAGGAATGTAGGCTTTGAGAGCTTCAGAAGTTACAGTTTAGAGGGTGTGGGCGTACATGCAGAGTGTTAGACTGCTAAAATCTCTTAGTGGTGATGCGATCTGAACTCTCAGACACCCTGAATATGTAACTTCTGTAAGAAGTGATGTTAATTTTAGGGTACACAAAATCACATTCTAAGGACAAAATTTTCTATTTCTGAAATATTTCAAAAATCTGTGCCATCTAGGTGAAGGTAAAATGAGACTGAAGTGTGTGAGAGACACCAACGCCTGATACACATTTAAAACGGATTCATCATTTGTGTTGCTTCACATCATGCTGGAATATTTAACTTGCAACTCCAACTGTTCTAATAAAGTCCTGATCAGAACAAACCCCAAAATCATCCATTCTCCTGGACATGGGCAGTTTCCTCCCAGACCTGCTGAGTCCAAATCCCCCAGGAACATTTACTATTTTGTTTCGAATCGGCAGTTCCGAGGAACACCCCTGGTGAAGAAATGTGTCCCTGTTCTGTCCTGCCCTATCTACTTTTTCATAGTAATGCCACTAATCACATTTGAAGATGACTTCTATTCCTCGTCTCCCTCATCTCCAAGCTCCCTGGGGGCCAGGCTTTAAAAAAATCTCTTTACCCCAGCACTGAACACTCAGCATATGGTCCACGGTATGTAACCAATAAAGACTTAGTGTGTCAATAGTAAATAATTATACTAAAAATGAAGAAAACAGAGTAATACAATATAGTCACACACAGAAATTACACAAATTATAAAAAAACAAAAGGAACAAGTAATCATGTATGAAACAAGAACAATCATTTCAATGCAAAGTTAAAAATATAAGGACATGAAAAATATGTCTGTTTAGGGATGAAAGAAAAATTTATTCACATTCTTTTGAATTGTGCATGCTTCTGAAAGGCGTCTTGTGAGACAACAAAGAGAGCTCACACACCGTCCCACATCGACAGATCCAGAGACACACAGAGAAAGGAAGAGATTTCAGCTGCTTCCCCAGCCTCTCCTTCTTGCCACCCCTGTGACGGTAGGAAGCCACCAGCAGAAAGATCAGAAGTAACTCCCTTCCCAGTCTCGTTTCTTACCACTTCACAGCAATAAGAGAAAACTGTAGTTAGCCTTTATAGATTCTGAGAAGCTAAATGGCGACCACAGGATTTAGTAGGAAGAAGGTTGTTTGGTATGCGCTGGGGGGTGGGGAGGAAGGAGAATGTAGTAGTCTACTTCCTTCTCCTCCTTGAAAGTAGGATCACCAACCCATAGGCAGCAGCAAACATACCAAACTGTTGGCTAAACAAAAATTCCACATTCTCCCCCTTTCCTCAAAAAGTATTCTACAAACAGTTAATTTCTTCCCAAAGTGCCGGAGTATCTTTCTTCACTGTCAATGACTACAATAAATCTGGAGAACATTTAAAGGCAGAGACAAATCTAAGCCACCCCAGCATATACAATCGTGTTTCTACCAGAACATTTTCTTTAATATTCTAAATATGAAGGGAAATAGATCGGTTGAGCAGAGCCTAAGGAGAACTTTTAAATAGTACTTTGTCTTTACCCCATAATTCTATACAGCCAATGCTGTGTTTGCCTTCAGTTGCTTCCCAGGGTGAACCTGGGAAAACAAAGCAGCAAAATAAGCTTCCAGTAAATGAAATGAGTTCTGGATATGGAACACTTACTAGGTACAAACAAAATAACAGGACATTACATTTCTTAAAATAGGTTATTTATACCAACTAAAAAATCGATACATAAAATAGTCAGTGAACATTATTTTGCCCATGAGGTTCTGTTAGTGCTCTAGTTACAAAAGTAGTAGTAAGCATAGCATTACCTTCATAAGTGTGATAGTTGTAGTAGGCAAAGTGATTCCCTCTCCCTGGGGTTAAGACACATGCCAGGACCCAGGTGAAGGCAGCATCAGCAGGACAGAGACCATGCAGAACACGCGGAAGAGGGAAGGAGGAGAAGAGACGCATAGGGTGAACTTCAGTGAGACACGTTTCAAAGGAAGAAAAGGTACATTTTACCCACCAGCTTCCAAAGCTGTGGACAAGACTATGCTAGTGCTCCGGTCAGTGTTTTAGAAACCAATACAGACTGTTACAGGACACAGCGGGACAACAGGTGAGTCGCCGAGCAGCGGGACAGCAACAGTGAGTTAATCGTATAGAGGGCCGCCAACCCACTTGGCTGATTTCTTCTGCTTAAAGAACACATTCAAATCCAAAGCAAAGAACAAAATTACGTATTTATTCCCCATGCCTCCAGAAGACAATGTGTGCACACATGCACATCTCAAAGCCTCCTGCCCACATGTAGCAGACAGACCTTAACACTGAGGACAGATGCTTGGCCAACACCATGCCCAGTGGAAATACGGTGCTTATCCATTCACAAAAAATCATTATGTATGAACATTATTTTCTCATCAATGGAAAATACATCAATTTCATTCAGCATGCTGTGAGCAACTGATAATAATGAAAACCTAAAAAGACATCATGACCTAGTCAAAAAACATGGCTTTGGTGCAAGAAAGACTCTGGCCTAACAGTCAGGCCTGCACCAACCTCTAGCTCACCCTTAAGATAGCAGTAGCACACCTGAACTTGAGGCATCTGTGGAACAGTAAGCCCACAGTACTCAGGAGGGAAGTCTGGATTAGAGACAGTCGCTCAACACATGGTACTGTGATTATCTCCTGGTGGGTGAGTTACCTAAGGGCAGGAACAATCTTATCACCTTTGTATCCCCTGCTTCGCCTGAAGTAGAAAGTAATGAATGTTGACTAAAGGTAGCAGAGTACTGTGAGTAAAGCAATGTATTAATAAGCATGTCATATATGTTGCTGCCAGTATTTGGCGGAAAGTAGTACAGAATATCTACAATCTATTATCTTCTCACATCTACAAAAAACTTCTATGTTTTTCTACAAGTATGAAATAAACAGTCAAAATAACAATTCTCACTAGAACATAAATTCCCAAGGTTTTGTTGGTGCTCTACCCCCAAGGCACCGAACAGTGTAGTACAAATAATAAGTATTCAATAAATATTTGTTGAATGAATGAATGGTCATCCTGTCTCTGCTATCCACCAAAATAAACTTTCTATAACTCATTTGAAAAGTATTCTGTTGGCTGCTATTTATCAATTTCTCTGAGAGTTAACCTTCAATCCTCAAAAATATGGATTTGGAGTAAATAACTGTTAGTTTCCAGCACTTAATGTAAAATTTTAAAGGGCAGACTCAATGCCCAAAAAAGACCCTAAAAAATTTTAAGTTCAAAAACAAACAGCTGCCTCGCTGTTGCCGTCCATCACCTCAGATGACCAAGTACCAGTGATCTCACAGGTACTGCGGACACACAGCAACAATACTAGGGCATGTTCCCAAACTTCAAGTGAACTTTCCAGCCAGAGAACTGAGGGACAAAGCAACACTAATATATTCCTCGCTAACAGCTAATCAATTAAAAAAAAGTCCTCAAACATAATTAAATATAAAAACCACCATCTAAAGCCACACTGCTACCGACTGTAAATCAGAGCACTATCACAACACCACTTCCTGTATCAAGATACCCTAGCTGCACCATGAGACTGCGAGATAACAAATACCATGTCTAATCATTACTTAAGTATAACTTAGCTGCAAGAAACTAAACAAACTTTGTAAATAAAAATAAATGCTCAAAAATCCCACATAATTCAAGCACCTATGGAACCATATTTTATCTATGTAACTGGTTCATTTTTCTGCTAATTTTTTCTATGATTACTAATTGAGCTTTATTCAAATGCAGTTTGGAAAGAGGCATAATAATCTGATCTTCAGAGTATTTTATAATGCAAGTCATGTAGCACTATTTTAAGAAATGATGTAATTTTAGCTGAATGATAAGTATGTCATATATAGCACACATATACACAAACACACACACTACACAGGGATGTATATGTATAGAAAACATTTCTTTAGGAACATCAATGGATTTCTCTACCTGATGGCTAACCTGAGAGATCAGCTTTAGCTTTTGAGAGTTCTAAAAACAAAATATTTAGAGGACTAACATAAACAGTCTGTTATTTTAAAATCAAATAGGCTTCCTCTCATTCAGATGTATTTCTTAGATATACTATAAAATTTATTCTTTTTACACATCGTTCACACATTATAAAACAACAGTATGATTTTACACACATACACATTCACACACACATGTGCCTCTACTAATCGTGCCCTAGGAGGGGGTAAATTTCAGTTTGTCATTTTTAGTAGATTCATTATTTTACTAAAGTTATCTCAGGAAAAATTTTTTTTAAAGTGAAAGGATCATTTTAAACTCTCCTAAAACTCTCTATACAGTATTTTAATTTTGTTTCTTACTACTCATTTTTGTCCATGTGAACATTATTTTTGTGCATAAATGTACATATTCTATAACCTTTAGTTTTTCTTTAAATGTCATCTTATGAGGGTTACCTTTTATTTAAAAAAATGGTTTAAAAACATTAAGTCAGACAATAGAAAGGTCACTTAAACAAGATGCATTAAAAAGTAAAGCATTTAAAGCTAAAAAATACATATATTTCCCAGTATGACCAGCTTTCTCACCTGGGCTTAACTCCACTAAATACGGCAGTTTTTCAGGAGGAAGGGCAGAGCCATAGCCAGCAGCATCAGCTCTCTCCTTCCCCTTCAATGGCTTCCCTTCCAGATGCTTCTTTGTTTTCTTTGGGATGTAGTCTGGTGGCCGCCTCTTCAACTGAAAGACTAAAATCCCTAGAACAGCAACGTTGGAAACCATCAGCCAGACTCAGGCTGGCTGGATGGCCAGGCACTGGCAGTCTACTACTCAAAGAGTTACCAACAAGATCATCTGCCAGGGAATCACCGAGCCAGAGCTTACCCAATTTATACTTCTACTCAATAGAGGAAATATTAGTCTCTTGGTGTGTTCTGAAAAGCTCTAGGCAAGCAATTTTCAAAGATTATTTTAAATTACCAAAGGACATCATATGCTTGAAAAACAACATAAGTCTAAGAATAAATGAATGCTTATATTAGTAAACAACCTTATGATCAATAAACATATTCATACACACATTTATTTGCACATTCACGCAAACACTATATATATAAAAATATATATAATACATTTTAGCTGATCTGATTTTTATTTAATTCCACTAAATTAACCCAGAATTCAAGACAATTTGACTTTAATTTTAATAAAGTTTAACTCTATACCTTTTAGAAAAAGTACTAAATAAGTGTTTTAAAGAGGCTAGAAATTTGCTTGCCTGCTAAAATTTTTTTTGTGGGGTATTTTAAAACTACCAACCTATATTCAACATTGACATGATTAGCCAGCAATAAATGTTCATGTCTTTATTAACACAAAGGTTCTCTACTGAGCAGCAGTTAACTTGTAACAATCATCTTTAACTTCTTGATGTAATGCTAATATTCCAGCTTTTTCATGAGATGTGCTACTCACCTGCAGCATTATCATTTAAGGTCTAGTATGAGACTCAGACAAGCAGAGTTTTGCCTCCAGGAAGGAGGCAAAAAGCTGTACAGCGAATAGCCATCAAAAAATATTTGTGTACACATGTCCTAATATCTCGTAGAAATCTGATATGTAAGTAATCCTTTAACAAATAAGAATACTTTTTACCTTTGTCACTGGGCCATTCCCTGAAGATTTGTAAAGGACACTCATCATCATCAAGAATAATTTCTTTAGCACCTTTTTCATCAGAATGCTGGGCTCCAGGAGGAAGCATCACCTAAAAGAGAAAATAATTAACTGTAAATATACCTAAAAAGTAAATCAGCAAGTATTCGAATTAAAAGGTCACTGTAGAATTAAATTGTTCGAGTACTATAAACTCTCACACATCATCAAAATAATCATCAATGAAAGTGAAGGAAAATAGTTTATAATAAAAAGCTAAGCCAGCTGATTTGGTAGTTTTTATTAATATTTACCTGGCCCCCATAAAGAACTAGTGTGTGTTTTTTTATTTAAATAACTTTTTATATGGAAAGACTGTATGTAAAGGTTAACTTCTAAGTAACCTCTTGAGGAAAGACAACTTCATTATTGCAAATTTCAATTTCTCTAATCCCTAACCCACCTTTTCACATTCAAACAATGGTTTTTATAGAGTAGGTTCATACAAAATGAGATCCTCTAGGATCACCACCACACAACAAACTAGAACAGTTTCTATGAATTAGGTCCATACAACATGAGATCTAGAGTAACTACCACACAACAAACCAGAATAGCCTCTTTTTCTTGTAAATAACCTGCCTTTATGTGTAAATTTTAAATAGGCCATGTGGGTAGATTACAGGACTAGTCCTTCGTTCAACAAAAATTCTTGAAGCAACTATTTTAAGAGACTATGTTCGCTGCCCTCTTAAAAATTCATAATGTCATATTACATTTTATTATATGTTTTTACTGTAGCCAGTTTTGTTAAACATCTAAGAAAGCTCCAAAAATATTGTATTGGAGAAGAGAGTAGTAGATGACAGTTGCCCAACAGTCTTCTACATTCTGTTTGCAATTCGTCTACACTCCAAAAGGGAAGAGGTATGAGGAGGTGTGTCCACCTCCCTTACCCTTCAAGACTGGGAGCCTCAGTTTTAAGGTTTTTCTAGGATCCCCTTGGCCAAGAGGGGATCCATTTAGTCGGTGGGGGGCTTAGGATTTTATTTTTAGTTTATAAGACAAATGTGGATGATACCTCATAATTTGCTTGAGTAATCATTCTGGAATATATAATATTGTAATTTCACACTTTTCCTTGTTCCCAGAGCTATCTGAAAGAAAATTTTTAATTTAAAATACGACATAGTCTAAAGTGTTTTTGTTTTCTATTTCTGGCTATTTTTTTTTTCTTTTTCTTTCTT
>VBSM01000361.1:106855956-106866642 GCA_008086735.1 Cheirogaleus medius | reverse complement strand
ACAAAAAAAAAAAAAGAAGCCAAATCACAGAGAACTACTCAGAGCCCTTGGACAAGGCCACTCCCCATGATCCCCTTGCCCTACCTTTCCCGTCTGGTGCCACCCACTCACATTCACACTTCTCCAGGGAGCACTCAGCGACCTCCGTTCTCGTTTAAAGGCTCCCTGTTTGTCTAGTTCATGGCCTTTCCGTCTCCTGTTATTATAAGTTTTTTAAAGGTAGTTCTTATTGTACTACCATAGCATCTAAAAAATAGGAGGAACTTAAATATTTATTGAATAATTATACGAATAGATTTAAAAAATGAATAAAGAATATGAAATAGCTACAATTTATGAGATGGCAAGCCAAGAAAATAAAGAATTTCTAATTCAAGGTAAAAATAATCAACTCTCAGTTTGTGCTGCCTAAGCTTGCAAAAACCGTTAGGGCAATGATGGAACAGAAAACCAAAACTAGAAAAAAACCTCAAAAGAAAACATCAAATGTCCTCAAAAGGGACTGCCAATAAAAACCAAACGTTTTACAACTTCAAACCCTGACTTGGATGTTCCTTCACCTTCTCATTTTAATCAGTAAAATATCAAAAAGAAATCACCGAAAGGATTAAAATGTTATAAAAGTTTATTAGTACATACCACATCACATGCAATTTTATGGAACTGATGATTATTATAAAATAGACTTATATCCACTTATCAACAAAAACATTCCTTTGGCAAATAACTTAAGCAACATCAGGTAACGGGTGCAACAAAGGTGTCTTACAGTTCACAACCCTCCAGAGACACAGCTGAAAGAAGATCAGGCCTCTGTTCCCATAATATAGACTCTACTTATACTGCCATTTGTCTAATACTATTTTATATTAGAAAACTTTTTACGGGAGTTAGTAACCAATTTCAAGTATAAAGCACACCTAACATAAAATCCATATCTATGGACTCAACTATTCTATAGGTAAGTTGCTTCTCTCTATATATAATAATGGTTGCTATGCATTCCTTCTGAAAAGTAATTACCTCCTAAGGCCCAGCATCACAGTAGGGCTTTCCTCTAACTCGCATTTCGCGCGAGGAGGAAAATGCAGCAGCATGTCCTCTGTCTCAAGCATCGCTCCTTCAGAGAGAACACAGGACTATCTCACCTACCTAACCTTCCATCCTTACCCTGTCAATGAACTTCAGCTCATGACAGTTTCTTTATCTATGAACCTTATTATTTAGAAGTAGAAATTTTTTTTTGTTTCATATCAAAGAGGACCTTTCTTCCTTCAAATTTATTAGTACTATTTCTTCCTGCTGCCTACTAACAGAGGCCAACTAAGAAGGTGCATCAAATTACCAAATACTCATGTACCCATGCTCATCGTTCTTCCCCACTCCCCACGAGAAATGAGCTTTGCTATATTTCTTCCTGATTCTGAATAACACAAACTCCGCAAAAAAATTCAAATACAAAAAAGCATAAAGAAAAAAACTACTGTGAGATATACTGTATTTTTGTGATCATGCTTTCAATGCTTTCAATAATTATCTTTATGCATTTATTTTATAAGGAGCTTCACATTTTAATCATACAACACATTAAGTCTTCTGTTCCCCCTCCTCCCCTCGCGTAGGTAGTTTATAAGCCAGTATGTATCTTTCCCATGCATTTACCTTTCTCTGTGCTTATAGTATACATAACCACGGCATTTTGTAGTCTTGTTTTATTTTATGAGATTGCTTTTACAAAAACAGGGTATTTTTTTAAATGTACAAGCATACTCCATTTTATTGAACTTTGCTTTATTGCATTTCACAGATATTGTAGTTTTGTGGTGTTTTTGTTTTTGTCTCTTAACAAATTGAAGGTTTGGGGCAACCCTGCATCAAGTAAGTCTATCGGGGCCATTTTTCTAACAGCATGTGCTCACTTTGTGTCTCTGTGTCACATTTTGGTGATTCTCAATATTCCAACCTTTTCATTGTTATTACAGCTGTTATGGTGACCTGTGATCAGTGATCTTTGCTGTTACTATTATAATTATTTTGAAGCACTATGAACTATACCCATATAAGATGGGAAACTTAATATAATAAATATTATGTATGTTCTGACTGCTCCACTGACTGGCCATTCCCCATCTCTCTGTCTCTCCTTGGGCCTCCCTCTTCCCTGAAACACAATATTGAAATTAGGCCAACAAAACCCTACAATGGCCTCTAAGAGTTCAAGTGAAAAGAAGAGCCTCACATCTCTCTCTCTAACTCAAAAGCTAGCAATGAGTAAACTTAGTGACGAAGGCATGGCAGAAGCTGAGACGGAACAGGAGCTAGGCCTTCTGTGCCAAACAGCCAAGCTGTGAGTGCAAAGGAAAGAAGTTCTTCAGAGAAATCAAAAGTGCTACCCCAGTGAACACATAAATGATAAAAAACAGCCTTATTGCTTATAAGAAGAAAGTTTCAGTGGTCTGGATTATAAGAGAACAAACCAGCCACAACATTCACTTAAGCCCAAGCCTGATCCAGAATAATTATAATAGTAACAGCAAAGATCACTGATGGATTTTTTCTTGTAGGTCAGTTGTTACTTACATCTAGCTGCTTGCAGAATTTTCTTTCACTTTGACTCTGGCCAGGTTGAATACTGTGTGTCTTGGAGACGTCCTATTTGCTACGAATCTTCCCGGAGTTTGATGACCAGCTTGTGTCTGGATGTCTGTATCTCTAGTGATACTGGGGAAGTTTTCCACAATAATTCCCTCAAATAGATTTTCCATACTTTTAGCACTTTCTTCTTCCTCAGGAATACCTATAATTCTTATGTTTGTTCGCTTCACATAGTCCCATCTCTCTAAGTGATTGTTCTGCTCCTTGTTCTCTTCTCTCTTTAAATAACTTGGTTAGTTCCAGAGCCTTGTCTTCAAGCTCTGAGATTCTTTCTTCTCCTTGGTTTAATCTGTTGCTGAAGCTTTCTGATGCATTTTGAAAATACTTGAATGACTCTTTCATTTCTTTAAGTTCTATTATGTCCTTCCTAATTTTGTCAAGCTCTTTAGTGATTTTTTCATTAATTTCCTGAAATATTTTTTGGGCTTCTTTTCACTGGTTTTCAACTTTCTCTTCAATTCCATTCATCTTATTTGCCATCCATATTCTGAGTTCCATTTCTGTCATTTCAACAATTTCCTTGAAGTTGGAGTTCATTGCTGAAGCTTGGTTGTGGTCCCTTGGGGGTACTGATCTGTTTTGATTTTTCATGTTGCCAGAGTTCTTTTGCTGGTTTCTTCTCATCTGAAACTTCTCTCAGTGCTGGTTAATAGGTTTGTGGGGCTCCTGTTCCTTGCTAGGAACTCTCCAGATGGTTGTAGGATATTCATGTTGGGAGCTGGATGACTCTCTTCACTGAGGCTGATGTTGTAAGGACTGCTCTACGAAGGGTCTCCCCACGGAGGAGGTAGCCGCAGGAGCTGGATACGGTTGTCATGGGTTCCCAGGTTGTGGGCATTTGCTCACAGCAGGTCACAGTATGCTGGCGGCTTGAGGCTTGGGGGTCCCCGGTGAGGCACTGTACTTTGGAGCAGCTGTTCCAGCCCTGCTCTGGTGGATGAAGCTCTGGGGTGGGGTCTTGCAGTCCAGGTGCTGCACTGGAGTCCTGGGGATGGTGTTTTGGGCCTGCTGGGAGTTATGGAGGGACAGGGGCAGAGCCTCAGGCTCTGGCCTGAGAGCCTCAGAGCTGGGACTGGGGAGGAGCACAAGCAGAACCTCTGAGCAGGGCCTCTGAGCCAAAAGCAGGGCTGTGCAGATGGCGTGCCATCCAACCTGGAGGGCGGGATCAGGGCCAAGCAGGCAGGGCTGGAGGGTGGAGTCGGGGCAAGCGAGAGGCAGGCTGCTCCGCTGGCACTGGGGTCATGTGAATGCCAAGGCAGGTAGGCTGAGGTTGGCCCTGGTAGCCCAGGGACCACGGGGCTCTCCATGCTCCTCTCAGAGCCTGCCTAAGTGGCCTCCCAAAGCCTTTCAGGTAAGAGCCCAGTGCACCCCAGCATGAGATCCTCGGAGCCAGGACTGGGGTGGAGTTAGAAGCAATGCCTCTGAGCCCAAGGCAGGGCTGCGCAGATGATGGGTGGATCCAACTTGGAGGACGGGGTCAGGGCCAAGCAGGCAGGAGGCAGCTGTGGCCTGGAGGGCAGATTTGAAGCCACATAAGCAGCAGGCTTCAATTTCTAAGAGTTCTTTCTCTGCCTGTACCTCTTTATAGCATTCTGATCTTATTTCATAGATGTACTATCTTCCTTATTTCTCTGTGTCTCTTAATTTATTGAACACTCCCATCTGCTCTCTCCAGTTTCTCCCTTTTATCTCCAGGGGTTTTTTTTAATCGTATATGTCGATCTGTCTCTCCATTTTAATGGTGTTTTTCAAATGTCTGTTGAACCTTGGCTGTCCAGTCGTATTTGACAGCAAGTCCCAAGAAAGCTGAACGTAAAGTCTGTAAATACAGGCAGGGAACACTGCTGGTAGTTCTCAGAATGAGGTTACTAGACCAGAACTTCCAAAGGTCCGTTCACATATAGATCTTTCTTCTTTTGAAAGCAAGTGCCTCCTGGGAGGAATCTATACATTTTCTGGCCACCAGTATTCTAGGTACGGCATTTCTCTTCATCCTCCTGTTTTCAATAAAGACCCATTACCCTCTGCTATGCCTGTTACCTTCAAATCCAAGGACTCCTGGTTCAATACCCACCAAGCCCCATCAGTTTTACTCTAGACTTCAGATGGGCAGATGACACAGCAGCTAGGATAGGAAAGGGGATCTGTGGAGTCTACTACTTCTTGCAAACACTTTCAATCCACTGGCCTGCTTGTCCTGATGTTCTTCTGCAGGCTTCCTCTAGTCTAGTGAGAGACCACTCATTTACATATGTAAAAGTTCACTGGCAACTCTGATCTCTTATCATCTCATCCCATTCTCTTTGTTCTTGTGCATGTAAATAATTTTTTATTCTTTTATTGTCATTTTAATGTAACAAAAACATCTGTTTTTCCATCTACTTACAGTTAAAATTTGGACTATATTCCAGATCTATTAGTGTTTCCAACTCAATCTAACTTCCTAGCTTCTCAGCAAAAACATAAAATCATAAAACTCAAGCAAGCTCTTTAATTCCATCTGTAGCTAACAAACGACCTCTACACTGAACACTATAAAACACTGCTGAGAGAACTTAAAGAACTCAATGAGTGAAGAGCTATACTCTGCTCACAAATTGGAAGACTGACTACTGTTAGGATGAGTAGTCTGTAAGTTTATCTACAGATGCAAGGCAAAAGAAATCACAATCCCAAAAAGTTTTGTGTGAAAATGATAATCTGATTCTAAAATGTATACAGATACAAATAATCTAGAACAAAGCAATTTTTAAAAACAAGAACAAAACTGACATTTACTTTACATGATTTTAAATGTAAATTAAATCTACAGTATAAAACTTATTATAAATAAGATTTATAACATTTAAATATCACAAATTTATTATAAAACTATAGTAATTAGGACAACTCAGTATTTGGCAAAAAGACACACAGACCAATGGAATAGAAGAGAGTCCAGAAATGGAACCACACATATGTGGACAATTGATTTTGGGGTGATTTTTATTTTCTTCAATCTGCCTTTTTATATTTTTCTTATTTAATAAAAAAAACAAATATTACTTTTGTAATGGAAGAGAGATTCTGTTTTGTTTTGTTTTGTTTTGCTTTTTG
This sequence comes from Cheirogaleus medius, assembly GCA_008086735.1. Taxonomy (NCBI): domain Eukaryota; kingdom Metazoa; phylum Chordata; class Mammalia; order Primates; family Cheirogaleidae; genus Cheirogaleus; species Cheirogaleus medius. Next base: position 106,860,891 of record VBSM01000361.1, on the reverse strand, counting down.
TTATAAACATGTATTTAACACATGGTTTTAATTTATCAGATTCTAAATGATACAATGGGGAGAAAATCAGTCCGGGTTTAATTTGATTTAAAGAGTATTTTTCACTTAAATGTAAGGTCCTAAAGACTATACTTTCATGGATCACTTCTATAGTGCGTTATTAAATGTAAGGTCCTAGCATGTGTAATACTGGTAAGAAATACTGATTTGATCAAGTTACTTACCCGAGCAATGCAGTAATCCTTAGGATTTTCTTTTTCCAGACCGTATTTTTCTAAAGCCTCAGCCACAGCGAAGTCTGCAGGATCTGTAGTAGACAGCAGGATTGTCTTGTAGGGAATATTTGGTTTTAAACTATCTGCATAAATTCTCAGTGTACCACCTGAAAAAACATTTTGACATCTTTGAGCACAACTTTATCGTATGCCAATAACAGAGACAACTAACATCTACAATCACTTAAGAAAAGGGCACCTCAGGTCTAGTTGGAATGAGTGCAAATACAAAATGTGCATTTTTTTAAATGAAAAAATACAGATTTTTTTCATTTTCTGTTAGATGACATACATTAGCAGTAACTGGTTGATCCAGTGACACTCTGGACTCCTGAACAATCCAGTGTGACAAAGACTGTCTCTGTCCTCTCTGCAAGCCAAGGAGTTCACTGCAGTGATGCACTGATTCCCGCTACAGCGGGAGGGAGGAAGGTCGGCACTCCAGTTTCTTCACGGTGCTGCTTTTGTCGCCTGCCTTCTCATTCCCTTACATCCTCACAGACCCATTTCCCTCATTTTCCCTACATCCTGATCATCAATCTGAAATTTAAAGTAAAAACCCAGATAAAGTTAAATATTAACCTCACTAAATAAATTCATTTTTAAAAAGTGAACGAGGAATCAGGAAATCCCAGGTGCTTGAGGCCAAAGACTGTTCATGGATTGGCCATCACAGCATGGCTCTATTTTTGCTTCCGGGCACTACAAATTACAATGTCATTTATAGCTGTGAATTGGAACAAAAATTAGACTAGAGCAGAGCAACTCTGATATTTTTCTTTTTTGCTTGTTTCTTTTTAATGGAAATTTTCATATGTTATATTATTCTCACCTGGGGTGTCACATTGGGTGTCATAACCTGCTTTTTCCTTATGGTCCAATATTATTAAGCCCTGAAATCTCAAACTTAGATGAAAGGATACTGAGGGAAGAAACTAAGATTAGCTCCATGCCCCTCCTCCTATAGTGGGGAAAGGATTCTAACTTCTTTAACCCTCCATTTTCTCACCTGTAACTTAGAAGAGCTAGATTAGAAGATCTCCATGGATTCTTGAAGCAAGTTCTAAATTTCCATGACTCCTTCACTCTTTTTAGTTCTAATGCAGTTATTCTGGCTACTGAAAATTTGTCATATTTTCTTTTTCAACAAATCTGGCACAAATTGCATTTTGATAACTTGGCTAACGGTAAAATAATGGCAGTTTTTAAAAACAATCAACTCGTCCACAGTACTATTAGAATGTGGACCTGCTGAGCCAGGCTCTCAGGACATCCTGACCATGTGCAAACTCATACTGTTCTGATGCTGAGGACACAGCAATGGACAGGTCAGTGTTCTCACCTTCACGTGCCTTACATTCCTTAGTTAGGACGTATAATGTAGGGGGAGAATACTAACAAGAAAACAAATAATTTTAACATAGTGAAATATATTTTGAAAAATATGAGTATGGTTGCAAGAAAGAAAGTGATCAAGAGCTTCCTAAGCTTGGGTGACTGGCCCAGACCTCTCTGAGAAATCAGCATCAGAAATGAGACCTGAGGGACAGGACAGATTGTCTGTGTGACAATCCAGAGGAAGGGCTTTGTCAGCAGGGGACGAGCAAGTGCTTAAGGCCCAGAGCTGGAATAAAGCTGGCTTGGTCCACAGGACAGTGTAGACAGAGTGAGGGGAAAAGAGGGAGATGAAGTCAGGGACTGGCTGGGACCAGATCACTCAGGACTTCCCCTGCAATGATGGAGAGTTTGGATTTGATTCCAGTTAAACTGTGGGAGCCATGGAAGGCTGTCAGTTGTGTGTGTATTGAAGTGTGAGACAGAGACAAAGAGAGTGAGTGTGAATGTGTACACATTTGTGAGTGATTGAGGGGGAGGTGGCCAAAATGCCGCTCACGCTCTACAAAGAGGGCCTGGGTGAAAGTGGGGGCAGCAGCAACAGGGGAGAGGCCAGTCTAAAGTATGTATCCACCATAACAAGACGCACCCCTCCGTATGCCATTACACTCTACTTCCAAACAGATCTGGAGCAATTTACACGAAAAACATGTACAACAGGATGAGTAAAAAACTTTGTAAACTGAGGTAACACACAGTAGACAACCAAGGAGCAAAACAGAGCTTCTATTTTGAAAGATGAAGAAATGAACTTGTATTCTCACCTGGATCGCCACCAAAAAAAAAACGCAAATGGTCAGACACCTAAATTTTCTAACACGCAATTTACATCTGCTAAATGCCTAGACAAGTACTTCGTGATCCCAAAGTTACAGACCACAGAGCATAAAAGATTATTTGGTTGGTCTGAAAAAATGCAAAGACAGTGTTTATCAGGAAATCACTTTAAAAGGAACTAATCTACTGTTGAGTAGCACTTCTCCTCAAGGATGCATCAACAGGACAGAGCTATAAAATTCATATTTATGTGGCCAAATGAATTTAGCTATTAGATGGAATTACTTTTATTATCCATTTGAATGTTTCAGAACATCTGTCTAACACTACGATTGGTTTCAGTGGTTTCAGTATAGGTGAGTGTTAAGGCATTCTGACACACAAAACAAGCACTACATGGATACAGCTAATTTTAAAGGTTTTCAGTTTATAAGCATAAAACCACAGTACTGTCATGGAAGAGATACACACATGTCAACTGACCAAGGAAGGAGAAAGAGAAGAGAAGCGAACATTTTTAAGTCTCTATAATGGATTAAAATCTATCTGAATAAATTAATGTCTCAGTTCCAAGATGAAGGTATGGCTTATTGCCCTGCCTCGAAGATGAAGAAACTGAGGCCCACAGTCTGCATCCCAGTTGTAGGTTCCAACTGAATGCTAAGCCCAGGTCCACGTTCTTCCGAACTTCACGTGCCCCGTTGCCCCTAAGAGTGTGTGTTAAGAAACCGAGGTAGAAGAAGGATCAACTCCCTAAAAATTCTCTTACAATTTCGTTAATGTATAATATTACTCAGTGAGAAATAAACATATAATCATTGGTAGTAGAATATTTGTGCCACAAATCAATTAACTGAGCCACACTAGACATTTTTTGGGTCTACTGTATTTTGAAGACATCACCAAGTGAATATACCTGAATGTCTAAGATACTTTACGAAGTCCAGGGACAAAACCTATTGGGAGTTATGACACCTGAACAGCTGTGAAGTGAGGTTAGCAGCACAAGTTAAGGAGGACTTGTAAGCTATGTCATCAGAGCTTTGGGAACAAGACGGAAAAACAATGGCTTCAGCTGCCACTCTCAGAAAAGTGGTACTCACATGTACCCATGTCTACCAGCCCACATTAAAGAATCAACCTAACAGCTAACAGCTACGGTAGGCTATAAGGATATGTTTTTCTGAGCATTTTATTTATCAAAATCAAAACCTTGAGGGAACTCAATACTTTGGGCTTCCTTAGTATTAACCATAAATAGCTATTTTGCTAATAATATTTAGTTTTTACAGTTTTCTGAGGTTCCACATACAGAAAAATATTCTTTCTGCCCCCAACCACCCTTTCAACAGACAAACTCTACTCAAAGTTCTGCTGTTTCTCCTCCTAATTCTCTGGGGGTTTTCCTGTTTCCTTTGCTGACTCCTTTCAACAATAGCCTTGCCCCCAAGTTTTTATGTGACGTGTACACTTTCTATCCAACAAACCTCACCCACGCCGCTGACTCTGCCTCCCCCACACGCGCTCCAACCCTCACCTGCCCCCTACTCACCACCAGAACAGTGCTCCAGTCCCTGAACCCCCAGCTCGGAGAGAGCCCACATCCCGCCAGCACCTCAGATGGTACACACAAACAAAACTATCTTCCACCCCAAATGTTCTTTCATTCCACAGTCCATCAGCATCTGCTTACTAATTAAGGACAGGGGTGTTGTCCTAAATGCCTCCGTCCTCAGTGAAATCCAGCCTGTGACCAGTTCCTGACAATTCTACCCTTAAACATTTCTTCAGTCCTTTCTTCTCTACAGCCCAGTGGCAGTGACAGAGCTCACAGGCCCCTCACTCCTCCCACGGGCAATACAGTACTTTCAACCGGCACGCATGCTTCTAACCGCGATTCCCTCAAAGCGACCTTCCAATTTGCTTCCATAATAATCTCTCAAGATAGGACGCTTAGGCTAAATTGAAAGCTTTCTAAATCCCCAGCTTAAAACTCTTCAGCAGCTTATTAACAAAGCACATCAAATTCTTCCACCAAAGTACCCCCAATGGCAATGGAAAATAAATATGAGTATCTAGGGGCACAGGCTAAGTGATCTGCAAAAAACTTCCTATTTCAACCTAAAAATGCATATAAATGTTGCATTCTAATCCACATTAAAACATTTCTCATCACAAAAATATTTTTTAATTTACTGATAAAAACTGATACTCTAAGCTATCTATATTGTGACTCACATATCTCTAGCTCATACTTGAATATTCCTTGAGGGAACCATGGATTCATCCTCAGAAATTCCTTTCAGCAGGAATGTCAAACTCCCTCCCGTGGCACACAAAGTGCCTTTAGGTCTGGTGTGTGGTTAGCACATGTTGGTATTTCTGAGTGTTCCTCTGGTCCTTTTCAAGATTTTTACTACTTTTCTTTTTCCTCTTTATATTTTCTCTCCTTCTCCTTATTTTCTTTTTCCTGGTTTTTTTTTTTTTT
>VBSM01000361.1:106828755-106855856 GCA_008086735.1 Cheirogaleus medius | reverse complement strand
TTTTTGTTTTTTTTTTTCTTTTTAAGAATCTTTAACCTTTAAGAAAATATAGCAAAATATTTATAGTTAAAATAATGAGAAGTTTGGGATTTGCTTCACAATAATAGTTTGGGAACAGGGCAATGTATGTTGGAGCACAGAAGAAACATAAATTGTTAATTATCAAAATTCAGTGATAGGTACATGGGGTTCATTACATGTTTTTCACTTGTATATATTTGAAGTTTTATATAATTATTTTAAAAAGGCTATACTGAGGAAAAATACGTAACATTAAACATATCTCTATAGGAACAGAACTCTTCTACATAAGGCAAAACTGAGGGAACATATTTGCTATGAAGAGATTACATCCCCCCATTGCTTTAGTTAAGGAAACCTTAAGCATAGATAACAAGTGTTAAATAACACTCTTTAAACAGATATAGCACAGAAAAGCAATTAAAAGTCTGTACCTGAATCAGGCCGCCCATCTGAGCTCCGAAATTCCTGCATTCTCTTTTCCAATTTCTGTTGCCTCCGTCGTTTCATAACCACTTCAGGATTAGAAATTGTTCGAGTAAAGCTGGTTTCGGGCATGTCTTTGTAGACCTCAGCAGCCAGTCGGGAATTCTCACTGTAAGAAAAAAGAAAAAAAAAAAAAATCAATATTTTAAATTTTTTCTTATTAGAAACAGATATATTATCATCATACAAAAGTCAAAATGGCAGATACTATTTGGGTACATCTGTCCCCTAACAGGTCTGTTACATGCTATTTATCATGTGCTAATTATTAATACAGTGTGATAAAGAATATACCTTCTCTCTATACAAACTAATACACTGAACTAAGCAGATACCTATAATTAAAACTTTATGGTGAGTTTATTAATAGAGCTAAAAATGTATGGATTATAACATTTCAGTAATTTTTGCCAGTGTTATTCTGCAACAGACCAAATGAGTGATATTACACTATAACATTCCAATCACAAGAAAGGAGGATTAGTTATACTTTAATAAAAACCTGTCTTAAGATTATAGCAAATCTTGAAGAACCAAAATTAATTAAATAGGATGATTTTTTTAACACTTAATGATTTACCAACATTCACTTTCTTGAACTTAAACTTTCAAAAGGAAATTACTCCAACAGTTTCTGTGAAGGAGTCAAATGTATAGAATGATGAAAGCAAAACAATATTAGGCAAGATGGAAAAATTGATTTACTTGATTAAATTTTGATAAATATACTTTAAAGATATAATTTTTAATTATAAAAATAATTTAATTAAAGATCAGACAAGCTTATAATCAATCAAGCTAGCAACAAACTTATTTTAAGTAGTTCATGTTCTAAATCAAATAATGTGTCACCCCATAAACTAAGGTGATGAAGAGAACAAGCCATAAAGCATGTTTTAAACCCTCCTTTGATTATTTGTCATTTATGAACAATATATCTGTGCAAGTTGCATAACTCCATTAGAGCCTTATTATGTAATACTAGACTGAAATGATTACACAGGCATTACTGCCTAGGAGACTAATATCGAAACCCACTTTGATGCAACCCAAAATGGGCTCAAATTCTACCCTAAAGTATATAAGGTCTGTCCGGAAAGTACCCGGAAATGTGATGTGAAAAATTGAGACATTTAAAGATACAAGATACAAGAAGCACTATACAGGGCAATGTTGCTTTAGTCCCCTTCAAAGTAGGCACCTGGGGCCTCACACAATTCTCCCAGTGTCTCTTAACCTGACCTGGACATGTTCAACATTCTCAGATGTTCTGCTTGTTGCAGGCCTTCCAGAATGTGGATCACTTCCAACAGATTCTCAACCATCTCCATAGCGTTTGTGCAACACTTTTATTTGTGCTGCATTTATTGCATGGCCCCGAAAGCCTTCTGAATCATCTGAATAGTTTCCGAGAAATGTTCAAGCTTAATGCAAAATTTTATGCAGATTTGTTGCTCTACCTGCTCAGTCATTTAGAATGTGACGGCCACACAGTGCACATGCTCACTCAATGGCGACTAGTGCCCCACTGACTGGTACAGTGAAGTCATCATTGTCCACACATGTGTGTTACAGTCTACTCTCCTTGGCTGCCAGGTTACATCAATGTCGTGCAAAACATTATCGTTATATTAACAATGGCTGGATACTTTCTGGATAGCCCTCATACATTTATTCACTGACAAATGGTTAATATCCTCACAATACATACAGAACACTTAGTATCAATTAAAAAATGGGAAAAAGCTATGGAGAGGTCACTGCAACAGAAGAATATATATAATTAATAAACATATGGAAAGATGCTGCCTTATTAATGATAAAAACTAATTCATGTTATGGAAGACACTATATGCTGTGGAGATACACTGTTCTGTGACACCCAGAGTTACAGGGTGTGAGCAGAGGGGAGGTCTCACGGGCTGCACAAGAGTAAAGGGCAGTGTGCCAATGGGTTCAGAACACGTGAAAGCATCCGAACCTGTCATCTAGCCATTCTTCTAGAACACACCCTGAGAAAATAATCAGAGGAGTTCCCACAGTCATAGAACAAGGACATTCACTGGAGCATTTACAATACCAAAAAGCTATAAACAAACTACAAGTTCACCACAAAAAGACCAGTTACACAAATTATGGAAGAACTGTATGATAGACTGCTGCACAATCACCTACAATGTTTTTGTGAAACATAAATTTCTCTGTGGAAAAATATCAAGTAAAAAGCTCTAGTTCGAAAGATTGTGTAATATTATACTTCTGTTTAAAAACTCTCTATATAAGCATATGGAGTATGTACATTTATACAGAAAAAAACAAACTAGATTATAGTTCTCTTTGGGCCCATGTGACAATACATGAAAACTCTTTTTGGCAAATCTATACGTTATTCTTTCTTTCTTTTTTAAAGAGACAGTGTCTAGCTCTGTTGCCCAGTGCAGTGGAATGCAGTAGCACACTTGTAGCTCATGGCTCACTCTTTCCTCCAACTCCCAGGCTCACGCCATTCTCCCTTGTCAGCCTCCCAGGACTTTGGAGCTACAGCTGTGAGCCGCCATGCCTGGCCTTATGTTCTGACTTTGTAAGACACGTGCACTACTTCAGCAATAGAAAAGTAACACACAGAATACTATGGAGTCAACACCGAGGCGACAACGAGCTGCCTGTGAACAAGCCCAGGATAGCCAATGAACTGACTGGACAGCTGAAACTGCCAAAGGGAACTGGGGACTGGGGACTGCACATCAGTGGTCCAGCTCCTCCCGCCCACTCTTTCCATTACAACAAAAACACAGGATTCCCTACTTCCTGGGCTCTTTACACAGGTAAGGTCTCCCTACAATGGGGCTGGTGAGGCAGAATAAAGAATGGGGGTAGGGCTGGAGGGAAGCAGACATGATGTAAACCTCCAGGGGGGACTGTGCTTTTTTCCTGGCCTTGCCAACCTCTGACTAGGTTCTGAGTGCACCACCGCTGCCTCAGGGAGCAGAATCACGGAAATGAGAAGAAAGGACCAACTGAAGATGAAGAGATGAAACAATAATGTTAACTAGAGTTTGCTCATTTAAGATTAGCAAGACTGTGAGTGCAGAGATTCTTCTCAAACACAGCAAGATAGGCTCTGTCAGCAACGAACCTTGCTTAGGTAAGATCCTCTCTTCTCCCTCAACACAGAAGAACCAGAAGCATACCATGTAAGTTTCTTGACTGATATTCAGCTTTTTCATAATTTATCTGGTAATTTAACAAGTTTGCTACAGTAAAAACATCTGGTTTAGAGTACGAAGAAAGAGGAATAATTTCAGAACTGACTTACACGTCATCCCCTTGGAAAGGCCTATCGTCTTTATCAGATGCCTGCCGCAATGCCTCTTTCTCTCTCTTCTTTTTTTCCTTCTTTTCTTTCTTTGAAAGCGTTCTCTTGAAATTCTGGATAACACCTTCTTTTTCTTGTTTTTCGGGTCCATTACTTTGAGCCTTCTGATAAAAGTAATATTATCACCATGTGACTACTACACAGAATCGCTTAAAGCTACCTACGGCTTAGCTAAGTTCACCTCACACAGCCAAAAACAAATACGGGAACAGGAAAACCTCTGGAGTGATGCGAATGTTCTTTATCTTAATTGGACTGACAGTTACATGGGTGTATTTACCAAAACTAACTTAATCATACACTCAAGATCTGTGCATTTCAGCATATATTTTATCTCAATTAAAATAAGCAAGGAAGCAAACAAAAAACCAAAGCCAGTAAGAAAACTCCAAATAATTTACATAAAGTGACTTTAGTAACAGGAACCTAATGAAATTATGGAACTAAAGAGTTTAAATCATTATTTACTTTATAGAAGTTTTTCTTTAACTTCAAGGAAATGTTAAGAGTAGCCATAATAAACTGGCTTTTATGAAGCAGTCATAAGTATTGTGTTTGTGTAAAAATTTCTAACTTCTTTTCCAGATCTTGTTTATTTGCTTGCTTATTAATTTATATTTTAATCCACAATCATGGCCTGCTCACAATGACAGAGTTACACTGTTTTTTATGTATAACTTAGTAAGAAAAAATTAAGAAAAAGAAGAAAAAAAATAACTATTGTAGTGGGAAAGAAAACTGCTTCCTGCGTTGTAAGTTAAGGGAGCAGAGAGCATTAACATCCGAGTTCCACACGCAGGTGTTCACAGCACTGCACAGGCCCTAAGAAGAGCTCCAGTCCATGCCAAGCAGACTCTGTGGTCCACAGCAAAGTGCACAGAACAAAATAACACCGGCTAAAACTGTGGTGTAGAAATGACACACAACATGGAGAGCAGAACAGTGGACAGCCATTCTTACTTTGTTGTATTTGCAGCAAATGCAGCAAGTCACTAGAGCACAGCAACAAGCAAGGTCAAGAACACATTGTGTGTACATATCCAGGACTCTTTAACGTGGAACACTGACATCACACAAAATGAAAATTTTCTCCTGCTAAAAGTGAAGAATGGTATTCTTTTCCCCGTCTTTTGGGGAAAAAAAATTAAATAGAAGATTTTTTCTCAAAATATCCTTAACTTTTGCACATCTGCTGTCACCTGTCAATACTGAATTCTTGTGTAAGATGCTACTTGATTTAGCACAGAACTACATAGGTATTTTGAAATTATACTAATATTTCATAGTATTTCACAAAATAAGAATAGCAGCACGGGAACTCCTGATATCCTACCACTTGAGAAAGTATTAGAACCATTTTATTACATCATCCAAAGAAACCCAAGAAAGTTTACTGATTCCTAACCTTGTATATGTAACATCAATAGGTTTTAAATGTACCTTATTAAGCACCTAAAAGTTTACACAAAAATAGGTTATCATAGTTTTATTTTCCCTTTTGATTATTATTAGAACAATTTTCATTATAAAATTTGAGGAAAAAATTGGAGCTGATTACTTGATCATTAAAACTCTCAGTAACAAAAGCATACATAACTCTTCTTTGAAAAGTGAGAAGCAATATCTGGAATTATTGGGTGAAATAAAGGATAAAACGGAGAAAAGGGCTACTTTTGAATTATTTTCTGGGAGCAGGATAAGAGTTTAGGAAGAGAAGCAAAAAGAAGAAGGAGCTCCAGTAACAAGACATCAATCTCCTGTCTGTCATTCAGACCTGACCCAGGACCAAGGTCGGCTCCTACCTTAGGAGGGAGGGCATCGTTCTCATTCTTAAGAACAAACCTGCCCTCCCGATCATCTTTGTTCCAATTCAATTGCACGACTAGAGGTTTCTCATCTATATCCAATCTTCTTTCTTCTTCAAAACATGAAATGAGAAAAAGAATAAGCCATGGTTATTTAATGGCACTAGCTAAATTAGCACTTTGATATACATTTAATTTTATAAAGTATTTTATTACCTCAAGTGCCTACTTACGGATTGAAATGTATTGTTCAAAATGTTAAATCAAAGCATAAATTAATAATATTTTGTTGCTACTGTATATCTATCACCATGTATCCAGTGACAGACACTGACTGGGGCAATTCCCTCATTTAGTTCTAACTGGGAAAATAAGAGAAATATACATGAACTAGTAAAAAAAAAAAAAGTATACATGGTTTTGCTATAAGCCTATTTCTGTAAATCAAATTATCTCATATACAACGGGAAAATGTTAATATGACACTGATTCATGAGAATTTTTTCATCACATTAATGTCATACGCTGCGAAGCAATAGCAACAGCCCACCATCAGCCTCAGAAGTGAAAGCTGCACTATTCTCCCTGTCTCTGGGCACCTGCTGCTTGTCTCCAAACTTGCCAGCTTCAACCGACAAGTCCCCTTCCACCATAAAGCTGCCACTGCTTTTCTCATGCAAAGTACTGTCTTTGGTGTATTAGGATATTAAGTTTGAAACTGTCCTATCTCCTTAAGTACTAAGTTTGACAGTCGCTATCTCTGACATTTCACTTTGACACTTCTTAATTTATTCTTATTGGGAAGATATATCCTCATTGTTTCTAATACGCAGTTTGGCTTGTGATTATCTTTCAAAAATTTTTTAGATGAATTTTTGTGAAACCATGGATAAGTCAAAAACTTGTGTTATTTTTGAATATGAGTTCTGTCATGGAACAAAATGCTGTGCAGACAGCTTGAAATATCAACGAAGTGTTTGGAAAGGATGTGGCTAATGAACGCACAGCACAATGATGGTTTGAGACGTTCCATCCTGGTGATTTTAATCTTGAAAATGAGCCACATGGATGACCTGAGACTAAAGTGGATAATGATGAGGAAGAAAGCTGTAGTGGAAGCGAATCCGTCTCAACCTATGCATGAATTAGCAGCAAGGTTTGACATTAACATTCCAACAATATGGGACCATTTGAAACAAACTGGCAAAGTAAAGAAGCTGGGTAGATGGTTCTGCATGAATTAAATGAGAATCAGAAGAAAAATCATCTTGAAGCTTGCTTTTCTTTGTTGTCACGACATAAAGGTGAACCAGTTCTACACTGTATTGTTAAGTGTGATGAAAATGGATTGTTTTTGACAATTGCAAGCATTCTTGGATAACGATGAAGTGCTGAAACACAGTGCAAAACCAAATACTCATCACAAAAAGCTAATGGTGTGTGTTTGGTGGTCCAGCGCTGGTACTATCCACTACAGCTTCATGAGACCTGGTCAATGAATTACAGCAGATGTCTACAGCAACCAACTGGATAACATGATGAGGGTACTACGCCAAAAATTTAAATTTTAAGTGAGCAATAGTTTTACCCCCAAACAAAAAACGACACCACAATGATGACGACAAGGATAAGACTGATATTACCACTAACAATGTTGACAAAGACCGTTCAGGTAATTGTGTGCAGGATATGCCACAATGAGGCTGGTGAAAAGAATTATTGTATAAAGGAAGAGTCAACAGGAAGAACTTAAAAGATAAATGGCCATAAAAAGGCTTTTAGTAAATATTACATATAAGCTAATGCTAACTATCAGAATATAGCAATAACAAATTTTAAATAATTATTTTATCAGCTGAAAATGAGAAATGAAAATCAAGAGTAACAAATTAGAGCTAGAACAATAAGTTTGAACTCCTGCACAAATTGAATTACCAAGTTGTTTTTGTTGCAAATTTTACACTAGCTCAAAATACTTTATAGAGTAACTTTTAGAGAACTATTATGTCTAAATCATAAAAATAAAACAAGAAGGGTGATATATTCTAAGAGCATGTGACTAACCACTGAATGTAAATAGTCAGGATACTCCGGGTCCTACTGTACCCTTTCTACATTTAAGGTATCTTCTGCTTCAGTGGTTTTGTACATTTTTTTAAAGTAGCATAAACTTTTTTGCATATTTCCAATTGAATATAAAGAATCCAATTCATGTAAAGAATCCTACTATATAAAAATGATAAAAGCAGAGTTTCCCCCATGGTTGAAGCAGGGTTGGGGCCCAGGCCATAGCCCACTAGGGTTGCAGTTGCAAACACACCGAGGAGATTGCGGGCACTGAGAAGTCTTTAAATTTTCAAGGGAAACAAGTGCATCTGCCCGACCCCGAGGGAACTCCTGGTTCAGGGGGCTCCTACTCCACAGCAGACTGTGCAGCATTCCTCTATGTGTCGCGTCGGCACAAAGCAGGGTTTTCCACAGTGCTATAATAAACACCGAGCACTGTCCAAAACTCAACATGAATGAGAAAATGAGGGCCCCCTGGGTCTGAGAAGCTCAGCAAGGCCCAAGAGGCATACCTGTCCCATCAGGGAGTAGTTGTGATTAAGAATAAAATGAAAATTTTAGTTTTCCTTTCATTTTAACATGTACTATTTTTTCAAGTATCTACCAGATTATTAGTTTTTAAATACTTACTAACCTGTCTAACTACTTAATAAAAAACTGCTATATATTTCTTTTGACCTAGTGGTGCCATTAAAAAATTACCCAAGAACTGGCATGCTAGGGTTTTCCTCATACCCAAGACACAAGTGAAAAAAACATTGCTCTAAGAAAAACAGTGTGCAAGAGCATGTGAGTGGGTGGGGAAGACACCATTTCCTTTTTCTTTAAACATGTTTATTTTGTTTTCGCCCCTTACAAATAGTATATTTTGGCTTTAAATTAAAAACAAATTCAATAAAGAAAATTTAAAGGGAAAAAAGTTCTTTTAAAAAAAACCAAACTCATCTGATTTTTGGCTCACAAATTACAATCTTACATAATATTCCAAAGACTTCCCTTGATAGTATTTAACCAGCCAAACAGCACAGGCAAAAAAAGGGGCGACGTGACAGTGATTTTCTTCTTCTTTATAACCTACTGACAAAGACTCTAAGGTAAAGGAAATACTCAGCCTCAGAAAAATCATCCAAAATTGAGAACACCTTCTATTGTCGAATTTAGTCTTGGTATTATTTAATGAAGGTGATACCCTTATAACCTTAAAAAAGTAGGGGGAAAAAACTAGCATGCCTTACATACTACCCGGGGGAAAAAATGTTTAGTCACACCTGAAAATCCCATACATAACAAACATTTTAGTCAAAGTTCAAATATACAAAGAAATCTGCACTTCTGAAGTAAATAAAAATAATGTTCAAAAAGGTGTGCGGACAGAAGTTAAGGGGTATTCAAATTGGGTTTGTGTTGTATGTAATCCTTTATTTGCTGTACTAATTGGAATTTGCATTTTTTACAGGTTATTAAACATTTCCAAAGCACCTGTAAATATTTTATAAATTTCTACATTTCTAATCAGTCTAACTTAAGCTGCCATTTGATCAACTATACAAGATATCTTCTGAAATTTCTAATGTTAATACAAGGAAAAATTATTCAATACATAAGGTTTCCTCAAGATGCCCTAATTATTCCCAAAGAATAATGACAGTGTACTGTTTCAGAATGCAAAAATATATTAAATACCAAGATTGATGATTCATACCTGTGAAATATAAAACTGGGTTACAACTGATTATAATTATAACATTAAAACTTATACACAAAAGTTACATAAAAACATTCTCAAAAAGTAGGGAACATACTACACCATCCATGTATGTGACACCCCAACATGTGAGACACTTTAATTATGTAAGGTCATGCTACTTATTTTCGGAGAAATAAGCGTATGTAAAATTAATATATTCATTCTAACTTCTAGCAAATATATGTGCCAGTGACTTTTAAGAACACTTCCTAGACTTAAAAAAGTTTTACTGGCCTGCTAACTATTCCCCCAGCCCTTCCAAAAAAAGAAAGAGGGGGATGAGAAATAAGCCAGTGATGAGATGATGAAAATGCCCCTGAACACGCTGTCCAGTCACAGGTCAGTCACACCTCTACCAAACCCCGCCTGTATGCACCGACCTCCACTGACATGCACTTCATAGAGGGAGTACTTGGGGGAGGACAGCATCCGCATGTCAGGGCGGAATTTCTCTGCGAGAGTTTCAACCACGTCTTGGGTAGTGGCAGTACTCGAGACCCGAATACATTTTGTTGCAAAGTTTCCGGCAGCTTTATCTTGAAAATAAAATCTCATCACTCCATGGAACTCCAAATCCTGAAAGAAAACAAAATGATACATTTTTGGAAAAACATTCTGAAGAGATTTACTTTTTCTAACAATAGTAAATGAAAAAGGCTATTCATCACTGTTTAAAAAATGTTTATCATAAACATCTGAGGCACAAACTAAGATACAGGTTTTTAGTCGTCAAGTTTCGTCTGTGACACTGGACAAGTTACTTACAATTTCTCTTTACCTTACCTGTCTCACATATGAAAGAAATAATGGCTGTAAAGTAGCTCAGTTTACCAACAGCTGACATCTACCGAGTCCCAGCAAATGCTAGGAAGGTACACCATGACGTGCATTATTTGATTATGTCTTTATAACAGCGCAGTTAAACAAATACTATTATTAAGCCCTATTTCAAGATCTGGTCATCCGAACTCAGAGAGTTTGAGTACCTTACTCAAGCTGGTATGCAGCAGACCCAGAATGAAAACCAGATGCACTGGACTGCACCGTCCATGCTTGTACTGCCCCTGAGGTCCCATCCAGCTCTGAGATTCTAAAGCCTAAATGAACAGAGTCTGTTAAAAGTGAGGGGGAAATGTTAGTCCCCAATCCTACCATAAATGTGAATAAATGAAAACACTTAATTTTTGCAGAATATAATTGTAATTAATTTTCAATATGAACTAACTACTCGCCCCGAATCAATGAATGAAATTTAGATTTGCCTCAAAACCTTACTTCTAGAGAGAAGCACACTTGAATTCCAACTACAGGTAATCCCTCCATACACAGTCCCTGCTGTAAGGTAGGCCGAAGCCCACAACTGTGGATGCCCTTTCCCATTATTTCCTCTGAAACAGAAAAAGCACAATTCCCAACAAAATTCCAAAGAATATTTTAATTCCTAGGTCACTTTCACTGCCTCCAGCAGGATTTAAGATTTGGTTGTTCAAGTGGAGCCATCCTTGATTCTTCTTTCTCTCACCCTGTACCTCTAACCCATCAAAATACATCCAGAATCCAGCAAAATCCTGTTAAAACCCAACTGGAACATGCCAGTCCTTAGCTTCACGCTTTGCAATAGCTTTCATCTCTCAGAAGTCAAATCATGACTGCGGTGCTCAAAGTCACTCACATGTAAACCTTTCTTTACCTTTCCCCAACCCACCAGCCTTTTCTTTTCTAATAATTATGAACTAAGAAGTATTTATTTGAGGAAAAATAGTGGAAATGGGATACAGGTTGAGTATCCCTTATCCAAAATGCTTAGGACCAGAAGTATTTCAGATTTCAAATATTTTCAGATATTGGAATATGTTCATTATATACTTCAGCATACCTAACCTAAAAATCTTAAATCCAAAATGTTCCCTTGAACATTTTCTTTGGGCATCATATCAGCACTCAAGAAGGTTTAGATGTTGGAGCATTTCATATTTCAGATTTTCAGGTTAGGAATATTCAACCTGTGTTAGAAGGCGGTTAACAACTCTATGAATTAAAACAGAAAATGACACAATAAGGCACATTTCTAGCCCTGAAGCTTTACTGTGCTTGCCCATACTGTCCTACAAGGCAGTATGCCCTTCCCACTCCCTGCTGTGGCAGGGAAAAATACAAAATAAAGGAGCAAATATGTTTGAAAACAACACTGAACCATAGCTTCTGGAGTAAAGGAGGGCCATGGCTACGGGTGAGACCTGAGAGAGCTTATGGAGTTAGCAAAATGGGAGCTGTCTTAGTAGACGTCCTGCTTGGGTCTCTCAGAAATTACATCAAAGGCCGCTGAATCTGCTCTGGGTCAAGTGGCAAACAAAGTCAAGCAATCCTTTTTAGATGTTGGGCTGACAACTCTAAAACCTTTATAACTAAAAATGCATGTGAAAGATGCTCATAAACTCTGTCTGTAAATGAGAATTAGTTGCTATTAGTAACAGCCAGTGCTCACGCACTCCATGCCAAGCACTGCGCTAAACACCTTATACGCACTGACTCTCCCGGTTCTCCTTCATCCCCCCTTCTCCCCGTGTCTGCTGGATGCGCCCCTCTGTAATCATCCACGAATCCTCCACTTCAGGCTCCACTCTTCCTTGTCCACTACCTCTGCCAAGAGTTCATAAAAAGACTTTAGAAAACAAAAATTACTATGTAAATTTCATTGTATAAATGTACGTTTTTATCATGGGAGCCATACTTTTATCCCACAATTCTGATACTTGCACCACTACCACCCTGAAACCATCTTTATAAATAAAAGTCTCAAATATTAATAGTCAAAACCACCCCTGGCGCCTCCAAAAACTCACCCTTACAGAAGTTAAAACAAAAAGCAAATTAATCTCCATGGTACTCAATCATTTTGCTAACAAAGTAGATTTATATCATTTGTGACAATAAAAAAGCCTAGGTGTATCAAAGGATCCCAAGAAGCACAAAAGCACCAGGTTCCCTGATAATTGTCAACAAATAATTCCAAACTACCAGATATCAAAGAACTATAGAAAAATAGAAGCATCATCTTTGGCTGGCAAACGTGGGAGGGAATGCCCAGTAACATCAGCAAAAACACAAAGGAAAGAATCCAGAATGAATTGATAAAGAAATAGCCTACTTAATCATCTTCATGAAAATTCCTTACATATAAATTACTACCTTTTATAGTGAAAAAATGAAATTGCAAACACAAAATCTCTATTACTAATGTGGCCCAGCTATTTACATTGCAGAAAAGGGAAAGGGAGAGGGAAAGGAAAATGGAAGAAAAGAAACCCAAAGGAGTAAGGAGGTACAGGTGTCTTCACCAAGCAGTAGCATTGCTGTCTACAGAAAAAAAAAAAACAACAACAGTATTCCTGTTGATGTTTTTAAACATACAATTCTAAAGGTTCTACCAAGCCTAAATTAAGTAGCCTATTAAAAACTACCTTTGATTCAATTTCATTTGCATTACAAAGGTGTTAATAAGTAATTTAGTTTGACACACAGGAATACTTGAATGTACCTGTTACGAGAGTATCTCCTTAATAAATTAATAGAGCAACATTCTGCTCAATTATTTAGCCAATCGTAAGTTTGGCTGGTGTAAGTAAGTCCACAGATCTTATCAACCTAAGAAAGACTGATAAAACCAAGTTCCTGAACCTGAAAATTGGGTGTGTAGTGACCAAACGAGCAATAACAATTATTATAATTAGCATATATGATGGACGAGGTACTAAGAGTTACACACTTAACTCCCCAAACTAAGAGTTAGGTATTATTATCATCACCACTAAATGAAACAGAGAAAGGGTGGTGGGAGGAGGACAGGGACAGGGACAGGGACAGGAGGTCCAAAAAGGTGCAGTCCATGGCCACAAGTGGGCCTACATCACTGCGCTCTCTCCTGCAACAGGCACTTTGTCAGCTAAAGGAGTTTGATACTAATTATTTTTCTTTGACCTTACAACAGGTCCTAGAGGAGAAACTGAATGAATGAATGGGAGAAGGAAGTCTTAGGCTCAGAGGTTAATGACTAGACTATTTGAATGCAGGTACTCTTCCTGCTCACACTGGGCTCCAAGGCAGCTCACACCGCTATACACTGCCTGATCAAGGTCCTCGACCATATCTACATGCATGTCCAGCACACAGTGCCTTGGAAAACCTGGGGGCCGCAGCAGGACATAAACAGGTTCACATTTAACTTGTTAGGCGTATCCTAAAGCGATTTATGTAAGGTCTATGTGAACTTGAACGTCTTCACTTATAAAACGAAAATAAGCTTGCTCTAAGCATTAGACAAAATATGTAAAGCAACTAGCACGCTACCTGGCACACAGGTAAGTGCTCAAGGATTAGTTTTCTTCCTTTACAATCTCTCCCACAAGAATAGCTTTTCTGAGATAAGGAAACCTCTTTTATTCATTATTCTAGGTCCTCCCTTTGGATCTAATGCAATGCTTTGCACATAACAATAAAAACAAATTTGAATCCCAATGTCCAGTGACAATATCCAATTCTCCCAGCTGTGGTTGGTTGTTCTCAATTGATAAGAACCCTGAAAAACAAAACTTTAAATTCCTAATAGGCCAGGCATGGTGGCTCAGGTCTGTAATCCTAGCACTCTGGGAGGCCAAGGCAGGAAGACTGCCTGAGCCTTTGAGGTTGCTGTGAGCTAGGCTGACACCACAGCACTCTATCTAGCCTGGATGACAGACTGAAACTCTGTCTCAAAGAATAAATAAATAAATGAATAATTCATAATAAATAGCCATAAAATCTCAAGGGCAGAGTTAATATTCTAATAATGTTGCAGCAGACAACCCAGTTTAAATTTTACAAAGTTTTCTCTAAAAAATAAAGTACCCCTCCCTCTCACCTTAGTGCTAATTATGCAAATTGCCCAAGAGCAAAGAATATTAAAACAAAAAGCAGTGTTGTAGGTTCTCCAATACCTAAATGAAGTGCCTATTTGTTAGCAGCATATTTTCAGAAAAAGGTTTCTGTTTGGAAGAGGTAAGATAATAACTGCCTATAATCACTTTATCAGTACAGTCAGCCTACAATTCTCATTCATCACAATAACTTAACTCAAAGGGAAGGAGCAGAGAATATAACAATAACTTGTTTCCTTTCTTTATTGGTTATTTCTCCTGACAGGAAAACAAGTTACTGTGATATACATTTACCTTGATATAAACTTTTCCCTGAGAAATATTATCACCAATGATTATTGCAATAGAAAAGAAAAACCAGGTTAGAGTCAATTTAATGACAACTCCAAAGCAAAATTCTTTTAATACTTATCAGAAAGAATATGAGCCAAAAAATAAAAAAGAAGGCTATGTTGTAAAATTACTAAAGAGCCAATGTAAGAAACAAAGAATTAAAGACGGAGATTTTATTTTAATATCTTATCAATATCTCATTAAATAACTGACAATTGGCCTTCTTTCCCAAACCAGTAGAAATTCAGCAGGGCAACCCCAATCTCCTTTTGATAAAGGTAATGAGAACCATTCATTCTAATACTTAAAGAGGTCAGCCATGAACAACTGACTTTTCTTCTATGTTCAGCACTTATCTGAAATCCACGTCTTACCGTGCAGCAAAACAATGCTAACTTCAAGCAGATCATCACCACTCCAATTCCCCATGTCAGAAAAGCAGCTGAAAGACTGACCACTTTATTACACACACCACAAACTTATTTCTAATGCTGGTGCCTCCAAAATATGTGCAAAAATTTAAAAAAAAATACAGGCATGCCTTCAACACACACTTTTACACACAAGTTGCTACTACACAAAACTATTAGCCATTTAATCCGCTTCTATTAAAAACAGTAATAACGAACTATCGCCCAGGACATGAAAAAAAAAAAAAAAGTAATAACATTAGATGTTAACAGTTTTAGGTAGAGGATGGAAGAAATACTTGAATATGGATTTTTGAAATCTTACTTGTGTAAACACTATTTTTTAAACACTAGTATTTCAAGGATACTTGCATTTCATTACTTAAAATTTTCACAAGACAGATAATATGCCTGAAAGGCCTGAAACATTTTAAAAACAAAGGAATGACCCTAAGCTTTCATCAGGCTAACTAACACGTACTTGTCCCACTGTACTCATTCCCAAGGGATCTTTTTCCTAACCCTACCCTCACAAACCCTATGTTTTCTATGAGCACTAATTACATTACCTTATAATTTCCTGACCTCCTCAACAACAAAAGAGTTTTCTATAAGAATTCAACTTACAGAAACTGCTTTATCTTTACTCTCCATTCCCTCATCTGTAAAATGGGGTTACCAATAGTACAGACCTCCACAGGGCACTGACACTCTGTGGGTATGTAAGCCCTGTGGAATGTAAACTGATAGTGACCAACTGACAGCAACTTAGCAAATGCAATCCACACCCAGGGAAAGAATTTGCTCTATACCTGCATATGTGTATTTGGTCTTTATGATAAAATGACTCCCTTAAAGCTTTGTTTGTCTGAAAATAAAGGCATAAGCTCTAACACATAGCAATGCATACAAGTGCAACGTGAACCAACCACTGTACTTCTGACATCTTGATGCTCAATCACCAACTCTGAGCAAGACCAAGTTCACTGAAAGTGGGAAAAGGTCATCTTTCAAGTGAAGAACAAAAGTTTTCGGGACTAAAATACTTATAAAACAGAGAGAGAGGACGCATGTTTGTGCAGATCTCCCTTTTTTATGAAAGCTAACAAGAATCTATCTAGTACCCAAATACCTAAACATTATAAATAAAAAACTCTCTTCCAGAAAACACAGCCTGCTGTGAAAACCTACAAACCAATGTATTTTTAAAACTGCCTTGGTTATAACTGCCAACATTATCTACTTAACAATTGTCTGCTCACAGCAGCTAAACATTTGTGGGCCATATCCCTGTCAACTTTCAAAAGCAAGTTAAATCAGAGCTTTGCTGCTAGACTTCACTGGAGAGGAATCCACCCAACTCCTTAGTCAGCATTATGGGGGCAAGGGGTCAAAATTGAAGGTTTTCCCCACAGTACTCTTAACAAATTTTACTCTCTATTTTTTAATAACTACCCACACATACATATACTGGGGATTTGAAGGATGATCAATTAAAGAACATATTAAACCCACACGACAAAAGGGCAATTATCACATCTGTGATTAAAGATCATGTTTATATCTCATTTGTAATCTTTAAATACTACATTTGCACACATGTACAGATACACAGAGGCAACCCTAAAACCACCTATCTAGTCCAGAGTTACAACCAATTTTATCATGCACCCTTTGGGAGTTTGGTGAAGCCTGTGAATCTGTGCTCAAAATAAAAAATTTTAAATGCATAAAATAAAATACAAAAGACTACATTAAAACATAGGTATTAAAATATTTTAACCTGTGATAAATAAGTGCTTCTTTATTAACATATTAAACAAGGTCTAGAGTAGGTTCATACAACTCTAATTTTGAAGCAGACATTAGCATAAACTGTTAAGAAAATGCTACATTTTAGTTAGATGTTAATAAAAATTTATTTATTGAAAATAAAGATGTAATTCTTTTCTCATCCAAGTTCAAAGACCCCATGAATTCTATTCATACACCTCAAGTTAAAAACCCCCGGAAACAACTCCAGTGACGGTGAACTCACTATCTAGCCAAGCAATATATTCCAGTTGAGAACCTTGGATTTAAAACAAGTCTAGTACTTCTTTGGAATGACATGCTAATTCTGTTTCCTACAACTGTTCTTCCTCTGAAACAATTTCAAATCTACTCACTATTGTATTCACTTCTCTTCCGAACACACTCATATTCTAACATCCTACCCTGAAACAATTCTTAGAATTGATCACAGAACTCCAGGTATGGTCTGATCAGCAGTAAGTACTCTAATTCTACATACTATACCTATAATTAATACAATTTAAGATTACACTAGCTTTTTGGTGACCACCTAATATTGTTAATTCACAAGAGGTTCCAATAAAATTAAATTTCTTGTGTTATTTTCATGTTAGTTTATCAAGTAACATTTCTTTAGCTTGGTGCTAATCTGGTTTGTTAAACAACCGCCTTTGACTACAACTAATCAACTGGTTTCTAATTCATCTAATTGTTTTAGATCCAGTCCTTAAACACAAGAATATGATAAAAGACACTGTTGAATTCCTTGATAAAGTCCAGATACATTATGACTAATGCATTTCCTTGATCCACAAAACTGGTAACTCCCTCTTAGTTCAATATCCCCTGACCCCCATCCTATCTATCTCTCAATTAATCAATCTCTCTCTCATACACACATAGGAAATGGTACCACTGTATTTAGTAAGCCATGCTGGTTCCTATGAATGGGATTACACAGCTTTTCAAACCCAGTTCGGAGTTTCCTCTTTGGTCTTACCATAATCATAGCAAACATTTCTATGAATAGTCTTAAGTTCAGCTTTTTACAAAGTGTAAATAACCAGGTTACACTCTGCTTTTAAAACTTTTACTGTGTAATAAACATCTTCCTAGAAAGTCACACTCTAAAAAATAGACATTAAGACATCTAAGTATAAATATATGCCATCATATATGAAACAAAAATATACATAACTTTACAAAATATACAAAAGCTTACATATAACTCTTTGTATCCACTCAATTTCCCTTAAACATAAAATAGGACTAATAAATATATTTGACTGGTTAAACTAGTACTTAATTACTTGATATATAAAACATTAAAAAGACTCCTTTTTGGCAAATAAGCTAAATGTTTTTCTGTTTTAGCCTTGTTCGGTATTCAGCCTCAGTTATCTCTTCTGTAAAAATGGAGATAATACCAACTTCTCCATGTCACAGTGAGAATTAAATAAGACAGTATGCACAAAAGAATCTAGCACAGCACAGCAGAGAGTACATATTTAATCCGTATTTGTTACTTTGTTCAAATATATGGCCACCTAGTGACCTACAGTCCTTTCTACAAAAGTAACAGAGTGAATTATCCGATTTCTAGCCAAAAACTATACTAAATTAGAGGGAGGTCAAGACTTGGATAATTACTAATTTAAGAGTACCTCAGAGAATATGCACATGAATAATGAAAGAGCTACACTTAACCTGTTCTAGTTCCAAAGCCTTCCAACCACAGTGTGTATAGCAGTCCTCCCTTTATCTGCAGGACATATGCTCCAAGACCCCAGTGGATGCCTGAAACCACAGATAGTGCCAACCTATAAATGTACACCATGCTTTTTCCTATACATGTATTCCCATAATAAAGTTTAATTCATAAATTAGGCACAGTAAGAGATTAATAACAATAACCAATAATATTATAAAATAGAATAACAATATGTCAGCATCACTACTCTTGCGTTTTGGGGCCACGATTAAGTAAAACAAGGGTGACTTGAACACAAGCACTGTGATACCACAGCAGTTGATGCGATAACTGAGATGGCTGCTAAGTGATTAATGAGCTGGGACTGGGGACAAAGGGATGATTCATGCCCCAGGTAGGACATAGCGGGGCAGCGTAAGATGTCATCATACTACTCAGAACATCACACAATTTAAAAACTTATAAATTATTTATTTCTGGGATTTTCCATTTAATATTTTCAGACTGTGGTTGACCACGGGTAACTGTAATGGCAGAAAGTGAAACCACAGACAAGGGGGGAATAACGTATTACGATTTATTATTTCTCAAAAAAGTAATGAAACATCACATGTGAGTACAATGGAATGGGCTTGTAAAAGCTGACAAAATGCTCAAAGCAGAAATTGACCCTAAAAGTTTTGTACTATCCACTGCAATCTCTAGAAATTCTCAGATGAGTATTTAAATAAAATGGTACTGGCCTTTGTCTAAATATTAAGGTCACTATTTAGAGTAGCTAAGTGACTGACTGAGTCTGAAACTCCTGATGCTATTCCAGCTCTGAGAAAAATCAACTATAGTTGTAAAACTATATTTTCTTACTGTCTAGAAGAAATTATGAACGGGCTATTCTGGTGCTCCAAAGTCAATGAATGCTAGCTAAGATGGAAACCCTCATTTTAAACAAGAAAAACTGAACTCTAAAAACTGCAAGAGTAAGTTCAATTCACAAGAGATTTAACTTCTGGTCACTAGTGCAGACTGGGTCCTAGGAATTCACGTTGCTTTTCACTAAGTAATGTTGGCCAGACTTACTACCTAGCTCTGTAAGATCAAACTCATCTTTTGATTTGTTATTTTAAGAAATATTTTAAGAAAGAAAACATTTCCCAACATTCAGAAGATAACAAGGCTCATTTCAACAAGTAGTGCATCTATCTAATTAACTAAATCACTGATGTTCTATAGATTAAGGACATGAGAAACAATGTATCACAACTGTATTCATTTTCATGACAGTACAAAAAATTAATTTATGACTTCCAAGTCACTTTATTTATTCACTTTTGAGACAGGAGCTTACTCTGTCACCCCAGTTAGAGTGCAGTGTCATCATCACAGCTCACTGCAACCTGAAATTTACGGCCTTAAGTAATTCTCCTAACTCAGCCTCCCAAGTAGCTGGGACTACAGGACTGCCACCACACCCGGCTAATATTTCTACTTTTTGTAGAGAAGGGGTCTGGTTCTTGCTCAGGCTAGTCTCGAACTCCTGACCTCAAGCAATCCTCCTGCCTCAGCCTCCCAGAGTGCTAGGATTACAACTGTGAGAGGCACCACGCCCGGCCCCATGTCACTTTAAATACTTACATAAACCATAATAACTACTTTGAACAAAATGTATCCATTATACTCAATTTCAATGTAAAATTATAGTTATCAAGGACATGAAGATAAATGTGAAGTCAAATTATACTGAATATCATTAAACAACCTGTTTTTCAAACTTGGATTTCTCTTATAATGTTAACAAAACCTTTTGCTTATTTCTTCTAAAAAATCAAGTTACAAATTTAATTTATAAATTTAAGAAAATGCCAATTAAAAGTACAGTGGGTTTTTTTTTGTTTTATTCCCCTAAAACTGAACAAGCTAATTTAAACGTTTTTATTTCCTATGGGGAAAATAAAGCAGCAAAAACTTCAGGGTAATCCGAAAAAAAAAAAAATTATAAACATGGAAGCCTTTTAAAAATTATAAAATCTCTACTTAAAAAAGTCACCTGTTCAGCTTGGTGCGGTAGCTTACACCTATAATCCTAGCACTCTGGCAAGCCGAGCCGGGAGGATCACATGAGGTGGGGAGTTTGAGACCAGCCTGACCAAGAGGAAGACCTCATCTCTGCTATAATAAAAATAGAAAAATTAGCCAGGTGCAACAGTGTGCACCTGTAGCCCCAGCTACTCGGGAGGCTGAGGCGAGAGGATCCCCTGAGCCCAGGAGTTTGAGTTTGCAGTGAGCTATGATGAGCTATGATCGTGCCCCTGCACTCCAGCCTGAGTGGCAGAGCAAGACCCTGTCTCAAAAAAAAACAAACAAAAAAAACCCCACAATAACAATAAAAAAAAAATCCCTGGATATAAATCGAAGAAAAAGTATAGAAATAGACCTTTAGATCTATTTCTAAATCTTAAATCAGTGTCTTAAATCAGTGTGGAAAAGACGGACTTCTTCCTAAGTGATGTTGGGACAACCAGATAGACAGCAAAGAGGAAACTGGATCCACACATCATACTGTACACTGAGATAAATTCCACATGGTTAAAAGATGCAAAAAAGGAACCATACAAGCACAAGAATAAATGAATAAATTCCATTATAACTTAGAAATAGGAAAAAGTTCCTAACCATGACTCAAAATCCAAAAGCAGTTAAAGAAACGTTAATAAATTTGAGTACATACAGCTTTTATGTCATACCAAAAAAGCACACAACATGTAAAGGACTAAGACAGGTAACATACTGGGAAAAAATATCTCCAACTTGTATCACAGAAAAAAATACAATCTCTATAATAAAAAGTTCCTAAATTTGTGAAGAAAAAGCCCTAAAACTCAATAGAAAAATGGGCAAAAACAAACAAAACCTCAGGCAGTTTTACAAAGCAGCAAATATGTCCTTAAATACACAAAAAGATGAACCCCCTCACTCATGATAAAATAACTTCAAAATAAGACAATAGTAAGATGCCATTTCTCAACAACTAAACTGGCAAAAATCCAGGTTTGACAACATACTTTTTTGGGGGGGAAGGAGGAGAGTACATACACAAAGAGCAAAATTTGGCAATATTTGGCAACACTACATATGCACACATATTTTGACACAGCAATCCTACTTTTGTGGCTCTATCCCAAAGGTACACTAGCAGAAATGTGAAATGTCTAATGCAAAAGGCTATCCCCTGTGGCACTGTTTATAAAAGCAAAATTTGGAAATGATCCAGCAGTGGGGGACTAGTTAAACAAATTCTGGTACATTCACATAATGGAATAAAATGATGCCATTAAAAGTAATGAGGAAGCTCCTTATACTGATATGAAAAAAGCAAGGAGCACAACAGTATACGTCATAGCATCTTTTATACGATGGGGCAGAAACACAAACACAGAACATGTACTTGGATTATATCTTTTTTTTTTTTTTTTTTTTCAAAAAGAAACCTTCCTTGAGTGGATAAACCAAAACGTAATCACGATGGAAGCAAAGAGGGGATTGGGGGAGGGATGGGTGAAATCATACCTAACCAGTGGTACAATGCACACTATCTGGGTAATGGCACACTTATAACTTTGACTGTAACCAAAACATTTGTACCCCCGTAATATTCTGAAATATATATAAAAAAAGAAATGGAAGCAAAGCTTTTCTAAATGCATTTTAGTATGTAGTTTCAGCTTTGGAACCATATAATTATTTTAAATAAAAATTAAATTTTAATAAAAGGCAACTGCAGAAAATATAAAACAAATTGAGATGAATGAGCCTCACGATATATCAAGCTGGTCACATTATAGCACAAAAAAGATTTTTTTCCAAGTGATTTTAGAAACTAATTTTTGACTTCACATTCCCAGTAGACTATTCCAAGGACAAATATCTGCAAAAAAATATTAATCCTCATCCAAAAGTCCTATTATTAATAATAATATTGGTATTATTTTGTATTAACTATACTATAGAATAAAGCCAACAATTAGGTTAATGTAGTGACAAGATTTTCAATGTAAGATTAAAGACATATAAAATCAAAAAATTAAGTGATAACCCTTAAAGCCAATATGAATTGGAAACACCAGTACAAACATAGGGATATTTTCCCCCACAAAAAAAATAAATATCTCCTAGTTCTTTCTACTGAGAAGACCTTGAAGCAAAAGACAACCTGTAAAAATAAGTATTTCTAGCACCTAGATTGTGGTGTCTTAAATACCATTCTCCACTAAAAGAAATCAGAGCTACTTGGAGAAACAGCTTAATTCAAGTCTAGGTCAGAAAACGTACAAGATAAGTTTGGGACATCTTGTTATGCCAGAAAACAAGAAAAGTTCTCAAAGACTAACTGGCTCATGTCAAAAGAATTCTCTAGCCAACCCAAAGGTACAGCTGGCCAAATGTGGAACAACCTGACCACCAACAAGAATGATGACTGAAACAGACTGAAACACAGCACACATAAAAATCCGCAAGTTCATAACCATACCAAAGAAAACTGAGAAAGCCAGAAAACAAAATCAAAGTCACCGTCAGCATGAAGCTGACTAGAGCACCAACTCTTTACTCTAAAAATAAACAATTAAAGTAAAAGAATTCAGAATTTATTCTGCTTTTCTGTAGTTTGGATGATGAGGAAAATTTATTTCTACATGAAAAATTCCAGGCAATAAATTTAAAAGAAATCACAGAATTAGAAAAATCTCCATTTTGTAGCCCCTAAGTGATTTAGGCAAAGATCCTTACTGATAACACCATGAGATAAAAAGTTGATAAGGAACTTGACAGCAGAGGGAAGGAATGTCAGTTTGCCCTCCTCACAGGATTCCACATAAAATACACAGCACTATTTACAAAGCCTTGTCAAATAGCTGGACCTGAATCCATCCAAGCCTTTAAATCTAGAGAAACAAATCAAACCACCACCACCCTGGAAAAGACAACGGTAAGTCCAGAGTGGAGATGTTCTACAGGAAAATTAACCCAGTGCTCCCAAAGTCCATGGCATGAAATAAATGTTCTAGATTAAAAGAGACATAGAGAACTAAATACAATGTGTGGACCTTGTTTGGACCCTGATCCAAATAAATTAATGCAAAAGCATATTCTTGAGAGACACAGGGAAATCTGACATAGACCAGATAATAGATGATAACAAAGAATTAGGGTTAATTTTTGATGGGATTATTGTATTATGATTAACTTTTTTGAGATACACATTGAAGTAGAGGAGAAATGATATATGCTGGTTTTGAGGGTTTGCTTTAAAATAGTTCAGCTAAAAATAACCATAAAAATAATAAATTAAGAATGACAAAATTTTGAAAATTCTAAAGTCTGGGGGATGAGTTTCATCTGTTTGAAAATTTTCATATTAAAAATGTTTAAAATAAAAATAATTTATTATTACAAACTAAATATTGTTGAATACAAAATAAATAAATATTTTCACAAAATGATGTTCTATAAAATCTCAAGAAATTTGATTCCACAGATGAATAATGAATTATTCATTTAATATCAGCAGCCAAACGTTTTTTGCTTACACTGAGCAAGCAGCAAGTATGTGATGGAAAAAGTGAAAAATTGAAGCAGAGCCATGGAAATGGCCATACAATAGTTAAAATCTCAGTTAATTTCATTTTCACTTAATACCCATGAGGCTCTGGGCAAGACACTTGAGTTCTCTCAAGTCTCCTGTCTATAAAATGGAAGGGCTACTATTTCACAAGGTTTTGTGGTTACTAAGTGATTTACAGTATATAAAGGCACCTGCCACAAATAAGGTACTCAATAAATGTCACTTCCTGTCTGCAAATTCTTAAGTGCTTACATAAGAACTAGTCTGAATGGCATATATATAAATGCCTATACATAAGTTTTATATTTATTTATACATACACACACACACATATAACCTAGCAAAACTAAATTCAATCTAGCAAAACTAAATACAAAAAGCAGAAAATAATGGAATATATATTAAAGGTCTGTCTGTGAAAAATGAAAAACATTAAGCTCAGTAGAAAAAATAAAATGACACTATATATGTTTATAATTCTATTGTTAAAATACAATTTTCCAAGAGTTCAAATCATTTCCAATGATTTAACTGATTCTATCTAAATCAACATATATAAAACTATGAACTGTCTTACTGTCTTCTTGTTCAAAGAAAACAACCACGTTCCTAACCTCGGCCTCAATATTATAATATCTGAAAGAAAACCCAAAAAGAGAAAAATCAGAAAACTTGTTTTTATAACGTGCATCTTGAATCTGCACTAAGATTCTTAAGTTTGTGAAATATTAATAAGAAGTTTCTAAATTTGAATGACAAGGATAATGTACTCTACAAATTATATACACAAACATTGGTAGACTATCATTTACCCACATTTAGAGTAACTTTCACATCAAAGTAAAATAAACAGTCAAACTATGGCAACTGATTCAAAGAAGCTTCCTACAAAGTGCTTCTTCCATCCCTGTCCTTCTAGTATACCAAAAATTAAATTCACAGCACTCAACCTATTTCAATTGAGAAAAAAATCTTCAAGCAACTTACCTAAATTAAAAATATCTTTAAAGCACTGCGTTAGCAAACACACAAAAGCACATTTTACAACGCAGGCAGTTTCTTCAGTTCTACCTATCTCAAGGCCTTTCACATTTCACACGAGACAGATAAATGAAAGGGGGCAGTAACAGAGCTGGAAAGAACAAATGAGAAATAAAATCATTTGAGGGTAGAGCGTTTAACTTGAATATTACTGCCCTACAGTTGCGATTTTACAAGCAAAATACGTCGTTGTGGTTAAAGTATTTGGCATTCTCTCCCTGAGTATCGTAAGCAATCCTGAACTGTGTACTTTGTGCCAGCCAGTACCTGCTGCCGACCCTTCCGGTTTCACTCTCTGCATCACCCAATGACTACAGAAGACTGGAATGTCACTGAGTACCAGGCATGAGAAAAACAAAAAGGCAAGCTGTGTAAATCAGCTCAGGGACTCCTGAAAGGAGGTCAAGTTGTGTAGCAAGATTTTTAACAGTAGTAATTTACAAAGGGAACAGAACGTCTACGGAGGGGCAAAGCCAGACTGATGAAATAGCTCACTCTTCAACTGAGGAGTTTTCTTAACATAACTTGCAAAAGAGAATTACTGTGAAAAGAACCCATCAATGAAGGAGATTCTCATTTAATGTTATGGAAACACTCTGTTCACCAGAATAATATTCTCAAACCCCCTCCCCCATTCTTGAGACTCTTACATATGGTTAAATTAATATTTCAGGTAACACATATACACACAAATTTTTTTAAATTACATTCTTGAATAAATTCTTTAGATAATGAATGGCGTATACAATGGCAGAGACACAGAATGTGATAAGAGCAGTGGCAGTGACTCACACCTGTAGGCAGGAGGATCACTTGAGCTCTGGAGTTCGAGACTAGCCTGAACAGCCTGAGCAAGAGCGAGACCCCGTCTCTACTACAAATAGAAAAATGAGCCAGGTGTGGTGGCACATAGTCCCAGCTACTCGGGAGACTGAGGCAGGAGGATGACTTGAGCTGAGGAGTTTGAAGCTGCAGTGAGCTATAATGACACCACTTTAGCCGGGGTGACAGACCAAAACTCTGTCTCAACAACAACAAAAAAGAATATGACAAGGGTTACATTCCACGAAACAATAACCTCAAAATCACTGATTCTATTTTTATACATAAAGCTATATTATTCATAAAACCTCACTTAAGGATGCTTTTGAAGAAGATATTACCATTTCTAGATAATTGCCCACAAAATAAAAAACAGCAACAAACAAGAATGCAGAGTCAACCTAAAACACACACAATACTAAACCTAAACATGGTGCTGGAAATTTTCCCTCCCGGAGAAATAACATCAAATGATTTAAGGATAAGCATTAAATCTGAATTTCTGTTCTGAAATAAACAAGAAAGATGCTCTGCTAGAACAAACAAAACAAAGAAAAAACAAATAATGATGATAACAAAATACAAACAACAAGAGGACATCTGTTAAATGCCTACCTTGTGCCAAACGCTGTATTAAGTATTTTTTTAAGAAGCTGAGCATGGCAGCCACGAGCAACTCACCTCACTTGGCACCAGGCCCGCTCCAACTTGCCTCCTGCGTTAAGTACTTTTTATGCATTCTCTATTCCAGTTTTCACAACAACACTGTAAGGCAGGTACTGTTACTGTTCCTGTCTTACAGATGAAGGAACTAGGCCTTAGAAACATCAAGTAATTTGACCATGATCATACAGCTAATACCAGTGGGCCAGAATTCATGCTCGGGCAATTCTGAAATAAGCGGCAGCCCTTTCAACCACTGCACTGCACTGCCTCGTACCTTGCTGTGTGAACACAA
>VBSM01000361.1:106812483-106828655 GCA_008086735.1 Cheirogaleus medius | reverse complement strand
GCACTGCCTCGTACCTTGCTGTGTGAACACGAGGATGTAGCTCCCCCAGGTCCCACAGCAATACGGCAGAGTAGACAGTCAGTAACTATTCTACTAGATGATGGATAATACAAAATAAACATTCTGTTCGAAACATAGCTGAGTTTGTAAAAAAGAGAAATCCAAGTAAAGAGAAGTAAAGGCTAAACATAAGCAAACACGCTCACTCACTGAAATCAGGGTAACATAAATTGAAATAAGTATTATTTTAAATACTTCAGCTTATTCAAAAATCTGAAAATACCGAGGACGCTGGAAACTGAAGTTTGGAATATAAATTGTCATAACCATTTCAAAAATAAGTTTGGCAGTACCCAGTAAATTAGAATCTAGAAATTCCACTTCTAGGTATCCATCCTAAAAAATTTTCATTACTACAGAGGGAAACATGGACAAGGGTGTTCAATAAATCCACATCTGTAACAGGGAAAAGTATGAACAACCTAATCATCTCTGGATAGGAGTAAAGATAGAGCATAATTTATCTGGACAATAGAATACTATAAAGCAGCTAAAATAAATGAGCTATACCTACTAACATGAACTTTCAGGTTAGTAGTTTTCTTAGGGGAGGCAGAAAGGGAGAAGGAAAATCCTTTGGCTATTTCTGTAACTATTAATTCCTTAAACTTTCTGGGCCTTATTCAACCAAAGAAAGCATAGATAATAGTAACACATTTTCTGTTGATTTTTGAATCAAATGAAATAACAGACTGGTTGTAATGCCTGAATCAGTACTAAGCATGTAATATGTTGTCAAAGAAACGTGACTATGATAATTAGGAATAAACTCAAAGTTAAGAAGGCATTCAGAAAACTTGCCGCCCAGGGAGGATCTCTTGTTTCCCCAACGTGACACTCCCACAATAAAAGCACTCCCCAAGGATTTAGGTTGTAATAGAACCATGCGTCTACTAGGAACTAATTTGTTATTTAGGACAAAGTTTCTCCATATTTTTCCAGTAATAATGCTCAAGGAATGGAAAGAAATGAGATGGAGAATTGCCTGTAAGGGAGGAAAAACACAAAAATCAACATAAGGTCAGAAGTCCAAAACTGGGGCACAAATGAGTTCAAAGATACAGTTCATTTCATAGTAATGCCCTGGAATCACATTTAAAAATTTAAACATCAACTTATATGGAAATAATAATCTATAACAAATGTTGAGGAAGCAATGAAAATTGTAATTTAGTAGCCACAGAATACTCAGAATAGACAGTAAACCTAAGGCACAGAACACTTTTATCCAGTTAAATCACCGTTATCTTCACACTCCCTATCTCTCGGCAATGGGAAAGAATAATGAACAAGATAATCTCTGCTCTCACGGAACTTACAGTCGAGCAGGAGGAGACACCCAGCGATGACAGAAGGGGATACACAAAAGTCCTAGGGATGGAAGTGGGAGGGAAGGCACAATTTCACCAAAAGGTAGTCAAGAAGGACTTCTGGGATACTTGAACAAGGCCTAATTGTAGAGAAAGAGCATTCTGAGCCCAGGAACGCGTGCAAAGACACCAAGGAGAAGCCTAGTGGGCATGTCTGAGAATAGGAAGAAAACGATTGTGGCCGTAGCACAATGAGAAAGGGGGCAAAGCATTAGACTTACTGGGGGAAGGTCTTCATATTGGGCCAAAGTAGGCCCAAGTCACACTTTGTAGGCCAAGGTACACTTTGAGTGATATAAAAACCACTTGACAGTTTGAGCAGAAAAATCACATTATTTACCTTAAAGTTCAGAAGTGTATCTCTGTGTGGGAAACAGACTGTAAGGGGTGAAGGTAGGCAATGGAAATAAATAACATTTTTTAAAAATTAAAATAAATTAAATAAAGACTAAGTAAGAGGTTGCTGGAATACTCCAGGTGAGAGATGAAGATAGCTTAGACGAGGTCAGTAGCGAGAAGTGAAGATGTTTAGAAGTAGTTTAAATTATAAAAAACATTTTGAAGGTAGAACTGTCAGAATTTGCTGACAGATTAGACATGAGGCCTGAGAGAAAGAAAGGAATCAAGAATGGGGTGCCAGGTTGTAGTCATGAACAACTGGCAAACTGAACAGCTGTTTACTAGAACGCAGAGGACTGAGCGAGAGCAGATGAGAGTGGGCTGGGGGAATCAGAGTTTGGTTTTGGACAGGTTCACTCTGAGATGCCAAGAGAGATGTCCAAGGAGTGACTGGCTCTGTGGGGCTGAAGTTCTGGACAAAGAGCACACTTAGAGAGACACACCTGGGACGCGTTAGCACTTGGCATCAGGAGAACGAAGGATTCCACTGCCGGGACAGGTGGAGAAGAGAGAGAGTACAGGGATGAAGCCTGAGGTCAGGGCAACAGGCCAGTCCCGGAGACCGAGTGGAGAGAGAATTCCACAGAGGACCTGACCAACTACAGCTATATCAAAGATCAGAGGATGAAGAAATGCTGAAGAGCAGTTTTGGTGAAGTCAAGGGTTGGCCCCCATAGGGTAAAAAAGCAAATGAAAAAAGTTCTAAAGTTTAACTTCCATCTTTAAAATTAAGCAATTTAAACTAATAGCAGAATACAGACACACTTCACTATTTTCTTCTTGTATAGGTGACAGGTCCACATCAATCAAATAACCAAACTGACAAAACAATAATATAATTACTGATTGTCTTAACAATACAAAATCAGTTGGTGGAGTATGTTAAACAATATTTGATTTGTACTAACTCAGAATTTCAATTATGACTTTTGTAATAAGTAATTCCCCCGAAAATGCTATTTACTAGACATCCTATACTCTACCCCTCCCCCAAATCACACTGAGGATTCTATAACATACACCAGAAAACAAAACACTTCTTTAAAAATGCTAAACATCTTGTTCAACCTATTATTTTCTTTACTGTCATGTGTGTGGAAATAAACTGGAAAAAAAAAAGCCTACCTATGTATGTAGTGAGATTATTATCAATAAATATATATAATCTCACTACAACACATAAAAAGTGAATCTGAAGCAAGTTTTAAGGAACCAGATAACCTTAACCAATCACAATTATAAATAAGGCTAATTTCTACAAAGCTCACAGGTTATTTGTGAGCTTTTAAAAGTTCATGCTTTGGTTTTAGGGGAGGATTTTGTTTGTATCAGTCCACTTATTGCAAAACAAGAAAAATATGTCCCTATGGTTCATTTTGAGAATCTTCTCAATGCAGAAATAAACATAATCATTGAAGTTAATATTTTTATAGTCATATTAAAAATTAGGAACTTAAAACATCCAAACTAGTCAACATTTAGAGATCTCAGAAATAAATCTATATCCAATGCTGCTTCTAATTCCATACAGTGCAGTGGTAGAGAGTTTAATAGATTTGAGCCTGATTAAGAAAAAAAGACTGCTCAAGGTCTGATAAATATGGTACTAAGCGCAAAAAGAAGTAAAACGAATGAGGTACAAGCTCTCAGTTGTAACTCAAGCTAAGATATTTAGGATTTTAAAAAATAACTGCTCCTCTCAGTCTTTTTAGTTACATTTCAAGTACCCTAAAAAAAACGAACAAAGCAATAAAAAATATTCACTAATGGCAAAGATACCACAAAATTAGAGGACCAAAATGACTAGGAAAAATTATTTGTAAACAAAGTAAAACATATTTTATAAAAGCATTTTCAATTTATAAGAATAAAGCAAATATCTTGACAGAAAAACAGGCACTTCACATAGAAAGGACATACAGATGGCAAAAAAACATTTATGAAAACATGATTGATCTCAACAATGATTAAGAAACTTTAAATTTAGAAACAATAATACCTTACTTTTTATCTGTCAGACTGAAAAGTTTAAGTCAGAATATCCAGTGTCAGGTAAACCATCATAGCCACAACTGGAACAGCCTTTTTAAATAACAACTTGGTAGTCTTTCAAAATTTTTAACAAGTATTGCCTTTTGACTCAAATTCCACTTCTAACAAGCTATTTTATAGAAATAAACAAGTACGGAAAGATATGTGTGCAAAAATGGTCATAGCAACATCACTGAACCAGTATAGTCTGGAAATAAAGTGTTCATTAATAGTTAAGAAAACAACTAGTACATGGAATGTGTTGCAGCTATTAAAAAGATAGAATTATATTTGCACATAGCTACTACTTTGTTTATACATGGAAGAATGTCTTACGCATGTTGCAGGAAAGTATATATCCTATGATCCCATTTTTGTAAAATGAAATTCAAATGCAAACCACAGACATTCATTTATGAGTATACAGAATAAAACTGGGCAAGAGAAATTCTAAAAATGCTTAACAGTGGTTACACCTGGA
Organism: Cheirogaleus medius; assembly: GCA_008086735.1. Lineage (NCBI taxonomy): Eukaryota > Metazoa > Chordata > Mammalia > Primates > Cheirogaleidae > Cheirogaleus > Cheirogaleus medius. The sequence goes on along the minus strand of VBSM01000361.1, from coordinate 106,824,314 downwards.
TAGCTAGAAGAGGGAAGCAAAAAGGATACCTTCGAATTTATTCTACAGATTCCATTCAAAAAACATGAACTAAATTTTAATCCACATAAATATTAGTAAATACAGATTCTCTGTATCATCTGCTATAAACCTAATCTTTAGCTTCCCTGTTAAGAAAACAGGTCAGTTACTGCCCACCTGAAAAAGTTTACCATATTCTTCAATAGCCACTATCCCAAGAAGGTTTTCCTCCTTTAGTCAGGTACTGAAATGTGAACATGAAAGGCTCTAAGTACGTGAGATTATTGTACGAAGTGAAAAGCAGCAACATGTTTCCAGAACAAATCTGCATTTCTTGCTGTATACTACCAAGTCATTAATTTCTATAATGGGTTATATATATTTAATAAATTTTTGCTGTAACTTACCCCAATTTCTAAAGAAATTTACACAAGCCCATCGAACTATGACCAGTTTTGAAGCTTTAAATAAAAGAATTCAAATTTACTGTGCTGAGTCTGTGTATCACAGGTATGTCCTTACTGATCAACATTCATTAACTTCTTAATGTATGCATTCTTCAGTTATCTACTGTGTATAGTTCATCCTCCTCTGGAATACTCAGAATCGCAAAAATGGGTAATACACAGCCTGGTCCCTGCCCTCAAAGAGTTAAAGTTTAGTGCAATACTCCACAAGTGCATGACAATGTATCTGGGTACTAAAGCCCCATTCTTCAATCTTGCAAATGAAATGGCTCTCTTATACTCAGTACCTAATTCAGTGAATAAAACTGTGATACCCTGGACTTTATGTAGCTTTCCCCATAGAAACTCTGTCTTCCCAAATTGTAGGGAGAAAAGGTCACAAATTGCTAAAAAGGATATTTTAGCAGTCTGAAGTCCTGCGGACAAGTCTTGGGAAAATTACTGTGATTTTTGAGCACAGAATGCACTGAAAGCAAAGAGACCGGCCAGGTTTATGAGGAGGCCTCATATCTTCATACAGGCTGATGTGAGAGACAACGCTGCAGTTCTAAAAGAAATCTTAACTCTAAGTCAGCTCCTGAGTGCGTCCCCAGGATTCAGCTCATTTTCCTCTCCTCTCCTATGCTACTACTCATTATCTACTGTATTTTCTAAATTCCTCTCCTCCGGCACTGGCCACAAAAATCAAACACAGTTTTAGTTTAGTTTTGTTTTTTAGGCCTTTATTTATAGGTAGTGGCAGATCACTAGAAGTTCACATGTGAAACTTCACTGGAGCTGCAGAAGAAAACCAAGCTGAAGACTGAAGACCAGCAAAAGCCAGCATTTCCTGAGGAAAAGCCTCAATTGACTGCCAGCCTAAAACTGAAAATCAATATTGGACTTTGGTGTAGACAACCCAGCACCTAGACTACCTGGTCTAGAAAAGATGTAGTGCAGATTCCGTGGCGGCAGCAAGAAGACGTCACCAAGCACGTAAACTCCAGGGAGGAGGTCCTGGTCAAGGGGAAAGGAAAGATGGTGGCACAGGAAGCAGCAGGTACCAGGGGTCAAGCCCTCCAACAACTCCCTCTTGCAGAGTATCTTGTGACCCAAGAAGAGAATTTTAAAATGTCTAAGTAAACATGCACAGTCTGAAGTCAATAAATAAGTACAGCTATAGTCACTATCGATCTGCCTCCCTGACCGCAGGATGGCGGCCTTCTTTACTGAAAGAGCGGGTGGAGGACCAAGAGTCCAGCACTACAACACCAACAGCAGAGAAAGCAGCAAAGCAGAGCCTCTGAGGAAGAGAAGGGAAAACAGCACTCTGGAAAAGACCAGTACCATAACAGACACAAACAAAGGGAAAATAAAGCCTTCTGTGGTCCTGAAATGAGGAACTGGTTTTGGCAATTAGGAATTCAAGGCTATCGAGAAAAGCAGTTTTAGTAGTGTTGTCTGACGGGAAGCAAGAAAGGCAAGGGTTAAATAAATGAGTCAGCAGCCCATGGATAATTAGCTCAGGAGGTTGGAGTAGAAATGTTTGTTGAATACATGATGGAAAAAAAATACTGCAGTTACAAAATTTTATCAAAGATATTTCTTAAAATTAACAAAACAAACAAAACCTGAGTGCCTCTTAACAGAAAAGTCCAAAGATGGAAGGTAGGAAGAAAGGAGAGAAGGGAAGGGAAAGTGAGAGAGGATGGCTGAAGGATGGCCCAAAGTCCCAGAGGAAGGGGTCTCAAAAGAAGAGGGGCACTGGTGAGAACTCGGAGCTCTTGAAGTAAGCAAACAGATGTTTCCAGTAGTAGAAAAAGGAAAACTGTCAACATAAAGTGACACACTGTAACTGATGTATTACAGACATCACAGATGATCAAGGAGTGGGGATCTCCAGGGTGCCAGGAAGGGGGACATTGAAGAAGATAGTGAAGGAACTTAGAGAATTGAAATTAAAATTAAATTAAAAGCAATTTAACAAACTTTAAAGCGAGGTCATGGAGTAGAAAGTTCAGTAGGTGACATTTTCTCTCCAAACTTTCCTCGTACTCTGACATCATCATTCACTACTTATTTTCCGCACTGACGTTCCATGGCCCTTCCCTTTCAGTAGACCTGGCCAGTTCATCTTCTCAGCCCACCGGCTGTTTTGGAGCTCTCAGGCTTTGTGGCCTAGGTTCTTATCTCTCTTCAAACTCTCTCCCTGTAGTCTCATCCACGCCTTGGCCACATGTTGCTACCACAATCACCCGGAACCCCCTGCTGCCATTCCTCTTAACTGCCTATGTAGAAAACTTCTGGGAAATCCAAGCACCTCAAATTTAGTGTATCTCAAAGAGAATTTTTTGTATTTCCTCACCCAAATATAATCTACACTTGTATATTTTATTCTGGTTAACAGTACAACCACCTACCTAGGTAGCCAAGTAAAAAACTAGAATTTCCTGGGACTACTTTCCTTTCTCTCAAGGAATCTCATCATTCTCCAAGTCCCAATTTACCTTCTTAACTTTCATCTTCTCCTTCCATGTGAGCTGTGTTACCTTAGTTCAGGGCTTTACCCCCTAGAGCCCACTGCACTACGGACAAAGTCTCTGGGAGGTCTTGCTGAACTGCACCCTCTTCATGGTCTTTCATCTGGAATGTTCTTAACTTGGCTTACAGGCCCCATGAGAACTGGCCCTGGTTTACACCTCTGGTTTCATAGCTGGCAATGGGCTCCTCAGCCCCTCACAGCCTCGTGTGCACATTTCTGCTTGTACACACAGACACAACACACGTGCAGGACTTTCAGTCACTACACGATGCTGTAAAAATAAATGACCCCAGATCTTGGTGAATGACGACAACAAAGTTGTATTTCTTTCTCGCCATAACTAACATTTGTGCACATCTGTGTGTAGCTGGAACTCTGCTCCAGTCTTCATTCTGGGGCTATGGTTGAAGAATGAGCCCCAGCTTGGGACATGCTAATTCACAGGAGCGGGAAAAGGGCAATGACAAAACCATGAAATGGGACGTCAAGTGCCTGCTCAGACACAGGAGCTGTCACTGGCCAGAGAAAGTCATGCGGTCAAGCCTGATGTCAAAAGGGCAAGGCTGCGTAATTTTCTTAAAGGAAGGAGCGTGAATAACTAGGAACAATACAATCTGTAGGTCACAAAATGTGCCTGCATATTTGCACATGTGTGCACACAAATTCAACCAATTTGACTATTTCTAAATAAGTTCTCAAGCCTTACCCCTTTGCCCAGCTATTTCCTACAAATTCTTCAGGATTCAGAATAAACACCATTTCCTAAAGTATACTTAGTTAAATTTCACCAACTTGCCAAGTACAGATATGCTGCCCACCCATCACCTATCAGGCCTCCCTTCTTCACGGCACTTGACACAGCCTATTTGTTACGTGTGCATTATCCTCCACCAACGGCAATTCTGTTCCAGTGCCTCTCTTGTACACAGTGCTAGCGCAGGGAGCACACACAACAGGTACTCAATGAATACATATTTGCTGCAGGAATGCCCTCCCTCTTTATCCTCATAGAATAGTCCTTCTCATCTAAAGACTCCAGTCTGTAAACATGGCCCTGACACCTACTGCCTAAACAGAGCACACACCATATTATTGCTTTTGTTCCCAATTTGTCTTCCATACTGAAAAGGAAGCTATTTTGAGAAAAAGACCATGTGTCAATTAAGTGTCACATGCTCTCTTAGTACAGAGACCCACACACAGGTGACCACTCAATGAATGAGCGTGGAAATGGAGACAGAGAGGGACATGTCCTGAGTGGGAGGGTCAGGAGTCAACCCCAAGCCCCTGAATGCAGTCAGTGCCAGGTAGCATTCCTATTCTGAAGGTGCAGGAAGTCCTTTACGGTAAGTCTGTTTCACTTCCTTCCTTGAGATCACAGATATCCCATTCCTTCATCTCTGTAAGCCCAGTACCTGACAAAGTCTGACATGTAACTGGTTCTCAATAAATACTGTATTAGCCTAAGATAACTCCCACAGTCCATAAAGAAGTTTAAATGTCCATAGCTATAACAGGGCTAAGCCTTAATAAAAACAAATAAATAAACAACAGGACAATTTCTCATACTACTCAGCCCATGATATAGGCCATGACTATCTCCAAATGTTTGTTGCTCATGGGCATCTGTTTATAAAAGCAAACAATAATCACAATGACACTTAATGTAAAATCCGCAGTGATTCTCAAAAATCAAGCTGGTGATGCCAATCACATTCATTTTTAATTGCATACTAAAGATAATATGTCATTACATTAGTAAAATGTTAACATTTCTGAAGCACTAGAACCTGCTGTTCAGAAGCTGTGCAAATTACAAGTAGCACTTGGTTGTTTAGATGTCACTTGGTTTAAAAAAAAAAAACAACTTTGAAGTTAAATTATATTTTGTGCAAGGATATGGGCCACAAGAATCTAGAGGCAAATGCTATATTAACCTTACACAAATAAGGAAAATACAATGGATGAAAACTTGAAATTACATACATCGAAGCATCCTACAACACTAGTAGAGTGAGTACATTTAGTGTGTTATCATCACAAAACTAGGTACGCTGACATGTGAGGTTCTTAAAAATCAAATATTCATCGAGAGTTCCTGATTCATAAGCGTATACTTAACTTTCTACTTAGCAGCTTCCTCCAGGACTAATCGCCAAGCTTTACTGTTTCTTACAAGAAAAACAAACACTCATCATCAGGAAAGTCTATAGATTTAAGAAGGTCCTTCAGGCTGACCCTAAACTTGCCACTGTGTCTGAAATTTCCCCTTCTCATTTGGGAATGGTGAATATTTGGTCAATAGATGTTAAGGAACTATTGATAATAGTCAAGGAATTATCTCTAGAAGATTCTATTAAAATTCAAATGTTACCTGGGGAAAAACTATTAGTTAATATGAAAATAAAACCTTATGAAATTAAGTGAGGCCCAGCATTAAGGAGAATCAGCTCTCCAAAAGTCATAAAATGAGTAAGTCAGTCTGCTGTTTAACTTGATGCACAGGCCAGGAAAGGGCTGGGGCAACATCCAGAGCAAGGCCAAGGCCAAGAAGGACAGCACGGACAGGATGCACAGTGAGAGGGGAAGGGACTAAAGGACACGGCACAGGTAGACTGAAAAACTAGGGTCTGAATCTTGGGTAAGTCTTGCCTTCCTTTGTTTCCTAAAGGCATATTAAAGCCATCAGAAATCTATCAAGATTTCCTCACACTCTTCACTCAAACTCAAATTTCTGGTTGCTACCAAAGCCTGCATTTACTTAGAAAATAAAATACGGCATATACCACACTGGCTACAAAACACAGAATCTACTACCGCAAAGATAAAATTATAATTGGGCTTTAAAAAGTCAAGATAAAAACCAGTATGGGCCAGGAGCAATGGCTCACACCTGTAAATGTAGCACTTTGAGAGGCTGAGGCAGGAGGATGGCTTGAGGCCAGGAGTTTGAGACTAGCAAGACCCAGTCTCTACAAAAAAATTTAAAAATTAGCTGAGCGTGGTGGTAGTCACCTGTAGTCCCAGCTACTCAGGAGGCTGAGGCAGAAGGATCGCCTGAGCCCAGGAGTTTGAGGTTGCTGTGAGCTATGATCATGCCACTGTACTCTATCCTAGTGGACAAAGACCCTGCATTAAAAAAAAAAATCAATACACTCATGTACATATGTATGAAATATACATGTATGTGCACATAAGTATATGATCTAAATAAAACAGAAGAGATATTTTATTACATCATGCCTGTGGTTCTTCCTGAAAAGTTGTAAATTTTCTACTTATGAATTATTTTCCTATAAAACTGCCAAATACTGTTTTCATTGCAATAATCTTAAATTTTTGGATTTTATAAACACAGTGGTTAAGGAAAGGTTCTAGAGTCAGACTATATGGGTTCAAAACCCTTACACCAGGGCATACTAGCTGCATACTCTTGAACAATTTATTTAATCTCCCTGTGCCTTGGATTCTTCATCCAAAAATGGGAAAAGCAAAAGTACCCACCCCAAAGGATTGCTACTCAAACCAAAAATATATGCCAGGCATTTACCCTAATGTCAAGTGTATAGTACGCATTCAGTAAACGTGAAGTATTAAATTTACTATTAGAATAACCCAGCTAGCTTTTAAAAACTGATTCCTAAAAAAGGAACTTCTGAGCCCCACCAAGGCTTTGCAAAGCTTTTCAGGTTCCCACAACCTAGCCACAAACTGCCTTCCTCCTCCCCACTCTCAGTGATGGTAGAGATCAAGAAACCCCCTGGGAGCTATAGAATACCTCCTAAAGCTAGGGGTACTCAAGTAATCCACCTGGGGGACCACAGTCTACCATGGACACAAAAGAACATCTCAGCAGCTGGCTCTATCTCACAACCATCAACCAATCACAGGGAGAACAACCATACAGCCCATCACAGCATCTTCCAACTCAAGCAAACAGGGTGTGGCTGACTCATACTAACAAGTACCAACTGGGGGATCTAACTCACGACACACTGTTGGGAAGAGGTGAAGACAGCTGGTCAGAAGTAACCCAAGAGGTAAAACAAAACTGCTAAAACACCCCATAGGCAACTCAGGACCAGCACTCCTCCCCCAGCACACTCAGGGATCGAAATGCAGGGACCCAGCGACAGGCCCATAAGTCAGGCCTAGCACCCTTAGGTCTCAACCAAGAGGCCAGATGAGAAGGAAATCAGCAAAAGAACTCTGGAAACATGAAAACTCAGAGCAAAAGGACACCACCCTCCCCCAAAACAATAACTCCTTACCAATGGATACCAACAAAAATGAAAAGACTGAAATGACAGATGAAAAATTCCGAATATGTATTGTAAGGAAGCGCAATGAAATACAAGACAAAACAGAAACCCAACACACACACAAAACAATGCAAGAAATGAATGAAAAATTTACTAAGGAAACTGAATCATTAAAAAAAAATCAAACAACTTCTAGAAATGAAAAATTCATTCAAGGAAATATAAAACACAATGGAAACCCTTAATAGGCTATATATCAAGCAGAAGAAATAATCCCAGAGCTTGAAGATAACCCCTTTGAGTTAAACAAGTCAGTCAAAGAGAAAGATCTGTGAAACAAGAGGAACGAACAAAACCTACAAGAAATATGGGATTATGTAAAGAGGCCTAACATAAGAATCAGAGGCATCCCTGAGGGCAAAGAAGAAAATAACAAGGGTTGGAAAACCTATTTGAGGGAATAATTGAGGAACATTTCTCTGCCCTTGCTAGAAATCTAGATATCTATATACAAGAAGCTCAAAGACCCCTGGGAGATTTATCCCAAAGAGGCAATTACCACAATACATACACAACAGACTGGCCAAAGTAAACATGTAAGAGACATTCCTAAGAGCCATAAGGCAAAAGCAGCAGGTAACTTACAAAGGAAAATCCATCAGACTAACTACAGACTTCTCAACTGAGACCTTATAAACCAGAAAGAATTAGGACCCCATTCTCAGTAGTCTCAAACAGAATAATGACCAGCCTAGAATTTTGTTTCATGCAACACTAAGGTTCTTAAGTGAGAGGAAAAATATAGACCTTCTCAGAAAAGCATACACTAAAGGAATTTGTCAAGACTAGACCTGCCCAGCAGGAAGTACTAAGAACTGCAGTATACATGGACCAGCACAATAGACACCCTCTAATGTAAAATCACCCAAAAGCTAAAGGTCATAGCCTGGATACCACAATGGCTCCAGAGATAAAACAAAGCAATAAAGTTCTATTTAACAGGATGAACAGAAATCCACTCCACTTATCAATTATTTCAATAAATGTGAATGGCTTGAACTCCCCACCAGAGACACAGGCTGGCCAAATGGATAAAAAAAAAAATACAAGCCAAGTATCTGTCTTCAGGAAACACATCTAACCCACCAGGACTCACTCAGACTCAAGGTGAAGGGATGGAAAACAATATTCCATGCAAATGGAAACCAAAAGAAAGCTGGTGTAGACATTCTCATATCAGATGACATAAACTTCAAATCAGCAAAAGTAAAGAAGGACAAAGATTGTCATCATATGATGGTGAAGGAAACAATTCAATAAGACGACATAACAATCCTGAATATTTATGCACCTTACACAGGTGTGTCCAGATTCACAAAGCAAACCCTGCTTGATCTAAACAAAATGATAAACAGCAGCATCATGTAGCCGGGGACTTCAACACCCTACTGACAGACCTGACAGACCCTCCAAGCAGAAAATAAGCAAAGAAATGATGGACTTAAACAGAACTCTAGAACAAATGGGCCTAAGAAACATTTACAGAACATTCCACCCAAAACCACTGAATATATGATCTTCTCAACAGCTCATGGAACATTCTCTAAGACTGATCATATCCTAGGCCACAAAACATATCTCAACAAATTTTTAAAAAACAAACTGCACCATGTATCTTCTCAGACCACGTGGAATAAAATTAGAAATCAATTCCAACAGAAACACTCAACTTTACAGATGTCATGGAAATTAAACAATCTACTGAATGGTTATTGAGTCAAGGAGGAAACTAAAATGGAAATCAAAAGATTCTTCAAACTAAATGACAAAGGGAACACAAGTTATCAAAATCTGTGGTATTCAGGAAAAGCAGTCATAAAAGGAAAATTCATAGTCATAAAGGCCTACATCCAAAAGAAAGATCAGAAATCAACAACCTAATGAATCATTTCAAGAATTTGAAAAAGGAAGAGAAAACCAATCCCAAACCCAGCAGAAGCAAAGAAATCACTAAGGTCAGATCAGAACTCAATGAAATCGATAACAAAGAATTATACAGAAAATTAATGAAATAAAAAGTTGGTTCTTTGAAAAGGTGAACAAAATCGATAAGCTCTCACTAGATTAACCAAAATCAGAAAAGAAAGGACCCCCAATCAGAAATGAAAAGGAGATATTACAATTGATAACATGGAAATACAAAATATCATCTCTGAATACCATAAAAATCTCTATGCACATAAACTTCAAAATGTTTCATAAATGAATGAATCCTTGGAAACACATAAACTCCCTAGGCTCAATCAGGAAGAAACAGAACTCCTTAACAGACCAATATCAAGTAACAAAATTGAAGCAGCAATAAGAAAATCTCCCAAACAAAATAAAAGTCCTGGACAACATAGTTTCACATCCAAATTTTACCAGACCCACAAAGAACTGACACGTATACTGCAGAAATTATGTCATAACATAGAGAAGGAAGGAATCCTCCCCAACTCATTCTAAAAAGCCAGTATCACCTTGATACCAAAGCCAGCAAAGGACATAACAAAAAAGAAAACTATAGACTAATATCCCTTATGAATACAGATGCAGAAATTCTCAATAAAAGCCTAGCAAAGTGAATTCAGCAGCACATCAAAAAAAATAATCCACCATGATCAAGTGGGCTTCATCCCAGAGATGCTAGGATGGTTCAACATAAGCAAATCTATAAATGTGATTTAACACACAAATAGAAGTAAAAACAAAGACCATATGATCCCCTCGATATATGCAGAAAAAGCTTTTGACAAAATTCAGCACCCTTTTATGATAAGAACTCTTAACAAAATAGGTATAGAAGGAACATACCTCAATATTATAAAAGCCATATATGACAAACCCACAGCCAACATCATACTGAACGGAGAAAAACTGGAAAGGATTCCTGCTTAGAACTGGAACCAGACAAGTTTGGCCACTGTCACCAGTTCTGTTCAACATAGTGCTAGAAGTTCTAGCCAGAGGTATGAGGCAAGAGAAGGAAATCAAGGGTATCCAAACGGAGAAAGAAGAAGTCAAACTATCGCTTTTTACTGACAATATGATCTTATATCTAGAAAACCCCAAAGATCCTGCCAAGAGACTCCTGACATTTATAAATAAATTCAGCAAAGTCCCAGGTTACAAGATGAATATACACAAATCAGTAGCATTCCTATACATCAAAAGTCAAGCTGAGAATCAAAGACTCAATATCTTTCACAATAGCAACAAAGAAAATAAAATATCTAAGAATATATTTAACCAAGGAGGGGAAAAACCTCTACAGGAAGAACTATGAAACGCTGAGGAAGGAAATTGCAGAGGATGTAATAAACAAATGGAAAAAATATCATGCTCACAGAACGGCAGAATCAACATTGTTAAAATGTCTATACTACCCAAAGTGATTTGCACACTCAATGCAATCCCCATTAAAATTCCAACGTCATTTTTGGCAGATCTAGAAAAAGTAATTCTACGCTAGAACCAGAAGAGACTCCAAATAACCCAAGCAACATTAAGCAAAAAGAACAAATTGGAGGCATCACTTTACCAGATAAAGCTGTATACAAGCCTATAGTAGCCAAAACAGCATGGTAATGGCACACGAATAGAGACCTAGACCCATGGAACAGAACTGAGAACCCAGATATAAAACCATCCTCATATGACCATCTGACTTTTGACAAAGAAGACAAAAACAAACACTGGGGAAAAGAATCCCTATTCAATAAATGGTGCTGGAAAAACTGGATAACCATACATGTCATGTAGAAGACTGCAACAGGATCCACACCTCTCACCACTCACAAAAATTAATTCATGATGGGTAACAGACTTAAAAACCTAAGGCATGAAACACTAAGAATTCTAGAAGAGGTAGGAAAAACTCTTATATATACCAACCTAGGCAAAGAATTTATGACGAAGACCCGAAACGCAATCACAGCAACAAAAAATAAATAAATAAACAGGACCTGATTAAATTAAAAGGCTTCTGCGCAGCCAAGGAAACAATCATTAGAACAAATACACAACCTACAGAATGGGAGAAAATATTTGCATGCTATACATCCAATAAAGGGGTAATAACAATCTACAAAGAACTCAAACAAATCAGCATGATAATATCAAACAATGCCATTAAAAAGTGGGCAAAAGACATGAACAGAAACTTTTCAAAAGAAGATAGACTAATGGCCAATAAACATACAATAAAATGTGCAACATCTCCAATCATCAGGTAAATGCAAATAAAAACCACAATGAGATATCACCTAACTCCAGTGAGAGTGGCTTTTACTCAAACAGTCCCAAAACAACAGATGTTGGCGTGGATGCAGAGAGAAAGAAACACTTATACACTGTTGGTGGGACTGCAAACCAGTTCCACCTCTGTGGAAAGTGGTATGGACATAGCTCAAAGAACTACAGGTAGACCTGCCATTTGATCCAGCAATACCACTACCGAGTATTTACCCAAAGGAAAAAAAGACTTTTTATAAAAAAGACACTTGCACTCGAATGTTTATAGCAGCACAATTCACAATT
>VBSM01000361.1:106783680-106803140 GCA_008086735.1 Cheirogaleus medius | reverse complement strand
AAACTGACTCCTTAATTGCAAATTACTTTCAGGTTAGGTAGTGTCTTGATTTTTGTTCGAAAGTTTGCTATTTCTATTAATTCCCTGGCGGAGGTGACGTCTCTCCACCACCTGGATCTCCCGCTCTGCAGGGGACAAGAGGGTCCTGTCGTCCCCGCCGGCCGCACCGTCCGGCTTTGATGCTGCCGACGTCAGCGCCGCCACTTGAGGACGCTTTGCACACGAGCCTGCGGGCTGGGCCAGCGCCACGCGGAGTGGGTTCTGCATAGACCCCGGGTCTGCATTCGGAAAGTCAGCGCGTGGTGACTTGCAGGAAAGCGTCTGTGCACGATGGATGGCACCTCCTGGCCCGAGCAGCCTGTTCCTTTGTGCCACAAACCCGGTGCTGCCTGGCACGCTGGGGCTTGGGCGGCGGCGTCCAGGGCCAGGCCGCGGGGCTCCTACCGGGCTCCACGCGTGCCACTCGGATGGTGGCCTCACCATGAAGCAGTGAATCCCTGGTGATGCTGCCACCAGCACTCACTTGGCCCTTAAAGAACTAGTGTGCAAAGCTGGCAGTTAGATTGCAGATGTCCAAAGTGTGTGTGATGTGGGTAAAGAGAAAATTCAGTATTGCTAGGAAACAAGCGTCAGCTCTCTGCGGTGTTATTTTCGCAATAAAAGTGTATCTAGCATAGGTGAAATGCCTTGCGTAGGATGCAGGGCACATAGGAGGCTCTCAATCCAATGTTAATTATTATTGTTGTCCTGACTCTTATCAAAAACCACCATTTGTGTTCGGCATGAGTGGTATGTCAGCATCCAGACTACAGTTCATAGTAGGTCCCGACCAACACTGGCTTACTGAGAAAGGTTTAATAAGAGCAACCGGAATTTCATAGAATACCTCTGATTCTTAAATCATAAAGACTGTCAGATTCAGTATATATTTAGGCCATGAAAATTTCCAGGCTGACAAATTCTTCCACTAATTGTCACTGTTCAAGACCCCAAGATAATATTCCGAGTTATGCGTTAGTTCTGATACTACATATGACAATGAAAAGTGGACGTGCTATCCATCTTCTATTTTCAGTGCACTGCTGAGTTCTGACACATTTAAGAATTGTATTTAAATGACATTCAAGAAATGCTCTATAAAAATAGAATCATGTGAGGTTTATTATTAGTCCCATTCTATAGACAGAGAAACTGAAATGTGTGGTGAAAGACGGAAACCAAACAAAGCTGTACCGGGTGAGGTTGAAAAAGAATACCTTTTTAATCTACAAGTCGGTTTTTTAAAATGCAAGTTCCACTTTATACGTAACTTTAGTTTTCCCTTTTAAAAGTATTATTATGTTTAGTTACACTACCCAAAAAGTAAGAGCTCCTATTTAAATAGGCACTGTTAGACAAATATTTCTAAATGTCTTCTATCTAAGACTAAAATCTACTTAAAACCTTAAAGTATCATGCAATGGGAACAAGCTCTAGAAAACAAGAAATATGAGGAACAAGATTAACATATCTAAGAAAAACAAATAGTGTAAATATAGCAACTACATTTAACTACATCAACTTCCATACTTTCTTAATCGACTTTTGAAGCACTCAGTATTGTAATTATATAAGTCATTTTACCAGTCCTTTTAGTAGATAATGTCAATTTAGAGGAGAATCTTTAAACAAGAAGTAAAGTAAAAGGATTTAATAAGGGTACAATAGCTGACTGTGTAGGGTAGACTCTCCCATAGTAGTCCATGCATGTGCAAATTAATCTAGAAAGTTAAATAAATTCTCCTTTGCCTAACCCACGGCTAAAAAGGTCAGTGTTGTTAATTTAGCTTTTTATACAAACCAACACAAAAGAGAAAGCCCAGAGGATTAAGTTTCTATAAGTAGGGTATGTGCTACTTTATGTGAAAATGGAGACATGTATCTCTCAGTTCTACTTTCTTCATTACGTACCCACATTCCTGACATTTAGTCAAATTTTAGGTTCCCTAATATAATTTCTTAGAAGTGAATTCTTACAGAGAAAATAGTGATATAAACAGCCCTTAAAACAGGAATTTAATCTTACTTATTTTTTAAAAAATTTACAAACCCAGAACAACATCTATGGTTAAATGTATTCTCTGGCCTTTGATAACCTACAGTAATGCTGAGGGGAATGAGAAAGCTAAGTCTTAAGTACAAAACAGCGTATCTGCACTGAAGGCAAAGAAAGGAAGCCTTTTTTCGTGTGGACGGTATTGGAAGGGGAATTACACCTTGTAAACATTGGCTAGTTACCTTTAAATGTGTTGGAGAGTTGCTCCATATTAAGTTATTTTTATTCAGCACACGTAAAGGCTAAGTAGAAACATGGATCATACAAATGCTGAGAATCATTAGAGAACATCAGGACTTAAGTAAAACCGGGAGGTGCGTCTTCCCTTCCCACCTCCTTGTCCTTCCTCCCAGGCATCGTCCCTCCTGCGTCCTCCAAGACACCCTGAGTGTGGCTCTGGAAATATTCTCACCTAGCAAACTGTCTTGGTCTTGTGCCCGGTTTCCTCGGCTTCCATTTCCCACTTAGGACACTCATCAACCGAGCCGTAGTTTCTTCTCTTGAAGTCATCTCCCCAAATTTCTGTAATCATTAAGTGGCACTTTTAGTTCCTACCTTGAATTTAGTTTTGACTTAAAATTCTGAATGTGCCTCTTTTCCTCACTAGGTCTAGGCTATGCGATGTTGGGGACCCATCTGAATGACGTCCAATTCTGTCTCCCACTTCCAGCGCCGAGCGCGGTGCTTCCGTACACAGCGAGTATTGGAGGGATTCCCGCTGACCGCACTGGAGGAGGCTGGCTGTGCCGCACATGCCCAGCCGTCTGGGTCGCAGACTCCACTTGAGGGAATGGTCTTTACAAGGGTGGAGAGTGCACAGCTTGGAGGCCTTGGGAATTTTCCATCCAGCTTTTTGCCTTTTCTCTTGAGAGTAAAAGGTATAGTCCCAAACAGGCCTAGAAGAAGGAAGAGGTGTGCTTCCCTCATTCCTAGCACAGAGATCTTGATCTACTAAGCAACGTGAATGTGACTCTACCATCTAGCTGTGGTTGATAGAACAAAGGCAGAAGGAGTTTAGGAGGCATTATGAGAACCAGGTGCTAAGATGAACCAAATGTAGTAAACCTGATCCCCTCCCCGATTTCCATAGGCACTACAGTATATAGAAAGTGCTAGGGAAAGAGTAGGACCTTTATACATCTAAGAAGAACAAATGGTACAAATGTATCAACTGTTCTATGTCTTACACCCTTTTCTTTTAGGAAATTATATATATGTAAAATATATAATATATGCTGACATAGAATACGTATAATTTTGCTAGAAAACTAATACTTTAAAATACAGAGTCCCATTAAATTTTATTTTAACAAATAAAAACATACCAAATGAAGGGAACGTGTATTAATAAAATATTTTACCAGCAGAAAAAATAAGAGAAACAAAAAGAAGTATTGAGAAATACGTCGTTCATGGAAAACTCAAAAAGTGGAATATCCGAGGACTTCCCCCAAGGCAAAAATCCTTCATTTCTGGATTTCAAAAACACCATTTCTGGAAATCAGAAACACCACGTTAAAGGTTTTTTTCCCTCATTTTGAAAATGTAGTGCAACTTAAACATTTTGAAAGTGCTGTTGGCATTTGTAATAATTCTGGCAAGTGAAAAACTGGGCGTGAGGCCTTCTGCTGAGATGGGGTTTTAAATGTGTGCTCTGCACCACCTTGCCACACACACCTGCTCTAAAGATACCTGATGGTAGATGAAAAATAAAGAGAGAAAACGTAAATTGTAAGGTGCTTGACACAACGCGGCATGTCTGAGGATCAGCGTGGTGAGGAGGGGCTGGCGGAAAATCCTCCTGGCGTCCGGGATCCGACGGGCAGCCCTGCACGGCACTGGGCTCTGGCCGGGTGGTGGGGACGGACTTGGAGAAGAGAAAGCTGCAGCCAGTTCCCGCCTGCAGGCGTGAACTACGTGAAGCCACGTGTCTGAGAGAAGAGGTGACACTGACCAGGCACAGTGCTAAGCCAGCCGGGACCACGTCTGGCACCTCCAGGCATGACAGCGGGACTTGTCCCTGGGCAAAGGCCCCATGGATGGAGTCAGGGCCCTCGTCAGCCTGCGGGAGGTGCAAGCAAAGATCCTGAGAAAGACCAGGAGAAGATCTCCCGCCTAAGACCAGCCGACAAACCAAAAACTCCAATGCGTGTGAATAAATCCAACGTAAACGACCATCGCAGTCAGGAACCTAAAGGTGAATTCACTCCAGACAGAATGAAAACAGGAGAACGTTCTGAAAAGAGTTTTAAAATGTGTTTAGGAACCTTAAAGAAATACATGAAGGAATAACACACATTACAAGGGGTAAATTATAAAATAAAAACTGGTAGAAATAAAACAAGAACATATAAAAAGAAGAACCAACTAGAAATCCTAGAAATGACAAAACACAGTGATTGGTATTAAAAAAAAAAAAACAATAGAAAGAAGAGAAATGTGGGTGGAAAGCAGAACGGAAAGAAAAAAGATTTTTAAAAAAGAGACCTTAAGGGACAAGGGAGGGGGATAGGCTGAGAATTCCAGGGAAATAGAGGGGAAGGTAGAGAAGTTCAGTTAAAGACATAACAGCCAGGAATGTTCCAGAATGGGAGAAACATGTGAGTCTTCAGATTAAAAGTGCCTGTGGCAAATGCCACAGGTTACTGGGAACCTGTGTAGTGTGGTCACGTGCTTGGACTAGGTCAGTGATCCCAACTAGCTGCACATCTGCTAGTAACTTTGTAAATAGAGACGTGTGCAGGGATGCCCCGGGGCAGAAGGCCCCCAGGAGACCCTCCCCTCCACACACATGTCAACAGTTGTCACAGCCTGTCCCCTTTATCCTCTTCCCTTGCACCTGGATTATTTTAAAATAGAAATCAGACTTTACATAATTTCATTAGTAGGTGTTGCATATCTATCTTTAGAAGATAAAGACTCAGAAATGCATATTTTCCTAATATTGTCATTCCTTTAAAATGAACAAGTCCTTAAAATCATCAAATATCAAGTCAGCGTTCACATTTCAGAAGACTTTTTAAGTGTACATGTCCCTTCAACTAAATCCCAGCCACAATGAATCGGCATCTCGGGGTGAGTCCAACAATCTGCGTATTTCATTCTCCCCAAGTGATTCTGGTATTCAGTGGGGTTTGAGACTCACTCACTTCTATGACCTTTTAGGTCCCTTTTGACCTTGAGACTTTTCCAGTGTCACACGCCTCTCTCCTCCTGGGTGAAGCTGTTTCCATTGTATCATTAACTCACACAGAGAGATCACCTCCACCCAGGTGATCAGGGGTGTTGAATGAACAAGTAGCGTGGGTTAAGCGTCACAATTCCTGGGTTGGAGATCCATCTCTTACACCCATTGTAGCACAATGAAGGGGTCTGGATAACTCTTTCAGACTCAGTCTCCTTGGCTGGACACCGGTGGCTCACGCCTGTAACCCTGGTACCCTGGGAGGCCAAGGTGGGAGGATTGCTTTGAGCTCAGGAGTTTGAGACCAGCCTGAGATGCCATCTCTACTAAGAATAGAAATTAGCCTGGCCAACACACCTGCGGCTGTAGTCCCAGCTACTCAGGAGGCTGAGGCAGGAGGATCCCTTGAGCCCAGGAGTTTGAGGCTGCTGTGAGCTAGGCCGATGCCACGGCACTCTAGCCCGGGCAACAGAGTGAGACTCTGTCTCAAAGAAGAAAAATTTAAAACTATTCTATATGTAGGAGGAAGCTGTCTCTACTAAAAGCAGAAATTATCCTGGCCAACGCACGTGCACCTGTGGTCCCAGCCACAGCCCCCTCTTCCCGGCGGTTTTCAGTCTTCAGGACTCAGGACAGCTGCGGCCAGCCCCACTCCCTGTTGCCAGGCTCTGCTCCGAGGGCTGGGTCAGGCTTGCCCCTTTGCTCGGTGCTTTCCCTACCTCGCCCGTCTTCTTCTTCTTCCATCTACTGGTCTCCCATCCTGGCAACTTTTTCTGATACAATTTCCTCTGCATTCTGTCGCCGCATTCTGTCCCCATCACAAACCATTCCTGGCTGCCCAAACACTGCTCCGATTATTCCTCTCTGTGCTCACCCTGAAAGAGCCCCACATTCAAAGCCGGCTCAGCCCAGTTAACTTTTTAGCCCACTGTCCTGTCATTCTGTATGTGAATCCCGAAGTGCCCATTGCTCATCCCACCGTCTCGGGAACACGGCCTCTTCTTGCCTGGCTCTGACACGGGGCTCAGTCGCTGCCCCAGCCTGGAATGCAGCCTAGCGCCCTCCTGCTGGAATCCCAGCATGCTGCTAGACTGCCTGGGTTTGCTGGCTTCATTTCCCTCCAGCAAGCACACAGGATTTCACCTTCCACCCTGTGGCGCTAAGCGTGGCCGCGTGACTCACTGTGGTCCAAGTGTGTCACTTCTGGGCGGAAGTGTTGGGAGCCAGGAAGTGACCGTCCATCCCCGGCTTCCTTTGCCTTAGCGGCAGCGACTGCAGAGAAGCAGGCCCAGGTGTGGAAGGGCCAGGAGGGCCAGCAGCCGATCTCACCCACACCCGCAGGAGGGCCACCCTGGAGGCCGGTGTCCTGCAGGGGGATTTGCATTTTGCAGTTTATAGGAAATGACTTATTGTGTTAAGCCACTGAAATCTGGAGGTTGCTTGTTACCAAAAAATAACTTGGCCGAGCTGGACTCAAATACCATGGACTTAAGGCCCAGCCGAAATACCTGTCTGCCACTGCAGAGCTTCCAAGCAGACACGGCTGGGGGGCCCCCTCCGGCCACCCCCCCCCGGGGCATTCTGTCCATTCCTGTTTGGCAGCCACACCCCGGCAGGATGGGACCACCAGGGGTTTGGACTGGCCCTGACCAGAGTTTGAATGTGGAGCTGCCACGGGCCATTTAACCGCCAAGTATCTTTCTGAAATTCACAGTTTTTAAAGACTAGTCAAGTGCAGTATCTAAAAGGGGAAGGAATGGGAGCAGGATCCCCTCTGTAACTGAGGCTGGGCGGTCAGCTGAAAGAACTGGCTCCTTTGGGGCCAGCCCAAAACTCAGGTTTTTTACCTAAATAATTGGCACGATGCCTCAGACTTGTGAAAGGAAAATGAACTACCATACTGCAGTGATATATATGCAGTGCTCACTAAATATCAAAACCTGCAGTATCTGTACCTTTTTCTCCGCTTGGTATAAAAAACTCATGAAACGTCAAGTAATTTGAGAGGATGAGATTTTATTTTTATTTTTCTGTGATTACAAGACTGCACAGACAAATTTCTCTGCCAAGGTTTTCACCAAAGTATAATCTCTTAAAATTTAACAGGTACATATTTATTTTTAAGATAATTTAGTAAGGAAAAAAACAACGTAAATAGTTTGTTTGAATGATTACATAGTAATGCGCTTGTCTTTTTAAAAATAAATTTCTAAATTGAGTGTTCACAAGACAAATCAACTTTAAAACAACCCATTACAAGAAAACTTAGACATCATAGAATGAAAAATTTAATAGTTATTCAATTGTCCTTGACCTGAATATCTATTTTGAAATGTATAACAATTTGGGGGTTCAAGGCTTTCTGTTTGTATGTTTAGCAGAGATTTGCTTACATGTCAAGGGCAAAATGAATAAATATACATTCATTATAGATTAACTGACATTTTAAACTAGAAGAAACAAATTTATTGTTTAGATGCTAAATTCTTGAAAGCTATAGTGTGGTCAGAAATACATTGTTAACAACAGCATTAGGTACCTAGGTAGTTTCAATAATCTGTGGTTGTCGTTCCCATGAGAAATTTAAAGATATCATTGGCATCTTTTAAAACGTTAATCCGAGCAGCTAGTTGTGTGAGAATTCTATATGATTCCAGACTAGCATTTGGATTGGGACTCTTGAAATTAACTCTTTTGCCTAAATAATAAGTTTTTTTTCAGACAGTCATTTTTAATTTTTAATTTCCCATACAGTTATTAAATAAAGAAGACAATACCACTCTCGGTGGCTCACGCCTGTAATCCTAGCACTCTGGGAGGCCGAGGTGGGAGGATCACATGAGCTCTGGAGTTTGAGACCAGCCTGAGCAAGAGTGAGACCCCGTCTCTATTAAAATTAGAAAAAATTAGCTGAGTGTGGTGGCTTGTGCCTGTAGTCCCAGCTACTTGGGAGGCTGAGGCAGGAGGATCTCTTGTGACCAGAAGTTTGAGGTTGCAGTGAGCTATGATGATGACACTGTACTCTACCCATGGTGTCAGAGCAAGACTCTGTCTCAATAAAAAATAAATAAATAAATAAGACAAGATTACAGTTTGAATTTCAATGCCTAAATATAGTAAACTGGCAATCGAATAAAAAATAAAAGTTTAGAAGGGGTTATAGCCAAGACTATGTATTACGAAATATTCAAAATTACATATGCCCAATTATGAGTAAGAGAGTTGTTTTATCTAAAAACTATTTGTTTAAATATAGTAAGTTCAGGAAGAGATGCTTGTTCAAAGACTAATGCAAAAATATTAGTTTCTCAGTTTAATAATTTGATTTCTCTGTTCTAAGACAATTCAAGGTTGAGTATTCCTTATCCAAAATGCTCGGGACCAGAAGCGTTTAAAATTTCAGACTTCAGAACATTCAAATCATGTACGTTACCAGCTCAGCGTCCCTAATCCAAAATCCAAGATCCGAAATGCTCTTTTGCTCACTGTGTCGGCCCTCAAAAGTTTTGGAGTTTGGAGCATTTTGGACTTTCAGGTTAGGGATGCTCAACCTGTATAAGGAATAACAAAGCAGGGTGAATTCCATCTTTTGAAAGATTTTTAAATATGTTTAGTTTTGTACAATTTACTACATCACAAATCTACATTCATCACCTGTTCAGACCAGGCCACTGTTAATTCGATAATGTGTGGCACTTGAATTTGGGCACACTGTGAGACTTTTTTTCTTATAAACCCAATCATATTGTATTCATAGATTTTATAATTTGGTAATCCAAATAAAAATAAATTGGGTTTCTGAATAAAGTTTCTAAGTCATTGTTACATATGCATTTCTGTAGGGATTTCTTACTAGAAAACATTTTTTAAAAAATTAAATTTAAATTTAAAGATTGCAGTTGATTCCTATACATGGAAAAAGATTTTACACTGTGAAAATTTATGATTTTATTCCCAATGCTCATTACTTATTTACTTCTAACACATTTACACCACATGTGCCCGTTTAACAAGAAAGGAGGGAGCGAGCAAAATTGCCAAATCTAAATATCTAAAAGGATCAGAAAGAAATAAGCAGCCACGTTTTTCCTGAATCTGACCACTTAGGGAAGTGAAAACCACAACAGGAAACCACTCTGCCCGAGCAGATGACTCTTACAGTCTGTATGACAAGGTTCCATCTGCACAGAGGGCGGAGTCTTTTCTCTGGCTGTACCGGGGTGGAGTGAACATACAATAAACCGCACATGTTCAAAGGTACGATTTATTGAGTGTTAACATAGATCCACCAGGATAATCAGAACATCAGGATAAGCAAAATGATGCCTCAAGGTCCATTGTAATCCCGACTTTGCCCCCTCGTTGGATACGCGTTTTGCAAATATTTTCTTCAAGGCTGATGTAGGATCTTGGTAGCTCCTAAAAGTTCAGACATAAATATTTCCAAATTAAAACTTCTTAGATTGGCTGGGAAGTTTTACATGATTAATGTGCATAGAAAAGCAAAACATATTATACTTCATTTTAAACTAAAGCTTCTGATTTAATAGTTGTACAAAAATACTATTATTTTTGAAATTATGTTTAATACTTTAAGAACAATTTTCCATTGACTAAGAAAGCAGTTTAGAAATATTAATTGTATAACTAACATTTTCCTGCAACTTGATTTTTTTCCTTTCAGCAGAATGAAGACGGGAATATTTATATCTATAAAATTTATTACAAATATTAGGACCTCATTTAGCATATTGAGTAGGAATAACTATATAAATACATATTGGCAAATACAGATACCTGGCTTGCCAGTAGAAAACCTTGAGACTGTTATCTTGGACTGAAACACTTTCTCCTGGGATAAGCATTTGTAAGCATTTGTCAACACATCACCAACATTTTTTTCAGTTTCAGTTGGGACTTGTGTAATTATAATCAAACGCCACAGTCTGATCCTATCTTCGTGACAAACGGCCACATGAAAGATAGGTGCATTTTCCAGCGTTTTTCTCTTGGTTCAAGTCAACTGTTCAGAAACTTCCAACCAATCAACTAAACCTTCACCGTTGGGTAAGGAGCCCGCGTCTCTGAGGTCGGTGCGTGTTTAGCACGCCGGCCGTCGGATGTGTGCGTTGTACGGCACAGCGCGTGCTTGGGAGGAAAGACACACATGGAAGAGTGTCCGCTGTTCACTGACTCCGGCTCGCTGTGCTTCCTTAGTGCAGCCTGCAGGAAAAGCAGAGTGGATGGACCACGCGCAGGCGATGGAGAGAAAGCAGAAAAGACCTTCTCCCTGAGCGGTGCGGGTGGCGGGCCAGGCCTGCGGAGCTGTGAGCTGCGTGGAGACCTCGTGTGCTTTCTCAGCGGTGCGTCCTGCTCAGAGATGCGGGCGTGCTGCCGTGTTTCTTTCCGTTCCTGGCTCCCCTTTGAAGAAAGAGCAGGATCCTCCTAACCTTCGTGTTCTCTTCCTGGCCTGCTGGGCGGCCGCCAATACGGAAAACCGATCACGCTCGGGGCAGCCTTACGGCCACACGAGGGTTTACGGTGCTTAGACACTGTCACCAGAGCTGCTGTAAACATTTCACAGGGAGATCGAAATAGCACTTCTTCTCTGCCAAAACATTTCATTATAACGTCTGTGTAAGGGAAGTATCCAAACCACCAAATTCTCCTTGATGTTGACTTCATTGAAAAATATCTTTCTAAAGTGTTTCTGGAGGTTTGGTTTTTTTTTTTGGTTTTTTTGTTTTTGCAAGCTCCACTCCCAGAAGATACGTCCTTGCATTTGATCTTCGATTCCTTGGAAGAAAAGACTCGAGCTGCCTTTTTAGACTGTGACAGATTTCCCAATCTGAACCACGTGTCCCTAAGCTCTTCGCCTCATTAAGAAAGTAAAAAGAAACAGGTGAAAATAATGTTAATAATCTGTCATATTTAACCCCATATATCCAAACTATTGTAGTTTCAACACTGTGTAATATAAAATTATTAATGAGCTATTTTACGTTCTTCATTTCCAACCAAGCCTTCAAAGCCCGTGTGTATTTGACTCCGAGGCTATTTCTGTTCAGACCAAGCGTCTTGGTTCCCTCCCGGGTCCCCGCTGCCAGGACGGTGACCCTTCCATCCACCGCACCCTTTGCAGGGGTTCACGGTCTCCGAGCCGCTCTGAGTGACAAGCGTCTTCCGTGGAGAGCAAACGCGTGGGCTTTAAGGCTGTTCTGTGGAACTGCATCTCCACTACATTGCAGTCGTTCGAAAAATGAAGAGCTGCCTAGAATTGGGGCATGGCTGATGCTCTTCGGGAATTTCTGGAAGTGTCCAGACGGGCTTAATTAAAGCCTCCACTTTGTTGTTGCGTAATAAGAAATGTCCTCTTTCTCGGGCTGCCTAGCACAGGGACTGCTGCCACAGACACATTTTATTGTTTTCCTTTGATAGCAAGGAAACGCGTGTTAACCTGAAGTGTGCATATTTACCTAGGTACGCACGTATATGCCGAGTGTAGAATTGTCTCTTCCTGGATTCGAAGCCTCAGGACAGCCCCTCCTAAATGTCTGCCCACCTTTGCTGACCTGTGCCACGGCTTGTCTAGACTCTGAGGACCTTTGCTGTCAGAGCCTAGAACCCCACGCCTTACGGGTAGCAGCTCCTTAGCTCACAGCATCTACAGTGCCTTGGTTTCCTTGGTAGCAGCATCTGAACCCTAGCAGGGCAGCGGGAAAAGTATTTGAGGAACTACCAGTCAGAAGTGTTGCCCCATTTCGGGGACTGTCACCGGGAAATGGACCTCCAAGGAGCCAGCCATGAATGACGCCCACACGTGAGCAAGGTGGCCAAAGTAGGGTGCACCACGCAGGCTGAGGCCCGGACCCAGAGCCTGCACCCGGAACCGCCTGGCCCATCCGAGCTTCTCACCTTGGGGCAACATCCGTGGCCGCTGTGTAGGGAGGGACCCGGCATGGTGCCGTGTACGATTGGGAGGAACAACATGTGGCGGAGGTAGGTAGTAGGTGCTCAATTAGTATCTGCCCTCCTCCTGCTCTTCCTCCTCTCTCACCTGGGTGGTGACAGCTACTGCGACACTTGGTTTTCCTAACTAAAGAAGCACATGATTTAGCTTTAAAAATTCCCCAAAAGAGCAATTTCCTGAATTGCAGCTAATGATAAAGTAGCAGCCAGAGCAGAGGTGAGATGGAGCTACACTTCCTGCCTCGCTGGCTGGCCAGCATCCTCCCCCTCCCCCCACCTGCCTGCCTTCCCCGCTCAGAGCTGGGGGGCACACAAGGGGGTCGGCCTTCTCCATCCCTTCTGTGGCGACCTCCCACCTCACTTACACAAGAGTCATCACTGATGTCTGAGAACCATGCATGCCAATTAGAAAAATCCTCAGCTGACCTGGGAGGGGTCTTCTGGGAGCCGTTGCCGGTCACACCTTGCAGCCCACCTGTGAGCCGGACCGTGGCAGCCCCACTTCAGCAGCTGCAGGCACAACTCGGTCAGAGTCCTGCTTGGGGGTGTCGCGGCGCCCCGCACCCCCTGCCGCTGCCTGGTCTCCCTGCCCAGTTTGGAATTGTCCAGTGACTGTGAGAAGGACTGGCCCGGGACTCCCCGCCGCGGCCGCCAATGCCCGGAAGTGCACCACATCCTCCCATTGTGCGCCGGGAGGCCAGGGCTGGTAGGGGGCGGCCGCTCCCGTCTGCCTGTGTCCAGATGGGGGCTGGGCTCTGAGGAGAGGCAGGCGCCGGCTCAGGCCCAGTCAGCCCTGCCTGGCGGAGGCACTCACGGACCAGCTGGCCAGGAGTGCCGGGCGGTTGTCTGTGTCCCGCCACATCGGGCCCGACAGCGGGGAACCGTGGATGCCCGTGTGCCCGGCGGGTCAGCACGTGTGGCCGCACGTGTGGTCAGTAACCGCTGGCTCCCTTGGCTGCTGCCCTGGCCGGGGAGACCACAGACACAGACACTCTGTCCTCCGTGGCCAGCTGCGGAGAGAGTGACCGTGCCTGCCTCGGCGCTCAGCTGCCACAGGACGCACCTCTGACCTCCCCTTGCACCTGTGAGATTTCCGAGCTCCTGCCCCAAAGCCGAGGCCCCCTCCGTTCTGATTTCTTCTTTTGACATCAAACAGGCCACGGTTGGCGACGCTCTTGGGAAAGGATTTAGCGTCAGTCATTCTCAACTTATTGGAGCTGAAGTGTGCACAGTGCTGTTGGGACTGTCCCACCCGGGGGGACAAGGAGGTGTGGCCTGGGGATTCAGAGGACCCGGGCTGAGCAGGAGCGAGACAGCGCTGGGTGCGGGTGTCATATTTGAGAGGTGACCCTGGGAAGCACGAACAGGAAAAGCCAACCAAGCGGTAACTGAGGCCCCAAAACGCCTCCAGAATCCACTGTCGTGTAAAGGACGGGGGTGGAGATGGTGGGACCCGCCTGCTCCGGTCCCCACAGGCTGGAAACGGCAGGGTGGCCGTGTTCCTTAACCTGTGAGGGGCCCATGCTGGGACATCAGAGGAGGGGGCATTTAGTTTGCTCCAGCTGTTTGTTTCATTCACTGTGTATTCATAGAGAGCAGTGTCTGAGGCAGCAGCTCCAGCAGAGAGCCACGGCTGCTGCCTGGGCCTAAGGATTCATTCCGGACACCAGGGAAAGTGGCGGAAGTTTCAGCTGCAGCTGCCCAGATAGCCGCCTGAGAAACGGACGTGTGGACGTTGAGCCTGCGCTCTTCGTCCCTTCGTTTCTCCTCTTTCCTCTTTCCTGTTTCCTGTTTCCTCCTCCTCTCTTTTCCTCTCAAACACATGCGTGTGAGTAAACACCCCCACCACCAAAGGATAATGAATGTTTTTTAAAGCCATAGCCATCCATCCATCCATCTATCTATCCATCCATCCATCCCTCCATCCATCCATCCATCCCTCCCTCCATCCACTCATCTATCCATCCATCCACCCATCCATCCATCCATCCCTCCATCCATCCACCCATCCATCCACCCATCTATCCACCCATCTATCCACCCATCTATCCATCCACCCATCCATCCACCCATCTATCTATCTATCCGTCCATCCACCCATCTATCCATCCACCCATCCATCTATCTATCTGTCCATCCACCCATCTATCCAGCCAACCATCCATCTACCCACCCATCCACCCATCTATCCATCCACCCATCCATCCATCCATCCGTCCATCCATCCATCTACCCACCCATCCATCCATTCTTCCATCTATCCATCCATCCATCCATCCATCCATCCCTACATCCAGCCATCCATCTACCCATCCATCCATCTGTCTGTCTGTCTGTCTACCTACCTACCTACATCTGCCATCTCCCCACAGCACCTTCACCGTGATCATTACCTGCTATCTATCCAGCTCTGTTAGTCTGTCTATCTCTGTCTGTCATCCGCCCATCGTCCACTTGACATTAGCCCTGGGAATCCTTACACTTGTGTCTGACCACAAGCAGTCGTCTAGATGTTTGGCTCCATGGTTCGAGTGAATCCCTGTGTGACAATAAATGTTTGGTAGAACACACGGGCAAACATTATTTGCTAAGTGCTGCAGAAAATGTGATATAGGAGGGGCGCCTGCCCCGAGGGACCCTGTCCATGAGACACTGGGATGTTCCCACCCTCCCCAGGAAGGGCTGCCACCGGACAACTCTCCCCAGAGGCCACCTCCCAGGGTGGCAGGAGCAAGGGCCAGTCCCACGTGCATATCCCTGCTCCAGGTTGCAGAGTGGCGCCACTGCACCTGCAGGGCAGGTCTCTCAGGAAGCCACCTGCTGGGACACCTGCCGAGGCTGCCGTGACAGAGTGCTCGGCAGCAGCATCCCCACTGTGCACGGAGAGAAATGTGCTCCAAGGGCCGAACTAAAGAGGAACATGGGGAGTTTTACCTCCTCAGGGCTCCTGTGTCACTGTCACCTGTTCACTGGCCGACGTTCTCCGAGCAGCGACCGCACGTCAGGCGTGAGTGCGCGATGGCAGCAAGACGACAGGGGAAGAGAGTCTGCAATTCCCGCCGTCTGGAACTTCCTCAAACTGGTGAGGAAGATGGAAACTGGAATAAAAAATAAATGTTACATACGGAGAAAATAAAAAGAATGTCGTGACGGATAATGACAGGGAGTGTCTTCTAAGCATAGTGCAGAAGAATGCATGCGTTTGGGAGTGGTCAGACCATAGATGGGTTTTTTTTTTTTCAATTGAGACAGAGTCTCACTCTGTTGCCCGGGCTAGAGTGCCGTGGCGTCAGCCTAGCTCACAGCAACCTCAAACTCCTGGGCTGAAGCGATCCTCCTGCCTCAGCCTCCTGAGTAGCTGGGACTACAGGCATGCGCCACAGTGCCTGGATAATTTTTTCTATGTATTTTTAGTTGGCCAATTAATTTCTTTCTATGTTTAGTAGAGACGGGGTCTCGTTCTTGCTCAAGCTGGTTTCGAACTCCTGATCTTAAGCGATCCCCCCACCTCGGCCTCCCAGGGTGCTGCGACTACAGGCGTGAGCCACCGTGCCCGGCCCATAGATGGTTTCTAAAGCACTGAAGTGAGAGCGTCAGTTTGTGCTTGAGGTCTGCCTCTCCAGCCCGCCGGGATCATGGTAAGGATGCTCAGCATTTGGTCGGATCTTCTGGAATTTGAATGGAAACATCAACGACACGGCTCTTTTGAAATTCTAAGGCGTTGACTGCAAGGAGGACTTTGGTTATGCACTTATCAGAAGTCACTTCAGGGGCCATCATAAAAGAAGGAAGTTGAGGCAATAAAACATAAACATTGCAGCAGTTGTTTGCGCCGAGACCTTCGTTGGCTCGTGGTGGAAACATTGTCCGGCTGGGCCTCGCAGGCGTGAATGAGCTTGTGTTGCTAGGTGTAGACTGTGAACAACCACGCCCCGGGGCCCCTGAAAACCTTGACCGAGGATGAATTAAAGGAAATTACACAAGCAGAGCAACATGCCTGGCATATTTCCAGAAGGAGAAGTGAAAGGGAATGCACAGCCAGGCTAGACCACAAGCCCATCTCTTGGGAGTAGATCAGCCCCAAGCCACTGCAGAAAGATAATCCGTGCGCCACACCTAAAAGAATATATTCTTGAAGACTGTATTTAATTTTTAAAGTTTATAAACGAGGGAGATTTAGAAAAAAATAATTCATTGATTGTCTTTGTTTCTATGCTTTAAAATATTTCAGCAGGTCAGAAAATGCCGACGTATCCTCACATGACACACGATCCACACGGGGCTGACAAATTTCAGGTCTGGCTGCAGCATTTGCCATCGGATCAATACCGCATTTTCCTGGCTTAGCAACCCGGCGTTATGGAGTCCCGCTGATTGAAAGGTGCCGTACCTGCTTCTTGCTATACAGGTTGCATCTCCCCAATAGGAAAATCGAAATTTGAAATGTTGCAAAATCCAGAGCTTTTTGAGCACCGACATGATAGCACAAGGGGAAAATTCCACACCTGACCTTATGTGGTGGCTATTGGTCAAAACGCAGTCAAAACGTTGTTTCACGCACAAAATTATTAAACCTATTGTATGAAATTACTCTTCAGGTTGTGTGTATAAGGTGTATATGAAACAAATTAACTTTATGTTTAGACTTGGGTCCCACCTCCAAGATGTCTCATTATGTATATGTGAATATTCCAAAATCCGAAAAAAATCCAAAATCCGAAACACTTCCGGTGCTGAGCACTTGGGACAAGGGACATCAACCTGTACAGCCCCATTTTCCAAGGCTGTGGCAAAATCTCGATGGCCTGGTTGCTAAGAGACCGTTCTGGTTTAAAGTCCTACTTGTTCTGACAGCTTTCAAAGGGTTAAAAGAAAATGAATCATTGTTGGAGGAGGAAGAGTGAGCGGGGTGTCCACAGGGTCGCCCCTCCATTACGAAATACACGCCGTCCCAGGGGCGTCACTTGGCGCCCACCAGGAACTGAACGACAAGGAACAGGAGGACACGGCTCTGTCTTCAGAGAACTCGCAGGTGGCAGTTGTCCGTCCGCACCAGCTCGATGAGACCTGCCGAGCGGAGGTGCTGCTCTGGCACGAGCCAGTGCTGGGCCAGGCTCCGCGTTTAAGCCCGTCCTGAAGTGCTGTCTCAGAGGCTTGCAGGGAAATGCACGAGCTAATGCACTTGCGGGCCTGGCCCCGGCCTGAGCGCCCGCTGTCCAGAGGACGGGATAGGCGGCCACGCACCGCGCCGGGCACACGGGGTCTGGGGCAGCCAGGCCCAGGATGCGAGCGGTCAGGAGTGCCCCTGTGTCACCTGGCACCGTGTTAATTGGGGTTTCCAAAAAAACAAAAGTGACAGGCTAAGCAATGGTCTATTTTGACTGGCTGTATCATCTCAGCAATATGAAACCGTCTTGAGCGTGAGTCTGCACAGTGTCGCTCTGCAACAGGTAGACGCTCCGAGAGCCGCAGGTCACCCCAGGTGCGGCTTTCCTCCTGCCCGGCCGCCCCGCAGCAGAGAACCTGCCACGGGGCGAGGAAGTCGCTCCCACGCTGCAGAGGTGGAAATTGGCTAAGAGTTTTCTGATTCTGTGACTCTCGCCTTCTTCCTCATTATCGTTTTTTTCAATTTTCACTTTTCATGGAAAGACAACACGCATACAGAAAGCACACTTAAAGCTTCAGCTTGACGAACTTCCCCAGACGGTGCTGTCACGTGATCGGAGCCGGATTAAAACCAGGACGCAACCCTGCGGTCTCCGCGGGCTGCCGTCAGGCTCTGGGCTCGGAAACGCTGACTTCTGAAGAGACTGGTTTGCCTGTCTTTGTATCTCACACGAATGTTTTCTCATTGCATTTAAAGTGTTTATTTTTTCTGTACTTTAACCTGACCATAAAATGAATTGAAGACGATGTCTTACTTTTGCTTAGGAGTGGAGACAAGGACAGTATATTGTCAGGCACATCACGCTGTCACTGGAAATGCCGGAAGGATCACTGCGGAGACTCCACCCTGAAACACGAGGCCCTGCGCTGGGTGGGAAGGACGGTTAAGGCGACCAGTGTGACAGTTCCAGCGGATGGGAGATAAGGGAGAGATAGTGGCCCTATCCCTCTGTAATTTATGCAGAACAAAGTCAGACTCTGAGAAGACAAGAAGGCGCTGGGCGCTGGCCCCAGCACTGGCTCCTGTGAACTCCACACCTCCCGCGGCAGGTCTGACTGCGCTGGCGCGGAGGGACGACTGCCACATACGAGTTCCCCTAGGACAGAGCTGCGTCCTCCTGGTCCTTCCTGTGGGCGCCCACGCAGCTGCTGCGACCATGCATATTTGGTAACGGGGGGCCCCTCTCGATCCCTCCCTCCCCAGGCCCGCAGAGCTCCTTCCCTGCAGGAGCTTGTCTCCCAGCCTGAGGCTCCCTTTAGACTTTGCACAGAGAAAGAGTTGCAGATACAGCAAATAAAATATAGCGGACCAGGCAAATTTGAATTTATGAAACCCATGAATCATTTTTCAGTATAATCTAGTATATAGCAGTATAGTAGAGCGATATATAGTATGATGTATCTAGTATAATTTAAGAAATTATTTGTGGTTTATCTGAAACCCAAACTGAACCAGACGTCGCATATTTTGTCTGGTGACCCCGTGTAGGGAGCCTGCTCCGGGCTAGGGTCCTGCCTTCATGCCGGGACACTCAGCATGTATGTTCTAAGGGACACTCAGCACGTATGTTCTAAGGGACAGTCAGCACGTATGTTCTAAGGGACACTCAGCACATATGTTCTAACATATGTTCTAAGGGACAGTCAGCGTGGATGTTCTAAGGGACACTCAGCACGTATGTTCTAAGGGACACTCAGCACATATGTTCTAAGGGACAGTCAGCGTGGATGTTCTAAGGGACAGTCAGACCAGATGTTCTAAGGGAAGGCAGCTCTTCACTGTCTGACTCCTTGAGTTTTTTGTTGTTATTAAGGGGAGGTTAACAAAACCCCTCATTCCCTCAAGTAAAATGTATCAACCCCTGTGAAGATGGGCAGGAGGATGGGCTGGAAACCCTGACGAGTGACTAAGAACGCAGTGGAGAGATGGAGCTTTGCGCTCTCAGGCAGGTTGCAGATGCACCGGCCTCAGGCAGGGGCCTGAAGTGGTGCGGAGGCGCCGACTCTGAGAGGGGGAGTGGGGATGGATAGTGGGGGCAGGGGTAG
>VBSM01000361.1:106762499-106774323 GCA_008086735.1 Cheirogaleus medius | reverse complement strand
CTGTGCCAGAGCCCCCCCAGGCCAGGACGCCCCCTCCCTGCCGCGCTCTCCCAAGGCCTTCCCTCCGCACCGTGAGCAAAACTGCTGTCCTGTGGCCTGAGCCACGCTGGAAACTCAGTGGCTGGGGAAAGAGGTCTGTGCGGCTGAGACACCGAGAGCCTGGATCTGCAGACGGCGGGAGGGACGGCGAGGCCCCTCCTGTGTGATAGTCGTACTCGTCAATCCCGTGGCAAGATCGGGCAGAAACGACGGATCGGTGACAACAGCGTCACTGTTTGCTCCCCTGCCAGCCGCGTGGGAGCACCGGCGGCGGGAAGAGCAGCGGAGCACCCATTAAAGGAGAGACACGTGAGCTGAGTTCTCAGACCCCCAGTCGGTCGAGAATTGGCTGAATTCGGGCCTTACGGACAAATGAGGGGACTGAGACAGCCAGGTTTATAGCTGACCCTAAACACACCAGCAGGACACAGAAGGGCGGGGCAGGAACCCCCACGCGAGGGAGGGAGGAAAGAGGACGCCCGGGGAGCTCCGCCCAGAGCCAGCGCCGGGGAGGAAATCCGGTGGCATCTGGAGCACTGACCGGTTCCAGCACGGGGACGGCAGCGGTCACTCAGTGCTCGGGATGGGCCAGCACTGCGCACGCACTTCTCATCTGACCCCCAGCACGTTTCAAAGACCAGGACGCTGGGCAAAGGCATAAATTAATCTAGACTGTTAGGGACCCAAACAGCCCCAGACCGTGGGAAATTATGGAACGCCCTTACATAAGATAGTCTCTGCGGTCTGGCGGCTGGGCCCGGAGAGGCATGGCGGAGGCCAGAGCGCAGCAGGGTCAATACTGTGATCGCTACGGAACGCCTGCGCCGGCAAAGCTCGGGCTGGCATTCGGTGTTGGTGCCGGCGGGACCGGCGATTCTAACCAGCTCCTCGCTCTTCTGCTAGGTGAGAAAGTCATCGCAGTAGGCGGGTGTGGAGGGTTTCTAGGGCAGAGACGCCGCCATGGTGGGTTCACGGCATCATGCATTTGCCCAAGCCCGTAGAAGGTACAGCACCACGTGCGGACCCCACGTAAACTGCCGACCCCGGTGACAATGACGTGTCGTGTGTGTCAGCGTAGGCTCATCAGTGACAACCAACGCCCGGCTCGGGTGCAGGGTGCTGGGTGGGGGAGGCTGTGCCCGTGTGGGGCCGCGGGCTACGCGGGACCCCTCTGTATGTGCCGCTCAGCTGCGCTGTGGACCCCAACTGCTGTGACAGGTAAAGTACAGACGCACGCTGCAACACGGACGCACCCTGCAACCTTGCCTGGGGAGAGAACACGGTCGCAAAGGGCGTGTATCGTGTGATTGCATCGGCACGCAACGTCCCGAACAGGCGAATCCACGGAGACAGGAATTACATCAGTCACTGCCGGGTTGGAGCGGGGAGGGCCCTGCTGCGGAGCGTGGCCCCTCTGTGCCTGCTGGAAACGTCCCGGAGTTAGGTGGTGGTGACGGTCGCGCCACCGTGTGCGTATGTTGAATACCGCTGGATTAGAGGACGAATTTACAGTATGTTAATGAGATCACAGAGAGGGTTTGAAAAGGCATCTGCGTGTCAGAAAGGATAGCCCTTGAGACAATGATATAATTCCATTCCACGCCACGTAGCGTTCGTGGCGTGGGCTGGGCCACGCGTTAACACACGGCCAGGTGGGAACCACTGGTGAAAGCACAGAGACATTGTCACGGTGGCTGGTACAGAGTGTGAGAGTGCCCGTGACAATAATATAATATAATATGGATTCTACGGCACACTCACTGCGTCACGCTGATGGTGAGAGGCCACTGCAGCTAATACAGGTAAACGGGCTTTCTGTTTTACTGTCTTCTGAGAAACTTTTGGTTTCATTGCCTTGGTACGTAGCATTTCTTGTGTAAGTAGCAGCAACAGAATTTAAAATAAAATATGACAAACAAACACCGCTCTGGATAAGCGCGGTCATTTAACTTTCTCTTTCCCAAACATGCATCCTCTGGGTCTCTCGGAGAACAAAGGAGGGAAAACGTGAGCAAGATCTGCTGCCGGGTAAACACCAGACCAGCCTGGGACCGGGTTTGTCACGTGAGCATGGGCTTAAAAAAACGCTGTATTGCTGGAATTAAAAGCAACTTGACTATTTCAACAAAATATGTGACACTATTGATATCAACATAGATGCAAATAGTGCCAACTTTTATAATGTAAAAAATCAAAAATGTTAATCATAGACATATTTTAGTACAGGAACAAACAGGCTCATGGTTTACATAAAGAAAATTTGTAATATTAATGAGGAAAAAATTAGAATATCATGATTCAATTTCATATAATAAACATTTAAAATAATAAGAACTTTTGAAAAATCTTATTAAGGGTTGTTGATGAAGCAAATGAGGAATATTTAGAAGGTACGATCATAATCTTTTATACCACCTACTCTGTGGCATTTCAGACGTAAAATAGTTATTAGAATTTCAAAGGCAGAATAACATTGAGGCGAGGATCATTGTGATCTAGATTTTTGATTCTGCTAATTGAAAATACACGTCTGTTGAAATGCGAAAACAACTTTTTGAAAAATTTACAAACCAAGGCAGTAAAATGTCCATCACTATCAGTCATTTCATCTCTTTCAGATAAGAATATTGTAATAATGTATTTGAAATGCAAAATCTATTATTTTGAAGATGGTTTAATGGTTTTGTTGATTTTGTGATTCCATATCTAATGTATTTATTATTTTTTTTTGTTCAGTCCGCCCCCCCCCCCCCCCCCCCCCCCCGAGACTGTCAGAAGTTGTCAGTGCCGACTGCACATCAAGTCACCATGGCAGGAGTCGGGAAAGACTTCAACCAGCAATAACCTCGCCTCGGACAAACCTCACCGCTACGATCTGCCACTGCGCAAGGCTAACTACCGTGTCTTACGTAAGAAGATTTCTCATGGAAATCGTTTTTCTCAAGCACTAAAAAGAATGATTGATATGTAGGAAGTGAGTTCGATGAGAAATCCTATGTGAAGCACATCAGATATGTACAAATAGCGTCGGTGAAATTCTGCAGAGAAAGCATGTTATTTCTGCCAAGTTTTTATAAGAATCTCCAGGTGCTTTAGATTGTCTAAAACGACCAGATTCAATTCACCTGGATGATGCAGTAAAATGTGCGAGTCAATCACCTTGTGGCTTTCCCAGGTGAGCCTCGTGTTTGTACCACGTGCACACGCCAAGTAAACAGCCGAAAGAATGAAATACTATGTCTGAGGAGCCAGAACAGAAATAATGAAATTCGGAGGACTGTTTGGATCTTAATGAGAACCCTGTACACCTAGAGCTCGTTAGAGCGTTGTAAAAAGTGTATCCAGGTTTATATATTTCCTGTGATAAAAACTGCACCGTGGGAGTGGCTAAACATTGGAAGATTGGCTTTAATAAACACTGCCACTCTCGAGCAGGGATGTCAATACGTTCTTTAGCACGACAAGAAAAACACAATTGCACTTGTTAAAGCAAGGACGAAGAAAGTTCTTGAGTTTATATTCTCAAACCCTGGTTCTATATCACGACGCTCCCACCCAGATGGAGAGACTGATAGAGAAATAACGATGATTCGGTTTGGCTCAGTTCTCGTGTGCAAATCTCTCCTCACAGAGGCCGAGGTGCACGTCAAGGTCTTGCTTTTCAGTCCCAAGAAGAGCCTGGAGGGACGAGCTCGGAACGTGAGAGTTTCTCTCCACAAGACTGGTTTCATGATTCATTTAGATGTCCTCGGCTGGCGAATTTCTCTGAAGATGACTACATTCGGGGTGAGTGACGTAGGAGTCGAAACCCGCTGAGACTGAGCAACAGCCAAACAGGCGTCCGCAGGCGCTCAGAGCGTGCCGGACCGGAGGCTGTTCCCAGCGCACGGCTTCTCCACTCGGCCCAGAGCCGCGCGAGACAGACACGGGGCTGTGAGTGGGCGCGTCGCCGTCCTCTGCTCAGTGCGAGGAGTGGCGTTGCCTGCCACCCGCCCCCGCGGCCTGGCGTCCCCTCGCCCAGGAGGCCTGACAGTTGTGCAGCTTTGCCGGGAGGCATCGTTGTCCTGGGAGCTTTGGTTGCAGAAACACGAGGAGCTGAGAGCAGGAAGGCTGCTGCCGGCCACGGCCACCGCCTGCCGGGGGAGCCGGAGCACAGACCCGCTGTGGGTCCGAGCACAGCACCACGGGCTTCCAGCGCTTTCCAAAGCCATGGAGGTTTCTCCACATAAGACTGGAAGTGGAGCTGCAGCCTATGCGCCCGGGAAGCAGGGTGGTCTGGAGAGCTGGAGCTGCCTTCGCTTCTCCTCCCTTCCGGAACCTCCGTGGAAATCCCCGGTTTCCAGAAGCACCGTTGGTTGGAACGCCTCTTGCTGGGCCCGCTGAACTGCGGGTGGCGGGGGTCGGCCGTCTGCGCTCAGCTGCCGATGCCGAGACTGGCCAGCGGAGTCCGCACCAGTGGGAACCCACCACCGCGTCCGTGACCGTGAGCGCGGGACGGCTCGGCTGTGCTCTGGCTGCTCCGGCCCTAGTGTGATCGACTCGCTCCCCAGGGGTTGCTGGGGGGCTGCTGCCCCTTTCCATCTTGATGACCCTCCACCACCAAGGAGTGGGGAAAATGATCTTGCTATTGTCATCCACAGTTGTGAATACAAAACAGTATTTAAGGCCATAAACATGGAATCTAACTTTAAAAAAAAAAAAAAGGCTTCATAAACATGCTGTAGACCTTAGCTCCGTTTTATGCCATCTGAAAAGAAACCAGAGTCTCTTAGCTCCGTCGTACATCACCGTGCTCTGTGCCCTAGTCCCGCGTTTGTCAGATGGGCGAGGTTTCGGGACAGCATCGGCACACGTCCTTAGGCTAGGCTGTGCCATGTGGTGGCCCCCAAGTGTCAGTTCTTGCTCGTTCTACACGTCCCCTGGGGTCACCTGTGAGGTCTCTGGCTGTGCCTTGTCCTCATCCTGGGAATAGGTCTGCAAAGCTGACGGGGGACGAGGGTGCGGAAGGGCCGACCTAGCAGCCCCCCGCCACGGCTCTGTGAGATGCGCACGTGCTCGTGGCCTGGCCTCGTTCACGCCCCCTGCCGGGCCGGGAGGCCACATCCCACGTGCTGCAGAGAGCAGGTAGCGGACGCGGGAGAGCATGCTGACCGCCACCTCGGCACTGCCCGGTGGGCACCGTGTGCCTGGAGACCACACCACCGAGCCCGCACTCACCCACGAGGAGGCTGTGGGCCACCAGGCAGGTGATCTAACGTGGATGCCATAAATTCGTCTTTGTTTTAGAGTCTGACGGAAAGTCGGGGTTACTTTTCATTTCTTCCAGTCTATTTTTCTGGCTTTCAACTATGTTCTTGTGGGTAGCAACTTTACAGAAGCTTGAAGCAGATCAAGTCCAGTATAAAGACATGAAGAATGAATGTCGCTTTACGTAACTCAGTTTTAAGGTTGTGTCTATTGGCTGCATCGGGAAACCCCAACAACCTCTCCGCACATTGTTACTGATCAGAGCCGTTTTCCTGTCTTTCCCGCTGGAGGGAAACAAAGACTCCATTACGTACTGGGGCTCGCGCTGTCTCCCCAAGTGGCCCACGGGCTGACGTTCGATCGTGCGCTGGTGGCAACACAATTGGGAAATGGCTCACAGCGCGACGTTGCATTCACAGCAGGGCCCGGCCCGGGAGCGTGGGTTTCCCCTGCCCAGTGCGTTCGGCCAAGCGTGCGGAGGACGGGCGTGTCTGGCCTCGATTTCACTGGCCGATGCAGCCACCCTCCGAGGCCACCCTGGTCTGGGTAATCGATCACAGAAATTCCGTCACCTTCCCTCCAGCAGAGAAGCTCACGCTTTGGAGAACGCAGCGTCGTTCAGAACTCAGGTGAAGGGTGAGGAAGGGCGAACACAAGGAGAAGCTTGTCCTGGGGAGGCGCGAGGCCAGTGCCGGGTGCAGGTAAAAGGAGATCGAGTGTCAGGACCGGCCCAGCGGAGGGGTCGGCAGCAGAGTGGAGGGTGAGCCGGCGGGGGCTCGGGGGGGTTTCCCTCCTGGGCAGCAGGGCGACCCGGCCTCAGCTGCTGTTCCGCGTCTCTCTGCGCATGGGTCTAACCCGTGTGACACGCAAGCGCTGAGCACACCTCCATCTCTGCTCCTGCCTAGGCCACCCCTCTGCGCTGTGCCCAGCTAGTGACCACTGACCTGTTAGTGACAGACAGGGAGGGGTGGAGGGAGGGCCAGAGGGAGAGCGGGGAGCCGTGACCTCGCATTCCGGGCTGGGAGAGTCAGGACAGCGTGATTCGGAGCCGGCCGGGGGCTGTGCCACCTGGCTTGGCGCCCAGCACCGCAGACTCACCACGCGGCCTTGGGGGACGCTGCCTGCCTCCATCTCGGGGGTGGGATGTGAGCAGCAGCGGGGCCGTGCTGGGCACCGCACGAGTTGGTGCGTGGGAAGTGCGGGGCCAGGGCCTGCCGCGTCCCTGTGACCGCCACGACCCCCGCCGACTTGCGGCTGACTTCCCGGCCTCTCGCGTGGGCTTCCTGGCCAGCAGGGCTG
The DNA here is from genome assembly GCA_008086735.1 of Cheirogaleus medius. Lineage (NCBI taxonomy): Eukaryota > Metazoa > Chordata > Mammalia > Primates > Cheirogaleidae > Cheirogaleus > Cheirogaleus medius. Next base: position 106,767,738 of record VBSM01000361.1, on the reverse strand, counting down.
AGACAAGCTCCCACGCAGCCCAGCTCACACGGGCTCTGGGCAGAGGGCTGGAAACCAGGAACGGAGCCAGAAGTTTTCAAAGTTTCAAAATACTTCCTGACCTTTGACCCTGGCGCTGGGCGGCTGCTCTTGGCGGGAGTGAATGAGTCTTTCAGCGCCGCCGGCTGCTCCCGCCCCGGGGCGGTGCTGGCTTGTGTGCACGCATCCCGGGGCTCCAGGTCACGGCCGGAGCCTTTTCACTGGGCTCCTGCGGTGCTCCTTCATTCAACCATCCCGCCAACGCGTGCTAAGCGCCTACTGTGTGCATGTGTGTGGCTCTGGGCTCTGCCACCGTCACCTTACCCCTGGAGTCAGGTCTTTCCCACAACGTGCTCATCTGTCTGCTCTGCTCTGTGTGGTCCTGAGGCTTGCCAGGGAGTCAGGTTTGGGTTTGGCAGGCAGCAGGCTGGGAACCTTCCAGAACAGCGTGGGAGGCAGCTACGGGTGGTGCAATGTGGCTCTTGACTCCTTCCTTGCTTCCTTTCTCCTCCTCACGCCCAACCTCAACCTCTTCCCTTGATCGCAGGTCCCCTAACTCCAGATCTGGGTGGACTTGCCTGGGGAGGGTGCAGGGAGTGTCACGGACATTAGAAGGTTCCAGAAGGGAAACGTGGGCATCCCACAGAGCCCCCAAGAGAGCAGAAAGGCTCCAGCAGGGAGTGCAGTGACCACTGCTCTGTGTGGAGTGGACTCCAGGTGCATGGCCTGGCGAGTGGCCGTTTGGCATCTCTGCAGGACACCTCGGTCCCGGACGGCCCCGTCTGGATTTGGGTGAGCTGAGCTGAGCCGAGGGACTGGCAATCTGGACACGGAAGCCTTTCCTGCCTTTAAGATCTTCATCTCTCGATGTCCGTTCCTGAAGCAGATGGGCCGCATCAAAGATGCAGAGAAGCCGGGAAGGAGAGAGACCCCTTCCAGGTGCCCGGAGGGCTGCCATGAAATACCCCTGAGGCTTGGGCGTAAGGATGGTTAAATTGCACGTTGAGATGAAAAATAAGCTATAAAACTGCCATAAATGAATCAGAGAAGAGCCATGCCAGAAAATCCCACGCGGGATGGAGACAAGTGCTTCTCCGTCGGCTCAGAGATGCTGGCGCCGCGCTCTGCCCCTCTGCTCCCTGTGCCTGGAACTGCCCGGCCGGCACCGCCCCGTCGTCTCTCGGGAGCCCACGGCACCCGTGTGTCAGTGGCTCTCACAGCCCGTGACAAGGCGGGCCGGGGCCGGGGCACAGGGCTGACATCTCTTAGCCTTTGCGATGCACGGGCCACCTCTGCCTTCCTCTGGGAATCCGTGCGCACACTGCGGGAGAGTTGGAGCGGGATGTGTCACTCTGGCCTGCCACTGAGGTGACACAGGCCAAACCCCCTGCGGGTCCCCTTTGCACCTTTTCAATTCCATCACAATATTCACATATTTCCAACTCTCTGGCACTGACTGTCAAGGCTACAGCAGCCCCGGCAGAGCCGTCCCCGCTGCCCCGTGCCCGAGGCCGCGTGCGTGATGGGGACATCCTGTGCGCCCACACAAGGCCTTCTCATACCTGCGGGTTCCAATCTTATCATAAAAGAAATGACCTAGAGCTGCTCCCGGTCTCCCTACGGATGACCTGAAACTGATGTTGACTGTTCAGGTGGACAGTGAACGGAAGACCCGGCCATCTTTCTCCTAAGAGCGCACGTTTAAACGGCCACCGCTGCCCGCAATGAGAGAAGCGCGAGTATGGACCGAGACTCCATCCTCACCTGTGAGACAAGCAGACGAGCAAGAGCGTCAGGAAGGCGCCGCTTTGGGTGCTGGAGGTGCCGTGGGGAGCGGGCGTGTGCACACGGCAGTGGTGTGCTGATGGCATCACGCCTGTGGGAGGGGAGTCACCGCTGCTGTCCACGTCAGCCCACGTGCAAGACGACACCTGTGCGGTCATTCGCTGTGGCGGAGTTTGTCATAGCAGCAGGCTGGGGCCACCCAGACGGGTCTGCTTGAATGACCTTCAGCTACAAGAAGAGAAGGAGAAAGATCTCCAAGTGCAGAGGTGGAAAGAGCTTCAGAATAGGATGTTAACTGAAAAAGCAACACAGAGCTCCGTGTACAGAGTGGGGACACGCGGGAGCATCATCAGCACCTGCGTCTACAGGAGCCAGAGCCCCGGTGCCAACGGCAGCTCATGGGAGCCACGCGGGAATCACTCAGATACAGGGGAGGGACTCTTCCTGTGCACATCTCTGAAGATCATTGTCATATCTGAGCAGTGTGGAGTGTCATCTAGCTGAGCAGCAAGCTAAAGCGTCCGTGACAGTTTGTGACTGAGGTCACACCTCTCTCCCCCACTGCCCACGGCACCCTTCCGAGCCCAGCTCTTGCCGGAGCTTCAAGTCAGGTCTGGCCCCTCCTCCAGCGCCCACCGCCCACCCTCGGTGCCTTCACGACAGCATCCGCTGCGTCCAGCCTTGCGCGGCGGCGATTAACCTGCCCGTCTCCCCAGATGGCGTATTTGTCCAGGGGGAGTCCCCTGTGCTGTTCAACACGGCGCTTTGCGCAGAGCGAGTGACTCAGCAAGGGTCTGTTGGACGGGCGGATAATTCAGGGGATCCCTGGGAAGGGCCCGTCTTCAGCAGGTGCTTCCGGTACGTTGCTGGAGACAGGGGTTCTCTCTGGGGTGAACTGGGGTGCCCAGGGTTCCAGGGGGCAAAGGTCAATCTCTGCGTTGACCACGGAGAGCCGTGGACACCCCCAATCCCCTCGGGGCCACGTCCTGCCGGACCAGGGGGTGCCGTGGGTGGGGCCGTCTCCTTCTGCCGGCTGAGCCCCATCCCTGTCCCGGGTCGGGGGCGGCTCTGGTGTTCAGTGTGAGGCCAGCGGCTTCTTCTGCATCTCACTTTCCAACCTTCACACGTGTCTACACAACCCCACATAGGTGGAGAATTTCATCGGTTAAAAGAGTTACATTCAGCTAAAGAGAATAAGTAATGACAATAATAATGAGACATTTGGCTTGACCCACGTTCGGCCACCCTGCCGGTCTCTCTGGCTCCCGCAGACTCTCACTGCGGCGGCCGCTCTTGTGCACGAGGCCGCGCCAGGCCGAGTCACTGAGAAGCGCCACTGTAGATGCTGCCTTAGTTTCTGAGATCTGTTTTCAGCCTCCAAGCGTCGTGATTCAGCGTCTTCGCGATTCCGGTCGTGCTGAACCCGATGTGGGCGGGTAATCGGCGCCATGGCTGGGGGCTGGGAGGTTTCGCCCGCACGGCGCCGACCCAGCCCAGAGCGCCGGCCTTGTGGCCTGCTTTCTCCTGTGGTTGATTAGTTCCTGGGTTGGCTTGGCTCTTCTTCGCACTTTCTCTTAACCACTATTTAACCACTTCAGTACAGCGTTCACCGGCCGCGAAACTTTGCCCACAGCCGGCACTCACAGTCCGCACGGTAGTGTGTGCTGCGCATTGACGACGCATCCGCTTGCTCTTGTGTGATGAGAAAAGCTTTAAAGCACTGAAAGCTTGTTTTACTTTACAGGCAGCTTTAGGAAAATAACTATAACAACTCCTACTAAGGACTTGTTAAAAGGTGACAGATTCGTAGTCACTTATTAGCTGAACGTACACACTGCAGCTGCAGAGATAAAAGTAAAAGCTTTTGGCTGTCGGCTACAGTCGACGCTCGGCTGTGCGCCTTCACATCACGGCTGACAACTATAGTCGACGCTCTCGGTCATCTGCGACTGACAACGATATTCGACGCTGGTACCGAAGTGGTTAAGGGGGGAACGTGATCGTTCATTTAGCAATAAAATCTGTGGAGCGGGAGAACTAAAACTCGGCTCCACGATGAAGGCCGGGCCAGACTGTGCTTGGACTCGTGGCTCCGTGGCTGCATGCGTGGCCTGCGTCAGGGCTGTCAGCGTGGTCAACGCTGCAGGGGTCAGAGTTCAAGCCGGGCTACCCCCGCCTGACAGGAGAGGCAGACGGAAACCGGATTTCAGCTTACTCTGTCGGACCTTCCTTAGCCAGCAAAGAGACAGCGCCATCTCCCTCACCTGGGCAAAGTCCAAGATCCCGTGAAGATTCGCGACTGTTCCTCTTGCGGGAGTCTACGCTGTCTCCCCCCCGAGGCCCGTCCAGCTCTTTGAGACCAGACTGTGGCCAGGGAACAGGCCTCAGGCCCTTGGCATCTGCTGCCCCTTCCCTGTCCCCGGCTGGCCCGGGCTCTCCCAGGCCTGCCATCGGGGGAGGAAGAAGAGAGAAAGGGGACAATGAGGAAGCAAAGCTGCCGACACTGTGGCCCTGCCGTCCCCGTGGAGGGGCTCAGACTGAACACCGGCATTCTGGCATAAATAGAGAACACGGCTCACGCAACACGCCTGTGTCATACTGTGGACCAATCTCTGCACCCTGACTGTGGGCAGAAATCCTTCCAGAAAGTGTGGGATTTCGAGGGCTCGGTCCCTGGGTGAGTCTCACGGGTCCACCTGACACCCTGGGGAGCCTGAGTGGCTTATGTAACTCACTCCCAAAGCAACAAACAACTTCGCTGCTTCTCCAGCCCAGCCCAGCATGCGGACAGACAGGTCCAGCCGCTCTCCCCGGAGGTGTGAGCTTGCTGCCAAAGCACTTCCAGAAGGGCCGGTTGGTAAACACCCTGGCGGGCAGTTTCAGCGGCTATGGGCCTGCTGGGCGGCTGCCCTCCCCACGGCCGCCCCACCCTGCACCGTCTCTCCCCGGGGGCTCATTCTGAACCGGAGGCTGCTGCTCACTTGGACACCGTGAGACTGCAATTTAATCCTCATAAAAGGTGGAGACATCAGGTGGTTGTGGCAGTTTGGATTCTCTCAATTCCTGCAGGAAAGGGGGAACATTATCAGACTCAGGAAGGAAAAGAAGCCAAGGGTTTCTGACAGGTGCCGTGCCGGCCACACCCAGCCAGGCTCCCAGCGCTCTTGTGCGGTGGGGAAACCTGCCGGCCAGGTTGAGTAATGTCCCTCACTGCAAACCAGGTATGACGTTTCATTTAACGTAGCGAAACGCGGTTTCTTAACGAGGATGCGTGGGTGTCACAGCACTGGGGAGCAGAGGCGTGTGGTTGGATACGGCGGGGATGGGGCTTGTACACAGAAAGTTAGAAAGAAGGAAGCTCTCAGCAAAGTTAGAGTCCCAAGGTGAATATAAAATTGAATCACATGGCCATTTATGCAATCATTTTTTTTTTTTT
>VBSM01000361.1:106736543-106752530 GCA_008086735.1 Cheirogaleus medius | reverse complement strand
TTAGGGTTAGGGTTAGAGACTGCACCTGCCCAGTGGGAGGGTGGGTTAGGGTTATGGTTAGAGACTGCACCTGCCCCATGGGAATGTGGGTTAAGGTTATGGTTAGAGACTGCACCTGCCCAGTTGGAAGGTGGGTTAGCTTTAGCGTTAGGGTTAGGGTTAGAGACAGCACCTGCCCAGTCGGAGGTGCTGAGCAGACCCAGGGCTGAGGGTGCCCAGAAGTTGAGGACATGCAGATCAATGTCCTTTTTGTGTCCCTACTTTGCAGCTCTGAGAGAAAGTCCCATCTGGCAGTGCTGTCTCCGCTGAGCATTTAGCCCCGGGGCTGGCATAGCAGATGGACATTCGGGCCAGTGTCTGACCAATGAAGGAGGCCTCCAAGGACATCCTCTGCGCCTGGTTAGCTGGCCGGGCCTTGTCCTCTGCAGTGTCGGTGGCAGTGGCACTGGTCTGGCACTGTCCCTCGGAGAGACCCCTCCTCCCACAGTGGCTGGCGACCCCCAGGGCCTGTGGTCAGGGGGGCTGTGGGCAGTGGGGGCGGAGGAGCTGGCGGGACCTCAGGGGTGGCGGGAGAGGGCGGGATGGATGTCACGTGGAGGGTGGCTGGCTGTTGGTGGACCTGTGCAGGTGGCATTTCTAGAGCGTTAACCCTGTACTGCCCGGCCGAGGAGTCGATGTCCCTGTGCAGACATCACAGGACATTTGGTAGCGCGGGCCCCAGGAGAGAAGCCTGCGACCTGTTCACAGCTGCAGCGAGGCTGGGGCTCCACCCGGACTGCGCCGAGGCCCCGGCCACCCTGGGCGCACCCCGGGCATCGGCTCCGTGTGCGAACGTTCACGTGGGACCCAAGCTGCCACCGTGCCCAGAGAGGAGGCAGGGGACTGGGCTGCCCTCCCATCTGCAGGCTGCCTGGGGAGTGTGCGTGGAGAGGCGGTGATTAAACCCAAACCACCCAGGGGACACTGCAGGTCCGGGGCACAGCTGGGGCACGAGGAGGTCTGGTCTCGTGGTGGCTGATGAGCAGGGCCGTGAGTCCAGCGTCAGCAGCCCTTCCCTGCAGGGGGATGGCGGGTTACCGTCAGGAAGTTGCACAACGTCGCATTGAGTCCAAGCACACAGCGGAGTTCAGAAAGACTGAAACAGGCGGTTGGAGTCAGCCTCCTGGGGATGAATTTAGGCTGTTGTTTAGATGAAACCTTTGGTCGGAAAACCCACGCCCGTCCAGACGCGGCAAGATGGGCCAGACCCGCCGCGGGAGCCCAGGGAGAGGAGTGTCCAGGCCCCGCAGGGCGCTTTGCGGATCAAAGCTCAGTGCACTCTCTCTCGAAAAACGCCCTATTTTGCAATGAGAGGATCAGACGGTGGGGTTGGATTTGGGTCAGAGGCTCCGGAAGGTCTCGTGCCCACACGCTGCTCTGGCTCAGTTACTGCAAACCCGAACCTGCTGCCAAGGACAACGGCCTGTGGGCCACCCACACCTGGCGGACTGCCTCCAAGCTGGGGGTCGCCACTCCGGCCGACCACGCAAGGGAGGCTGTGACCACAGGTGGCCCAGTTGAGAGATGGTGGTGGGAGGTAACTCAGGTGAGAGATGTTGGTGGGAGATAACCCAGGTGAGAGACAGTGGTGGGAGGTGTAACTCAGGTGAGAGATGATGGTGGGAGGTGTAACTCAGGTGAGAGACAGTGGTGGGAGGCAACTCAGGTGAGAGACATTGGCAGGAGATAACTCAGGTGAGAGACATTGGCGGGAGGTAACTCAGGTGAGAGACGTTGGTGGGAGGTGTAACTCAGGTGAGAGACAGTGGCGGGAGGTAACCCAGGTGAGAGACAGTGGCGGGAGGTAACTCAGGTGAGAGACATTGGGGGGAGGTAACCCAGGTGAGAGACGGTGGCGGGAGGTAACTCAGGTGAGAGACGGGGGCGGGAGGTAACCCAGGTGAGAGACAGTGGCGGGAGGCAACTCAGGTGAGAGACTTTGCTGCACAAGGCTTCTTCGGAGCCAGTGCTGCTCCCTGACAGAGCTCCTCTCTGGGGAGAGCCCGCGGTGCCTGGCGCCTTTCTCTCCCTGACCTGCTGGTGGAGGCGGGGCCCAGGGGCGGAGCTGGGGGACAAAGCTCAGCGGCGAGCGCAGGACGCTCCCTCCTGGGCAGGCCGGGTGTGCCTGGCTTTAGGCAGATGGATCCGGGATGAGATGCCAGAATCAACACACAAAGCAAAACAAACAAGACCCATAGTTAAAGTTGAATCTCACATAAAGAATGACTTTTTTTTCTTTCCCTGAAGTTCCACTTTAACTGGGCATCTCACGTCTTCCTTGGCAGCTGTAATCTAAGGGCTCGAACAATCGCTGCTCTGTTCCTCTCTCCTTATCTGGAGGCTCTCTGCCTGTTTGTTGGTGTTAGAGAAAGACAGGCCTCGTGTCTGTCAGTGTGGTCTGCTCAGTGTCAGGGCGTGGCGGGGGCCGGTTCAGTCTGCGTGCCGGGGCTCCCCCAGGGAAGAGGGTCCCGCTGACAGGGGCCGTGTCAGGACAGGCACCGGCTGGGCCAGGGCTGCCAGGACCCCCGTGCACTGCCCGGAACAGGAGGACAAGATTCAGTCCACTGAAAACCAACAAAGCGCTTTGCTCTGGTGGCCAGGGTCCCACGACCAGGTCTCCCGCCGTTGGAGGATCTGCTTCCATTTTGGTTCTTTTCCCTTGTGTTCTAAAAGAATTCTTCCGGGTCAGCCAGAACACGGCTTGGTTCCGTTGTGTGGACCTGCCCGCAAGCCCTAGACGGCCGGGAGGCTCCGGGCAGGTGGACAGTCCGAGTCGCCACCCAGGAGGACGTGGAGAGAGAGTCTGAACTTCCGCTCCATAAGCTATTATTAAATTTTAAACTTGGCAGGAAATTAGCCATTCTGGAAATTAATATAACCAATAATAACGGCGCTAATTAAAAAAACATGTTCTAGAGTCAGAGCCCAACCGTGCGGGAATCGCGGAGTTCAGAACTGCAGATACCGGGTCGTGGCGTGTTCCTTAGGATGTGTCAAAATTTAATTAAACTGAGCGCTTCACCGCGCTCTCTGCATTCACATGCGCCCTGCAAGTCTGCCAGGGCCCTGAGCAGTGGAGCCGCCGGTGGGATGCTGGGAGCGGGTGGCCCTGGAGGCAGCAGCGTGGCTTTGCTCAGGTGGGGCCGGGGCGACTCGGTGGGCTTGTGCAGAGGCAGGTGGGAGGGAGCGTCCGGGAGGTGGGGGGTGGACCGGCCGGTCCTTTGCCTCTCGCCTGGGGTGTGCTGGAGAACCGGGGAGAGGGAGGCGCCAGCCGCCACGGTGGCCATTCACGGGCAGGTGCCCAGGGGACCGGACCCCTCAGCGGATCCGTCGGGGGAGGAGGCGGCAGCTGCGCTAGACCAAGCCAACTGCGCTCTTCAGAGCCGGGTCTGGGGGCTGGGGAGGAGCAAGGGCAGGGTCTCTGCGCCCTGTCGAGCCGTGTCAGGTCCCCACGCGTGCTCTGGGCAGACCAGGGCGGGCCTCGTTCCTGCTCCTCCTAGGGGCAGCCGCGGCCTTTGGCAGTCGAGGCGATACCTGGGGGCCAATCGGGGTCCGTGTCTGTGGGGATCAACCGTAACAGAATGGAACAAAAATCATTTTAACTTTTATGCACGCTAATGGAAAGGGCACCTAGCGTATTCATTCCTCAGCACAGACTGGTGACCAAGGGACAGGGACACCACAGACCCCGGCTGGAGAGGTCCCCGTGGTGCTGTGGACAGACCCGCTAGGCAGTCGTGCTCCGGGTCTGACCTCACTTCCGCTGTTTCCTTGCTGAGTGATCCTGGGAAGGTGATTTGGTGTCTCTAAGCCTCAGCTGCTTCACCTGTAAGGTGGAAAATAAAACCTTCCTCACAGGGTCGCTGGGTCGATGGCAGGACACGCTTCCCCCCTCCTGGCACAATGCTCGGGTCCGAGGAGGCAGAGAGAGCAAAGGGGTCTCGTGTGAGTCCCGCTGGTGTTGGCCGAGCAGCCCGCACGGGGCTGGGCTTCGAGAACTACGTTCATTTCCATGCACGGAGTGATGGCCCCACGGTGAGGCGGGAATACCCTATCATGCTGTTAGTTAATAAATAATATACATGTATGATACAGGGTAAATTATTCAGTGCAAAGTATAAATTCTGTAGGAGCTCAGGGAAGGGGGAATAAATGTGGGGTGGGGTAACAGTAATCATGTTAAAAATAGCCAACTTTTTATAGGGCTTTTAAGCTGTATCAGCAGGATTAGTTTTGGCTGTACGTAGCAGAATCCCACGTGAGACAGACCTGAGCCAGGTAAGTGTGTGTGTTTCTTTCACATGCAGCAGCCTTGGAGTCAGGCTGTGCTTCTTGGCCAGTCATGCATAGTTTTTTGAAGATATATCTATTCAAATCTTTTGCCCATTTTTATTTGGATTCATCCTATTTACATATAAGAGCTATTTGGATATTCTAGACACAAGTTCTTTATCAGATACGTGTTTTGCGAATAGTCTCTCTCAGGTATCTTTTTTTTCTTTCTTTTGAGACAGCGTCTCACTCTGTTGCCCGGGCTAGAGTGCCGTGGAGTCAGCCTAGCTCACAGCAACCTCAAACTCCTGGGCTCAAGTGATCCTCCTGCCTCAGCCTCCCGAGTAGCTGGGACTACAGGCATGCACCACCATGCCCGGCTAATTTTTTCTATATATTTTTAGTTGGCCAATTAATCTCTTTCTATTTTTAGTAGAGACGGGGTCTTGCTCTTGCTCAGGCTGGTCTCGAACTTCTGAGCTCAAACAATCCGCCCACCTCGGCCTCCCAAAGTGCTAGGGTTACAGGCGTGAGCCACCGCGCCCGGCCTCTTTTCTATTTATTTCTATTTCAGATATACCACTTGTCCTTATGTTTGGCTCATCTCCACATCTAACTGTGTTGAACCATGTGAGATTGCCATTTTTGACTTTTTAAGCCCATACAAATTGAGAGAGGGCTCAGGGCTGCCTGATTTTCTCATGGTTCACGTTTTCACTAGTCGTCTTCTTTTCACGCATCTCTGTGACCCTCAACGGGCCTTCCCCCCACGCAGCTAACCAGGCGCGAGCTGTGTTTATGCCGATCCCGTGGTTTCTAGCGTAGGTATTGCTTATCTAGTGATGAATTGTTGGCCTCAATTTGTTTCTGTAGCTCTGAAATTTTTTTCATTTTATTTTGCTGTCTCATTGTATCCTGTTGTCTCACTTTATCTTTGAATTCATTTCTCAGCGATTTCTTATTCTCTTTATCTTTAGCTAAACTTTGAATCATTTAATTATTGAAGCTGTTTTCCTATTTCCCGGAATGTGCTTTAAGAGCAGGTTCAACCTCCGTATTTTGCATGTGATTCCCTTTCTCTCCTCTTTTTCCTTCTCCTGCCAAGCTGTCACACAGGGACTTCCTGTCCCGCCTACCTCCCCGCTCTCCTGTTTCCTGTTTCCCGTTTCCCGGCTCCCGTCACGTGGACATCCCTCGCCTGAGCACTGAGTGTGATGAGAACCTCACTTGAGGGCTGCGCTCTGTGTCCTTCTTGGGGACAAATGTGGCTCCGAGAGCCGACATCTGCTCTGTTTGCAGTGTCGCTGGAGGTCTGGGCCCTGCAGTGCCCTCCAGGCTTGGGACACAGCACGTGCATGCCCACCTCCGCCTCCCGTGCCGGCTCCCCGGGTCCCCTGGACCCTACAGCAGCAGGGGTCTCGGGCCCAGTCCTCGCCTCCTCCCTCCTCTCCTCCTCCCTGGTGGTCTCCTTCAGGCTTGTGGGCCAAACCGCTCTGTCCCTGCCTCCCCTTAGCATCTCCAGGGATGGCCCCAGCGTGTCCTGTCCGTCCCCAGCCCCCACCCAGCCTGCACCACCTGCCTCTTTGCGGCTCAGCCCTGGCTGCGTCACCTGTAGCCGCCCAGGTGAGCAGCCTCCGGCCTTGGAGTCAGCCTGATCCCTCTTCCTCTCCCGCCCACGTCCCGCCTGTCAGGAAATCCTGTTGTCCCCTCTTTCCGACGTCAGGCCAGAGCCTGGAACTTCTCCCTCCTTCGCCAGCCGACTCCACCACCCTGGCTCCCCTGTGCGGTCTGTTCCTCAGTCTCCCTGCTGAGCTCCCGCACACCAAGTCCCTTCTCAGCAAGGCAGCAGGGGTCAGAACGGAAGCCAGGGGCGGGCCTGGCAGGGATCCCCTCGCCACACCCCTCCTTTCTCTCTCCCTCTGCCTGGAAGGTTCTCCCTCCCTGACGTCCTGTGCTGGTTCCCTCACTGGCAAGTCCCCGGGCAGCTGCCACCCGCTGTGAGGCCGCCCCACCCGCCCTCCGGCCACGCCCACTCCTGCCCCGCCCTCTCCTGCAGGCTCCCCGGTTCCTCTTGCTGGACCGTGAACCCCACCAGGGAGAGGGTTTGTGCTATTTTGCTCACAGCTATGCCCGGCAGGTAATAGACCACAGACATGCCCTGAACCAAGTAACACAAAGCCAGCGCGTGACTCAGAGTGGACACCAGTGACGGATTTAGAGGCAAAGGACTTGGGACTCCGTCCTCAGTCTGTCACTCATGGGCCCGATCTGTGACTCGGGTCCCTCCTAACATGGGGACGGCACTGCCTCCGCTGATCGCGCTGGTGTGCCCGCCTTCCCGGCCGGGCGGTGCTCGTTAGCTGAAATGGAAATGTGCTTTCCCACTGCATCGAGTGCGTAAACCGAGGAAAATAGCCAGAAGTCGAAAGGTTGGCAAAGAGCAGGTTATGGGAAAAAGTAAGGAAGTTTGTTCAGCAACCTTGGCATCAGTCAACCCTCAAGGAGGGGAAGCACGCCCACCCCCAGGTCCAGCACGGCCCTGCCCACGCAGCCCCGAGAGCCACCTCTCCCCACCTGCACGGGAGCAAACAGATGCAGTGTGTCACCTGACCCCGAGCAGCAGCCTGCAGCCAGCCCTTCACAGAAAGAATGAAACAGTCAGGTAACCTCCTCCTGACACCATCGCTCTCCACTTCCACACTTTTCTTCTGAACTTCTATAAAAGGCGATATTTAGGTGACCCAGAGGGGAATGCCATCGCTTGCTAGAATTTAAAATAATTAAAAAAAGTATTTGTTGGATTTAGTATTCTACCTTCTATCGAGAAAGTTTAATTAGCATGTCTACTTTGTGCACATTATTCAATTTGCACATTGAAACCTGACATTCCTGCTTGATTCTGATTTTTGTCACTTTGACTTCTTTCCTAGGATATAATAATGCCATCATACTGAGAATAATAAAAGTTCAGAACAGTACCCAAGTCCCCTGAAACCTGTCATCATACTTAAATTTACAACCAACTTTCTAGAATTCTATTTTTCTTCCTTGGTTTTATGCAGATTCCAGATGGGGAGGACGTTCTTTACTTGGCAGCATCTAAGAGCTTTCCCTTGAGATGCAGAGAAGGAGCTGGCTCTGTATGTCCCTGAGCGGGCTCTGCACTGCGGTGTCCCTGAGCTGGCGCGGAGCCTGGGTGCACGGGCGCATGGGGTGAAACCCAGGAGAGACACCGCTTTGGAAGCTCTTACGTGCAAAGACCTGCCGAGTACTCGTCCACACCTAGGGGGAAGGGACAGAAGCTTGCTGGCATAGGTCAGTTGGTGAGCACGTTCCTTCCCAGTAATCCTAATTCGTCACTCAAAAAAGCATGCATTAAAAAGGCTCTTCATGGCTGGGCGCGGTGGCTCACGCCTGCAATCCCAACACTCTGGGAGGCCGAGGCGGGAAGATTGCTTGAGCTCAGGAGTTCGAGACCAGCCTGAGCAAGAGTGAGACCCCGTCTCTACTAAAAATAGAAAGAAATTAGCCAAACAACTAAAAATAGAAGAAATTAGCCGGGCATGGTGGCGTGTGCCTGTAGTCCCAGCTACTTGGGAAGCTAAGGCAGGAGGATCGCTTGAGCCCAGGAGTCTGAGGTTGCTGTGAGCTGGGCTGACGCCACTGTACTCTAGTCCAGGTAAGAGAGTAAGGCTCTGTCTAAATAAATAAATAAGAAAGAAATAAAAGAAAAAGGCTCTTCATGTACATGTATGTCATTGCAGTTGGATGGGACATAGAGAGACAAGAGAGATTATACAGAGGAGGCGAGTGCATTCTCTCTCCCTCCCTCTCCCTCTCCCTGTGATAAGCTTCCCTTAAAGGGTATACTCAGAAGCCTTAAGTCATCCCTGACGGCACCTACCTGACAGGCCGAGCTGGTTTGCTGGAGTCCCAGGGAAGAATTTCTGTAGATTATGACGTTCCCCTTTCCTCGTCTTTATTTTCATTTTAAAAACAGTCCCCCCCTTCTTTCCCCAGGCCCGCTCTGCTGCGTCTGAGAGGTCACCTGGGGGCGGGAGAGGTCGCCTGGGGGCGGGAGAGGTTTGCATCAGGATAAGGAGTATAAAGTCCTTAGTGCTGTGCCCACCACATGGGCACCCAGGACCCGAGAGTGGCCCCGGGGAAGGGCCGCTGTCAGGAGTGTCCCCTCCCAGGCACCACCCACCCATTCCCACCCATAGAGACGGAACCTGCGTGCCCAGCTCGTGGGGCTGAGCTGCTGAGCCTCGTGGAGCGCGGCCGCTCAGGGACTGCTAAGCCGTGCTGGGGGAGGGGTTTGGAGCAGGACACCCCCAGTATCTTAAGCTGAGGGAACCTGAGGAAACCGCAGAAGCGTGGGTCCCCAGGCGCTTTCGTCAGGAGAGAAACGCAGCAGCTGAGGCCTGGCCCAGCCCCCCCTTAGTGCCTGTGGGTGATCGGCTGGCCCTGGGGCGATTCTGAGCTCAAGGCCGCACTGCCCCCTCCCTGGGTTCCCCGACCTTCCCCCCAGCAGGTCAGAGGACCCTGGGTGGCGGCACCAGCCCTCCCTGTGCCTGGGGGAAGGGCGTCCTCGTCTCTGAGGCCACAGGGACGCAGCAGAAGGCCGTGCAGGGTCTCTCCGGGCTCCTGGCTGTGAGTGTCACTGCTTCACCCTGTCACGTGCCTCCCCGGTTCTTCATCGAAGCCGCTGTGAAATATGCTCAGCTCTCCCTGTGTCTTTACGAAGGCTCCCGTCACATAAAACCTGCAGTGGACTCATGTGTCTGCGTGTCCCTGGCCAGTCTTGTTTGCTGTAGAGCCTCAGCCAGGGACCGAGGCCGAGCGGGGGGAAAGATACTTCCTGCCCGGGTAATTGCCCTGGAAGTTTCGGATCTGACCCTTCGCACAGAGGGGGCTGCTGGGGGGCAGGGGACCCCCTTGCTGGGGGTCGTGAAGCGGCAGGGTCCGGCCACTTCTCCCTGGGGCCGTCCCCCGGGTGGGGACACCAGGTACACTCTAGGCCGTTAGCGACACCTGCTCATGAGAGTTGCTTTGCTCCTGTAAGCCCAGAAGACACACTGTTTTGGAAAACAAAACTTGCCATCTATGAAAAAGCGGTCATTAACCAATTCTGAGCCAGCCTAGCAGGGTGTTTCAGCGGTTGACTCAAAAGAATGCCTTTATTCAGAACAAATGTGCAAAGGAATACTTCCGTTGTGTGTGCGCAGCTGGTTTTCAAAATCCGCAGCGTGCCTGGTAGCGTTTCGTCACCCCCGAGTGTGCTGTGCTCACTCCCGCCTCTCCGTGTCTAATCACTGACTTAGCAAATAACTAAGCAGGTCCCAGGCACACAGACCTCGCCAGCCCCTTGGAATATGACGAGGAACAGAGCACTGGCTCACGTCGCTGCCATCACCGCCCAAAGCCACCAGAGCCACCAGACCCCAGCCCCACCGGGTCTCAGCCCCACTCGGGAGTCTCTCACACCCCAGCCCCGCCCTCAGGGCCCTGGCCTCACCGTTCCTCCCTGCCGAAGACAAGTCCTTCCTGTCTACAGCGAAGGAGACGCGTTTATGCCTTTGAAAGACCTCACCTGTCACTGAGCTGTCTAGTCAGGAAAAGGGCTCTCGGGAGGCCCCGTGTCCCAGTGACTGAAGGAGCCAGGGCTGCCCCACGTCTGTACTGAATGTAGGACTTGCCGTCCGGCCTGGCACTATCGTCCCTGGACTGGGTGCAGGTGTCCGCCCTGGCAAGTCCAAGCCCTCGGGCTCCTGTCCGTTCAGGCTGAACGCAGGTGTCCTCGAAATGCAAAGGGAATACGGGAAGGAGGGAGTAATTCTTAGGCCCTAGGGTATTTGCACAGTTTTGGAGTTTAGAAAATCTGAATGGTTGATGTCAGCAGCTTCATCCACTTGCTGTTTTCCTCACACTGATTGAAACAGTTGTGGCTTTGGAGCCGGCCTGGGGCCTGACAACCGTGTGTGCTATCACAGGCTACACAGCCCCTCTGAGGCCTGGCTGCCTCCTGGCCCCTCCTGTCCATGCTGTCTCCCTCCCCAAGTCCTAACACAAAGGCCACGGCCCACCAGGGCGGCTTGGAGGCCTCCCAGACACCAGCACCCGCCTGGCTGCGCAGCCCGCACCCGCCTCTCACGCGGCCCACGCTGCAGTGCCCGCGGCGGCCACGTGCTAGAGGGGACGGACAGCTCCCAGGGGCAGAGAAAGCACCAGCTACTCGCAGGCCCCTGGGCAGGTGCCAGACGCTCTCCTGCTCAATCTATTCCTGGACCTGGGCCACAGGAGAATGCCAGGGAGAAGGCGCAGACATCATTATCCTGGAAGGAAAGAAGCATCAGAATGAAGTTCCACACGTGCAACTCGAGGATGCGGCCTGGGGAGCTGCGTCCGGCCGGAGTGCCGGGCTCTGTTCGGGGACCACCCGAGTCCAGGTCGGCCAGGAGGGTGCAGGTGGGGGCCTGGGCCCCGTATTGGCTCCGGGATATTCCCATGGCAGCTCAGGTCACCTTTCCTAGGCTGCGGGAAGATTTCCAGGAGATCCCGAGACTGCTGCAGCCCTGTGCGTTCCTGGTGAACATCCACGTGTCCTGAGTCTCTTGGTAACACTTGAACTGGGAGTTGGGTGCCAAGTGTGGCGGGTGCTCTCGCTGATCTGCTGTGGGGCTCACCAGCAACGTCCAGGCCCCGGTGACAGCCCGAATGACAACCACTCACACGACCGGCCAACACGACGGGGCTCCAGTCTGCGGATTCTGTTGTAGCAGAACACGCTCACTTGGCCAAGGCCAAAAAGGCTCCCTCCTTGCACCTTTCTCACCTGGAGGTAAACCCGGCCGAGGCTTGGTCGTGCCCTGTCGCTCCTAACGTGACTTCTGGATGCTTAGCGTCACCCGTAAGCATTTCCCGGGTCTTTTGCCCTCCCCATAGCCTTCAGATTCTCTCCTCCCTGCCACGGTGAATCTGGAGAGCACAATTTGGCTCTCGTAAGCCCGACGTCCTGCCTGCTGCTCCCGGACAGCCTTGCGTCCTTGGAATAGAGCTGTGTCCGCACAAGCGAGGTTCCGGGTCGCCACATTCTGGCTGGCGGTGCCACCTCTTCAGTGACTGATTGCAGGAGAGTTTGGGAAGTACCGACTTTCCCTAAGTGGCTGGGATTCTCGGGGCGTGCCTTTCTTTGGCGAACCCGCCCTTCTTTTCTCTTTGCAATTCTTGTGGTCATTCTCCCCTTGAAAATAAAAGTGACCTTGGGTAGCGTATTAGTTTTAGTTTCAGAAAGTTGTTTTGCTCTTTTTTTTAACATGGGAAGAAGAACACGCAGCCTCCCGCCCTGTGCCCGCTGCTGTCCCCGGGTGCCCGACGGCGTGCAGCCTGAGTCCTCCCCTCAGTTCCTGCAGAGCTCACGGCGAGGGTCTGCGTGAGACGCCTCATGATGCACAGAACTCTCCAAACTTGTAGGAAACCGAGTGATCAGGACAGCGTGTTGCGGTTAATACCCTTCCATTCACTACGGCAGGTGTTGCGTTTGGAAATAAGGTGTGGAACTACCGAGCAGCTTCCACTTTATGTGCAAAGCTCAGCAACCTCATTGTCTTTCCAAGAGTTACGACTTCTTATTTTGCACTTACATGCTTTCTTCTTTAGCTATGTCTCTCCTGGGTAGAAACTGGGTGCCTGGTCACCGAGTGCGCGCTCACAGTGGCTGGAACCAGGAGGCATTTCTTGCTCACCCTGAGAGTCTGCAGGAAGGTGCGGTGGGGCTGTTCCTCCTCCTGCTCAGGTGCACGGCCACACCTGCATGCCGGGTGCCACGGCCGCTCCAGGCCGGTTTGCAGGCAGGGCGTGGGGCAGTGGCTGCAGTGGCGGGAGCCGTCTGGGAGTGCTTCCTCCTCTCTCTCGTCCCACAGTCTCCCCTGTCTGTACTTCTCCTTGCTCTCACTGGCCAGAGCTGGCCACGTGACCACCCTGGCTGTGATGGAAACTGAGGCAGCAAGTATCCGGGTCTTGGTCTGTTGTAGAGATAGCGGTTGGGAACGGCAGCTGGAAGGCCAGTTGCAGACTGAGTGATGCGGGTGAGGCCCTTGGTCCCCGTCCCTCTGCCCGCGATGAGACTGCAGTTCTGCGCCTCCAAAGGGACCTCTGTCCCCATCCCTTGAATCCGAGGTGGCCTCTGGCTTGCTTTGGCGGGAAGTGTATGGATCCCGTGCTCCCTCGGGGTCCCACAGAGGCTGCAGAGAGGGGGCCCTGCCCGTGGAGCCGGGGGTCTCTGGGGAGCCGAGCCCGGCCGGCCGTGGGAGAGGCCTGGCAGAGCCGCCGACACGGACCGGGAATGCCACCCCTCCCAGCCCAGGTCGCAGAACTGTCCCCTGGGGGCCGTCCTGTGTCACTGAGGTTCTGTGGTTGTTCCCTGTGGTTACCGCGGTGGCAGCAGACGAACAACGGTGTCTGCGGACGTGCTCGCCGCAGAACACTTAGAAAGTAAAAAATATGCAGAGTGGAGAGAATCACCCTGAAGCCCGCCGAGCAGAGAAAATTGTTATGGACACTTGGCCGCGGCTTGAAGCCTTAATTTCTCTGCATACTCCTTTTTCAATCATAGGCATTGTATTGCAGATATGATTTCTTGAATTTAAGAGTGTGAGTGTTTTCTTTTTCACTTTACTGAACACTCTTCTTAAACATCAGTTCAGTAACAAGTCACTATTGGGTTATTTGTATGGTTCAAACTTCGCATAAGCATTCCTCTCTCTGTAAATATTCGGACTCAATTTCCTTACTATTTAAAGAATGGGTTGAGCATCTCAGTGCATCACGTTTGCCGGTGTCACGTTTCCATTATTGCTTTAAGCTTGTTCTGAGTGCCGGGTGTCCCGCACAGAGGCAGCCCTGTCCCGTCTGCGCACTCCCTGTCCCGTCTCTGTGCAGTCCCCGTCCCGTCTCTGCGCAGTCCTTGTCCCGTCTCTGCGCGGTCCCCGTCCCATCTCTGCGCGGTCCCCTGTCCCGTCTCTGCACAGTCCCCGTCCCGCCTCTGAGCAGTCCCCTGTCCCGTCTCTGCTCGGTCCCTGTCCCATCTCTGAGCAGTCCCCTGTCCTGTCTCTGCTCAGTCCCCATCCCGTCTCTGAGCAGTCCTTGTCCTGTCTCTGCTCAGTCCCTGTCCCGTCTCTGAGCGGTCCCTGTCCCGTCTCTGCACAGTCCCCGTCCCGTCTCTGCCTGGTCCCTGTCCCGTCTCTGTGCAGTCCCCGTCCCGTCTCTGCGCAGTCCCTGTCCCGTCTCTGAACCCAGCTGCTGTCTCGGAAGCCGGCGCCGTGTCGCACTCAGGTTCCGTGGCAGGAGGGTCGTGTTTCACTCCTTGTCACCAGCACGGAGCTCGGTGGCTTGAAGTAGCTGTGCAGCACTTGCAGAAGAAACTTGTAATCGCGTGCTGCAGCAGACCCTGCGACGGTCCCCTTCCCCCCCCCCCCGCTCCGGCGCCTGTCCCAGCCAGCCTATGCGCTGGCACAGGGGACCGTGTGGCCCGATTTTGCGTTGGTGCTGAGGGTACAGGAACTGGACGGTGCCGGGGACACCCCTAGGGGGAAGTCCTGCCCTCCGCCGTGGGCGCCGTGGGGTGTGAGGCCCTGGCGCAGCCCCTCGCCAGGCGGCTGCGTTCCTGAGGGTCTCTGGGCCCCGCCGGGCTGCCCAACGCCTGCACTTGTGACTCGTTGAGAAAATACATCTTCTCACTGTCTGGGTCAGTTTCGAAGGTGCTTTCCAGTACATTTTCCCAGGAAGGTGCATCCTTTGCAAGTTCTTGCACATTGGACATGATTCCTATTGCTTTTAACTAAATCATGTTTATTGATCCAAGGTTGAGACCCGGATAGGCGGCCTGCGTCACGCGTGAACAGACACGCGACTGCGTTTGCGGCGTGAGGGTCGCATTTTCCCCGCTCCTTCAGCTCCGTGCACTGCGTGTGTTGGTTCCGGCACATGGTGCTGCGTGTAGAAATCTCAGATCATTTTAATCTGTATTTCTTTGTGTGCAATTTTTCCCTCCTTCTGAGTGCTTATAGTATTTTGACTAGTGGCTTACTTATCCTGATTTGGGGCCGTTTGAAGGTGATTTATGCGTTTGTACTGCTGTTTCGTAAGTCCTTAATTTTGAGCCCCTCATCTCAATATCCACAGGATATATAAAATCATAGGCAATATTTCAATAGGGCTAAACAATAACATTTCAATATGCTCATGGTTCTTAAGAAGGACGTTTTACAACAAAAGCTTTGGGGTTCGAGAAGATGTCCCTTGGTTTTCTGCTCCCAGCCAAGTTTCCCCGACCACCTCACTGTCTGGGTGTCTCTGCAGCGAGGACCCAGGGGGCCCGGCGGCTGGCTGGTCCCTCCGGTTCTGCCTGGTGCAGCTTGCTCGACTTCGTGCTCCTAGACCTGTGGGTGGATGGATTTTAGCCACGAAAGGAAATAGGTGGTGGTTTCAGCTACGAGAAACAGAAACTCTGACTCAAGCTGGCTTTGAACAAAAGAGGAAATGTCTCGGCTCACACACCAGGAAACGGGAAGTGCAGGGCAGGCGGGGACCGCGTGGGATGAATCAGGGGCTTAGCAGTGTCACCCGGCTCCCGCCCCTACCGTCCCCCACTGCTGCTGGTTCCTGGGTCAGACACGGTGCAGCCCCTGGGTGGTGTCCCGGCCCACACCAGCCTCCCAGAGACAGGGCCTCGGCCCCGGCCTGACGGGGCTGGTTCTGGTCGGTCTCACCCAGGGCCCAGCCCGTTCCCCGAGGAGGCCGTCGCTGGGCACTGAGCCTCCACCCCGCCCGGGCAGGGCTGGCCAGCAAGGCCACTGGTGCACGTCTGGGCTGGGGCCACCTGGTTCGGGCTGGCAGCCCGCCCCCTGCAGCTGGGGAAGGGAACCCCAGGACGACAAGGTACGGATAGACATCTGAACGAAATCGTGGCTCTTTCAGCAGGAAGGCTGGTTCCGTGGCTGCAGCGGGAGCACGTTGCCCACGCATCCTCCTGTCTCTTCCTAACCGGCGAGGGCGAGAGAAAAGCACCAGATGGACACGGCTCTTTACAACACTGAGAGAACAGGGGGCGGAAGCCGGGGCGTCCCTACCGCAGGGCGAGACCAGCTCACTGGGGCTGCGGCTTGGAGCAGACGGCTAGCATGGGAGCAGACGGTGTTGTCGGAAGGAGGGGCGCAGCCAGGGGCCGCAGGACGCTGCCTGATGATGGCCCCGAGACGCGGCTGCGCAGATGCCCACAGCCCGGGATACGGACGATATGGCCACGTGCGCGTCCCCCCGTGGTTCGTTTATTAAACAAATGTTTTGTAGGTCACAAGTAAGGATCGGGAAGGCTGTAAGGAAGCTATTTAAACGATCTCATTAGCGTCTTCCTGTCCCAGTGAAAATGACTCGTACACAAATATTCCGAGGAACGAAACCAGCTCCGGGTTTCTGAGGACTCGGAATGAACAGAAATGCCCTGCAGTGTGTGCTCGAAGGGGATTCTTGGCCAAAGCAAAAAGAATCCTCTGCCAAGTGTGTCTATCACGCCCCACACTCCTTTTCCCCAGAAAATAAAAGCATAAAAAAGATAAAGAAAGAAAGGAAGGAGGGAAGGAAGGAGAGAAGGAAGGAGGGAAGGAAGGAAGGAAGGAA
>VBSM01000361.1:106724359-106736443 GCA_008086735.1 Cheirogaleus medius | reverse complement strand
CCCCCACCCCTCACACACAGATATGCCCCTGTGCACTCACACCTTCACACACACATGTAACCCCAATACACACATGCTCCCCCCTCCCCCACACTCCCACACACCCACAGCTTCATACACACACACACACATACTCACATGCACAGGCACATGTGCACACTCGGATACAAGCACACACTGTTGTGCGGACAGACACGCTCACATGTAACTACTTAGTTACTTCCCAGATTAGTGGGTGAAACTTTTCTTGCTCTTAAAAATGCACGAAGTCGTGCGGGAAAAGCTTCCCTTTCCTGCGTCAGGTTTCGTGGCTCTGTGCTGGGGGCCCCTGGGGTGTCCCAGGGCAGGGAGGAGGCGGCCGGTACCGTGGCCACAAGGCTGGGACGGGGCCTGGCTCCTGGGTCCGCGCCTCCCTCCCCACCCCCCCCAGCTCGCACTGGTCAGAGCCGCCCGACCCGGGAAAGGGGTGGCCGTGGGGTGTGTTTGCTGATTAGTCCTGCAGGACGGGGAGGCCCTGCTCACGCTCTGAGCCGTGGTCACTCCCTGCCAACGCCCACTGGAGAGAACGTGCCCTCGCAGCGCCCGAGAAGCCTGCCCTTCAGGAAGATGCGTGGCCACTGGAGAGGCCAGGACACGGGCACGGGGAGCCTCAAGCCCTCACGAGTGCAGGTGCAGCCAGGTGCAGCCAGGTGCAGCCAGGTGCAGCCAGGTGCAGCCAGGTGCAGCCTGGCAGGAAGAAGCACGAGGCGCAGTCTGCGTCCCCTGGACCCAAAACACTGAGCAGCTGAATAGAGAGAGGGGCCGTCCCGCAGAGCCACGGCACGGCAGTGTGGCGGGGGGCGTCCAGGTACACGGGTCAGGGCCGGCCGAGGCCACCCCCGCTGGGGAGGTGGAAGCAGGTGCGTGCGCGTGGACGTGACCTGAGCCCCCTCCTGCCTTCCTGGGTGCTGAGCGCCAGGAGAGGTTGGACAAGAACAGGAAGACACTCCAGGCTGGTGGGACGAGGGGAAAAACTGCGGCTGTGTCTATGGCTCCTTGGAGGGCGACTGAGGAACACGCATGTTGGAGGATCCGCCCTCTCCAAGCGCCTTGCGTGTGCCCCTGAACCTGGCACGGACCCCGGGGAGCAGACAGTCGCACCACGGCCCAGATGGCCTGGAGCCGGGCGGGGGAAGGGGGTGTTTATTGTCTTTAAGGTTTGCACATCACTATGTTTCAGCTGTTTCCACTTTTTCCACGGGCTTGCTTCCCATCAGAACACTCGGGATTCGAATCCCTGAGTGCCCCCAGCGGGGTTGTTTATCTCACAGGTGCCAGCAAAAGGTTCCAGGAGGGCGGGGGCTCCGATGTGGGTCCGTGTTTGATGTAAGGTGCAGTCCTGGAGCGTGGACAGCTCTTTATCTGCCACGCGAATTGCTTTCTTCTCAGAAGGGCAAGTTCCCATGGCGGCCTTGGGCTGGGGAAAAGCCAAACAGAACAGGACGCTTGGCGGACCGGCCCCGACAGCTCCCGGCCCGCAGGCCTCAGGGCGGCTTTTCCCCTGGTCCTGGTCTGCTCACGTTGGCGCAGGGGGACGGTCCCCTCTCCCGTCAGTAGGTGCCACGAGTGCACACAGGTACTGGGGACGAAACTTCCATTTCCAGCCCAGGTAAGTCAGCGAGCTAGCACGGCGCACACCTGAAGGCAGGGAGTGCAGGGCGTTTTGGGGAGGAGCATCCGGTTGGGCGGGCAGCATAAGAACATGTCGTTTCCGGCTTTTCCCATATTTAGGAGCGTCGCGCTGGGCTCCTGCTGACCGTGGCCACCGTGGGTACGCCGAGTTGCAGCGTAAGAGGTGGTTTGTCCGAGGCGGGAGTCAGGATCCAGGGCTGAGGGTGCCTCTGCCCCGTGGGGTGTGCACATGCGGGAGCTGGGGCCCCTGCGGCCACCCTAATGTCCCCTCCTCCCCGGCTGACAACAGGCTTCCACCCAGGGCAGGAGGCCATGCTGTGCACTGAGGAAACTTTCATAACAAAGTTGTCCGAGCGGGAAACCCACGCATGACCCGCGGGTCGACCTTGGACCCCGGAGCAGACCAGGAACAAACAAAGCTCCCTTGTCCTCAGCCGGAGCAGCCCGACTGGGAGTTTGCCGCCCACGGATATGATTCGGGTCCCTTTCTAGACTCCGGCTAAAGAAGACAGGGGGCCTCCAGGTTCGGTCCTTTATTCGTGGAATGGACGGACGTGGAGGGCACGCGGCCAGCACGCCGAGCCCCTAACATCGCCCCGACGTGGCCACCCCCAAGCCAGACTCCCAAGGTGCCAAATTTGATATGAGTCGAAAGTACTTTTCTGAAGGATTGCTAAGTATGTTGCTCATCAAACCCGTTATTTCCCACATATGTAATATGATGAAAGTCACTAAAAACTTCCTTTGTTCCAAACAGTTTTTGGGGGCTGGGCAGACGTTGACCCCACTTGTTGTTGTGTTTCTCTTTAATCGGGGCCGCGGCAGAGGAATGCAGACTTCCTTTCGGTCGATCACTGGCACTTTACCCACCGAGGACTAAGCAAACCATTGCGAATTCTTTCAGTCCTGGATGCGCTAGGACGCGGGGAGGAGGGTGTCTGAAGCCCCAGTCGCTCCGAGGGGCTTGTAGGGGGCGGGTATTGCCTCTTCTTCCTCACTCTGGGAACCGCGTGTTCCTTTAGAACGACGCCCCGTTATGCCTTGATCGCGGTGTGGCTTCTCGTTCTGTTTTCTTTGCCCAGCTCCTTCCGTGTGGGTCCCCGGCTCGCTGGGGACCTCCTGTTTCTGTAGAAGACACGGCCTCAGAGCAAATGACGGTGGGGCTCACCCCTTCCCCTAACACGGCCCCTCAGAGAGGACCGGCGCATGTGACCCTCGGGAGGCCCGCCTCACCGCCAGGCTGGAGGCCACGCTGCGGCCTGGCTGACCCTGTCGGAGCTCCTTGGCATTCTGCACACATGGCCGCAGCCCCGCCCTGGAGTTTACATACGTCACGGATCAAGGCAGGGCCAGGCGGGGACCGGGGCTGCTCCGGTGCCCTGATGGAGCGGAGTCTCCTCGCGGCTGGAAAAGGGCACCCTTAGAGGGAAGAGAGAGCTTCACCCTGCTGAAGAAGGAGCCAACGTCAGCAACGCTCCCCTGACAGGGGGTTTGTGCCCCAGCAGAGGAGCGGGAATTCAGGGCCACCAGGAAAGACTTCCGGTCACAGAGAGGCAGCAGCACCAGGTCGCGTACCGTCACTCAGCTTGCATCTCACACGCGAGGGCCTTAAATCAGCCTCTAGGGCCTGGTTGGACGTTCGGCCAGCGACGTGCTGGAAAGGAAAGCATTTGAGGCCAACACCGTGCTCAGAACTCTCACGAAGGGCTTTCTGGTCCTGGCTCCCTGCAGGGCAGCGGGGTTTCCAGCAGAGGCCGCGACTCCACGTCTGGCCTGCTCGGGCCGGTGTGAGCACACTGCGTGGCCGACGGTCACCGCTCAAACCCTCCGCCGGTCTGTCGGCCTCAACCACAGAACCTCCGTCCTTTTCGGTGGTTTCTCCCTACAAGGGAGATGGGGGAAGACTGTGGGAAAGAGTTAATTCATAGCAAAACAGTCTGCAGCGTGCTCGGCTGCCCTCACTTCCTGAGTCGCTGACTTTAACGCACCCGTTGACATCAATTGACCATCAGAGGGGTCCCGGCTTCCCGCCAAGGGCGGTGACAGGATTCACCAGCCCGGAGCCACCTCTCGCCTCCTTCCCAAACATATCCAGTCATTTATTCAAAATGACCCACAACGCCTACATTCACACAGTGCCGAAAGAGGAGTTTTTCTTAATCTCCCAAAGTAATGACACGAAGAAGCCGAACCCCGGGATCGTAGCAGAGAATGGGGCATGTGAGGGTGTCGTAGTCAACGGGAAGTTCCTCCCACACAGTGGGCAGAACCCGTCACCCTCCTTAGCTGGGAATGCGCGTGCCGCGGGAGGGGGTCCGTTTTCTATTTTTTATCTCCCTCCCAGCTGGGGCGGATCCGGCAACCCGCATCCCGACCAGCTTCGGGTCACGCAGGGTGTGAAACCCTCTCTGGAGGGACCCTGCTGTGCCCACGCAGTCTCTGGAGCCCGAGGCCGGACACGGGGCACCTTCAGGGACGGATCCTGGAGCTTGGGCTGTGGGGTGGGGGCCGCCGGCCTGAGCGGGAGGGGAGGGAAGGGCTGGAAGGGCTGGAACAAGCAGTGAGTATTCGGGGCGCCGGGATTCATATGCTAAGCAGCATCGAATTGGGCTTTAATTGGTGTGAGAGGAGCCTGGAGCAGCTGCCTGGCTGAATAGCTGTTTAAAAATAATCCCCGCTGGGAAAACACAGCAGGCTCATCCTCGTCCTCGTCCTCGTCCTCATCCTCGGGAGGCTGCTGGGGAGCGGTCGGGAGCTGGAGGTCAGGGAGGCCCCGCCAGCTCCAGTCTCGGGGTCGCAGGGGCCCAGGGTGGGTCCTGGTGTCCAAACCCACCACCCGTAGGAGCATCAGTGTTTTCCTCCGTGCAATAGAAATGAAAATCCCCACGTGTGATCTTGCGTGCTAAGGCACATGGCACTCACGCCTGGTACCCGGAGGAGCCCGCAGGGACTGGCCGACGGGGTCTGAGGAGCTGGCGCTGGCGTCTCCCCAGCCCTGCTGGGCCCCCCGGCTCCCCCCGCTGCGCAGGGCTCTGCAGGAGGAACCTCGAGAGGGGTCGGGACGCTGGGGTGGGTTTGTGTGTCTTCTCCCGGAGCTGCCCAAGGAAGGAAGAGCAGGGCTGGGCGCCGGCCAGGCCGACTATCAGCTCACGGTCTCTTTCCAGCCACAGCGAGGCTGGGTGACGAGCAGGAAGAGACGGTGACAGTGTCGTGCGTGTATGTGTGTGTGTTGTGCCCGTGTGTCCGTGTGTTGCATGCGTGCGCCTGCGTGTGCACGTGCACACGTCTAAGTAATATTAATAGAAACTGGTGCCCGTACACGGGTAACATGACTGGGCTTATCCAACTCGTAATAAGCAGATTTTCTGACTTGGATTAGAATTTCTCTGTCATCTTTGCTTTAAGGACAATTCTGCTGCATGCCATAGAAAAACCCACATTTGCTAGGGTTTCAGTAAAGAGAAGCTTACAGACTATTCTAAGAGACGAAGATGCCGGCCTCAGTGGGCCCAGAGCAGGCGGGAAGCCCTCGCCCCTCACCACGGGGCACGGTTTGCCGCCTGGCCTTGCCACGGCCCGCGTCCCGCAGCTTAAACACTGAGAAAATTATGTTCGTGTGTTGCGCCACATCCTGCCAATGTGACAAATGGCACATAAATGCCATTTTAAAACATCAAGTTCCAGCTAGAGGACGATGTGGCAGGTCCGTGTCCTCATTTTCCTGTGACATTTAGTTCTCCGAGACTCCCCCATAGACCCCGCCGTGGCCAGCCCGGCTGTCCTCTCACTCCTGCAGGGTAGAGGGTGGGCGCAGAGCCCTCCTCACAGGCAGAATCTCCGCTTACAGCTAGGAAGACCAGGCGGAGCTGAAACAGGCCCAGGGCCACAGTGGGGACGGGACTGTGTCCTCGACGCTGCTCTGTGCTCTGTTCCCGGAGGCCGTGCCTGCCTGCGCACACACCGCGGTGCTTTGGGGACGGTCTGATTATGGGCACTGCAGATGAAGGCTGACAAATCCCCGGCTCCCGAGGGACCCGCGGCACACGGCCGCCCCGCGGATTCATTCGCAGCCACTCTGGGCAAAGAGGATGCTCCGCGAGGCTAATCCGGGCCAGGCTTTGTGTTTCCGCCTCAGTGAGCACGCCTGCCCGCGGCAGTGGCTGGCACGGCAGCTGGTGCTCCCGGGGAAGAGGCTCGGCGGCCGTGACTGAGCCAGCTCGAGCGTCAGGGCACAGAGTGAGCCGCAGGGACAGCGAGTGTCTGCTCGGCGGCTCACATTCTGGGCAGGATCAGGACGCACCAGGGGAAAGGGGCTACCACCAGGGAAAGCGAGGCATAGCCTTTGGCTCCAACCTGCCCGGCCTCCCTGCGAAGGGGCCGATGGACTCAGGAGCTTTCCTGGGACCTCTGCTTGGGCTTTGGGGGCGAGGCAGTGGCCTTTGCCTAGGGCCACATTACCTAGAACCCTGCTTTAATGTGATAAACCTTTGTCTAGACTCTGCCACGGAGTGGGCGAGAACCAAGTGCACCACTCGGCTGAAACGGGCGGCACCTGCACTCCGTGGGGTTCCTGTGACCAGAAGGTCCCCAAACGTCCCCTGTTAGCAGGACCTGCCCGTGCACAGGCGGGGTCCCTGCACGCAGGCTGCTCTGAGGATCGCCCCCTGGCAGCAGCGTGGGGACGGCCCCCGACCCCCTCCCAGCACTTCCCAGATGCTTCCTCCACCTACTTCCAGCCTCGGCAACGCCGGTAGGGGTGAGGGCACAGCTCACAGTGCCGCAGTCGCCGCTGCTGCGGAAACATCAAAGGCAAATATTTACGCAGGAGAAAAACAGCAAATGGTGTGGACGGGTGGGTGGCAGTC
Organism: Cheirogaleus medius; assembly: GCA_008086735.1. NCBI lineage: Eukaryota > Metazoa > Chordata > Mammalia > Primates > Cheirogaleidae > Cheirogaleus > Cheirogaleus medius. The sequence goes on along the minus strand of VBSM01000361.1, from coordinate 106,729,907 downwards.
AAAGTGGATCCATCCGACCAGCTCGTGCTGCGGGCTTCCTGGGACCACGCACGCTCTGCCACACGTTCCCGTCCTCGCGGGGCAGGCAGACACGGAGCATCACGGCAGCAGGTACCCACGGTGGATGTGCAAGCCTGCAGGGAAGCAGGGTGCGATGATGGAGAAACCGGCTGTCCAGAGCCAGAGATCCGGCTTTGGCTGCAGTTAGAATCCCCTGGGGGGCTTTTTAACACCCTGGTCCCCTCGGTCAGAATCCCCCCGAGTGAGGCTGGCACCAGCGTCTCGTCACAGACGGTCACCGGGTGGTTCCAGGGCACACCCAAGTTTGAGAACCGTTGCTGTAGAGACATGCCATCCATTAGGGCAGCCGTCCCCAACCACCAGGGACCAGTTTCATGGAAGACAAGTTTTCCATGGACGGTGGGGGATGGTTTCAGGATGATCCGAGCGCATCACATTTTTGGTGCAGCCAAACCTCTCTGCTAATGATGATCTGCATTTGCAGCCGCTTCCCGGCATTGGCACTCCGTGGCTTCTACACGCCTGGCCCCGGTGAGGAGGTGGAGGAGGGCTGACCGAGTGTGCACCTGGACAAACGAGGGTGACGGAGAAGGTCAGAGACCACCTTGCTGTTTTCCAAGTTCTTTTCAGTTCAACTGGAACCTCAGTCTCTGAGATTCTTAGATTTTTTTCCTGCAGAGAGATCTGAGAGGGTTCAGATCCATGTGGTTTTACTGTTTGTTTCATTCTCCTGCAGTGTAGGCTAGAGGGGGCTTCGCCGTGACGTAACTCCATCCACGGGACCGCCCTCAAAGTCGCACCAGCAGGCCCACGGGGACCGCTGACCACACTCCTGCACGGAGGTAACGGCTGATTCTCGGTGCAGATTGCTCACTGATCAGCCAGGCTTAGGGGCTTCCCCTCTGGGCTGCACTGCGCTGACTGCCCTGGAGCAGGCAAAGTTAGACGCCGGGGGTGCACGCTGGCTGTGGACCGTGTTCCGTTTAGATACTGAGCGCTCTGAGCCGTCAGCCGGGAAGCTGGTGAGGACACTTGGTCAGGCTGTTCTCCCTGTTTCTTTTGGAGCAGAGATGCAGCGTGAACGCCTCATTCCTGCGAGGAAGGCGTGTCGAGGAAGGAAAACATGCACCGGGGTGAGAGAACACTGGGTGGGCTGCAGAACTGACCCGGAAAGGGAAGGTTTTATTTAATCTCGTCTGCCTGCCCCAGGGCGGAGCTCGTTTTGACGTGGACTGGGACTTCCAGGCAGACCCGCCTGCCGTGAGCCTTAGCACCCGGATTCTCCACCGAGTTGAACGGTGACTTGAAGTTTGTCACCGTTTAGTTCAGAGGAACGGGCCTGAACTGGGTCAGACAGGCAGGCGTGGAACATTCCGAGCCAGCCTCTGCGGGTGGACTTACCTGTCCGCAGACCCCGACGTGGGCTCGCCCATTGCCATCGACGTCAGAGTTCAGTTCGTGGGTTTGGGCCCCGGGCCCAGTGTCAGTTCATTTTGCCACGGGCGGTTCCAGGCAGACTGGTGCGTCCTGGGCCCTCCTGCTCCGTGAGGACCCGGCTAATGCTCTCCTTGTGTTGAACTCGTGTCTTCCTTGCCTCCAGGCCTCTGGTGGAAAACGGTGAGGACTCGTGGACTTTCAGATGAGCAGCCCCAGGGAAAGGGTGGCCTTCCGGCTTCCCCTAGTCCGTGCAATGCAGGTCACAGAGCTTCACCCCCGGCTGACAACCCGGTGCCAGGACAGGGACGGGCCCTTTCTGAAGTGCCCTCCTGGGGGATGGGCTGTCTCAGGGTCCCTGCGGGGAGAGCCTGGAGACCACCAGACACCGTGTCCCCTGGGCGTGAGCAGGAGAAGGCAGGAGGACCCTGGAGGGCCGGGGCTCCACGCCCCTCAGGCTGCCCCGCCTCCGAGCGGGCCCCTCCTGGTCCAGGGTGCGGGGGTGCCCCACGGCCTCTCCTGCCCCCGGGTCCCTGCGTGGCAGCTGCTCAGGGCTGAGAGTGTCGGTGGTTGGCTGGGGGCTCCAGCAGGCTGTGTGGACGTTGCTGCTGTGGCCACGTTGTCTTGCCTGTAGACGGGAGGGCGCACACCCGGTGAGATGGCATCAGGAGGCCGGGGAGGGGCGGGTCTGAAACCCCGTCTGCCTGGCTGGGGCGCGGGAGGGGTGGGGGAGGGGCGGCCGGACACGCTGAGGTTCCGCCCGGCCTCTGCAGTGACCCCCACGTGCCCCTTCTGCTGCGTGGCTGAGGCCACTGCAGGGTCCTTCCTCCGCCAGGCAGGGTCTCCTTCGGGGAGGTCAGGAGCTCCTGGGGTGTCTAGCTCACCTTGGGGACAGCGTCTGGACTCCAGTGCGGCCGGGCATCCCCAGGGGCAGGAGCTGGATGTTTATGGAGCACCCAGGCAATCCGGGGCCGTGGCCTGGCCTCCCTCTGTGGGAGAGGGTTCAGGGTCAGCCTCCTCTGCCCTGGTCCCCAGGTTCGCCGTGTTTCCTCCTCATCCCCACGTCCGCTGGCCAGCTGGTCTGAGACTCAGAAGTGAGGCCAGATTTGCCGTCTGGCCAGCCTCCTCCGTCCCGGGTCAGAGGGGCCCAAGCTGCCCAGACAGCTGCCCGCACTCTTTAAATGGCTCAGCGTCCTCCGTGGCAACTGGCCCGGCCTGCTCCTTGCACGGCGGGGCGGGAGGGCGGCCTGCTGGGTGTCTGTCTGGGCGCCCAGTGTCAAGACCGGCAGCTCTGCGGTCTCCAAGCCCAGCGTGTGGGCAGAGCGAGAGGAGAAGCCTCCTCCGTCCCAGCTCACGACGCTCCAGGGGCCCCGACGCCGGGACTCCTGCAGGGGAGCAAGCGGGGCCGTTCCCAGGGCCAAGGCGGCCGGAGACCTTAACGTGTCCATGGCCTGACCCTGCTCTGGGTGGCCGGGCTTGTGCCCCCTCTGCCCAGCTGACCCAGCTCCGTGGCCGTCTTGCCCGCAGAGAGCTTTTCACGTGTTCTTGAAAAGTGAGCTTTTGGAGCCGGTGCCTTGAGAGCGTGGCTTCCTCCTCCCTGAGTGAGCTCGAGGGGGCTGTGGGCACGGCCTGGCCAGGCCTCCTGTTGGTTGGAAACCACCGGACGCTGCTCCGCTTCTGTGCGGAGGGCCCGTGCGTGGTTCCCCTGCTGGGCGTTGGCCCCTGGGGCCTCAGAGCACACTGTCGGCCGGGAGGACCACCGTTCACCTGTCCGCACCTGTCTGCCCGGCCTGCGCACGCACGGTCGGCACCTGTGTCTCCGTCGGCCCTGCGTCCTCCGCAATTCTGTGTGTCCTGCAAATGCTTTACAGACATCATGGCACGGATGAGCAAACCGCTGCCGAAAGGAAGCAAGCTGGGGCTGCGCAGCGCTTGCGTGGGAGGTTTTCCTTCCCCACCAGCTTTCTAGCGAGAAGAGGGGCTCGGGGAGGAGGGAGGGGCTGCCCGACAGGCGGGAAACAGAAACAGGTTCCGGGTGCAGCCGCATCTCAGGAAAGGTGAGTGCACGTGAAAAAGACAAGTGAGTCTTATTCAGGGACGGCCACCCTGCCGCCACCCTCCTGCTCAACAGGCTGGTCCCGATATCTGCTCTGAAGCCACACAGCTGGCTTGACCCAAACATGCAGTGGAAGAGAAATGTCATCTCACGCTGCCTAGCGAGGCCGCCGGTCAGGAAACACGCTGGTCTTTCACAAATGCGCCGAGGGCGAAATAGCAAAACAGAGTTCGGGCTCCATCGTCACCGTGGCTGAGACAAGCGATTGTTTTCAAAGTAAAGGAGCAACCTGCCCGCATGCAGACGCCACTTAGACCTCCCGTCCTGCTCAAGCGACGCACACGGCGCTCCAAGGACGGGCCGCGCAGACGGCCAAGCGTCAGTCAGTGGAGTGTGGGACTCGGCCCGCACCACTGTCCACCCCGTTAGGTCAGAGGGGTTTGCGGAAAGCGTCAGGAAGACGCAGGGTAAGGGGGAACCGAATGTCATCGCACTTTCCTGGGTCTTTTGCGCTGTCGTCTAAGCATTTAGGCGAGAGGCACAGGTGCGATGCCACACACACGGGACGTGCTCGCCACACGCGATGGGGACCAGAGGCCACGGCCCCAGCTGGACAGGCTGGCCTGGGACAAAGGCAGGAAGGGAGCGTTGGTCACTCAGGATGCACAACTCGGGGCCGGCTTCCGACGAGGGACGGGCTGAGACTCTGGGAGCTCCAGGAAGGCTCGGCGCAGTGGCCGGTGCAGACGGGAGCTGCAGGGTGGGGGCCGCTGTGTGAGACCCCACGGCCGGGTGGCGGAGACCGAGCGTGACCGGACAGAGAGAATAGGGCTGGCCCGGCTGGGTGTGTGTGTTTATTGTGGCAAAATACACGCAACACGAAATCGACCATCTCAACTACCAGTATTGCTAAGTGTGCAGTTCAGCGGCACTAAGTGCATTCGTGTTGTTATGCGGCCGGCACCCAGTCCATAGACCTTCCCGTCTCCCAAACTGAAACTGTCCCCGTGACTCACCAGCTCCCTGTCCCCTCCTCCCAAGCCCTGGCACCTGCTGCCGCTTCCTGTCTCCTGTGGGTTTGGCTTCAGTGGGGGCCTCCTCCCAGGGGACCCTGCAGCGGCCGCCCTTTCTCACCTGGCCTGTTCACTCGGCATTGCGGCCTCAGGGTTCATCTGTGCTGTGGCACGTGTCGGAATTTCCGGAATAACATCCCATCGTGTGGCTCTACTAACGGGATGATATTTGACGTCCAAAACCCACTTGAAAATGTGTAAGAAATGGGTTGGCCGTTTTTGCGTGTTTTCTCCACAGTCTCCAGTGGTCCTGCGTCAAGCCTAGTTGAAGGTGGACACAAAGTAACAAAATGCCACACCTCGGATTTCCAGTATTGCGCATGCGTGTGAGCGTGTGTGCGGGGTCACGGGTCAGGAGTCGGCTCCCAGCGCCTCTCCAGGATGGCCGGCGGGGGCCGGATCGTCTGCCCAGGGATCCAGCCGCCGGGGCTGCCTGCCCTGTGGGGTGTGACCTGGGCCTCCAGACACCGGTAACGTCCGCTCCCCTCCACCTCCCAGAGCCCCGCACGGGCCGCCTGCTCTTCTCTCGGGCAGAGGGACAAGGGCCCGTCCGTCCTTCTGGGGAGCTGTGCAGATGTCCCCAGGGGACACCTGCGAGCCCACCACGGGTGGTGAATGAGCTCCCGCTGTCTCTCCCGCAGCCACTGTACGGGCACCTCCGTCCTTTCTTGGAGAGAGGGTTGTGGAAGAGTTCTACAACGAGAACGCCGCAGTCTGGGATGGCCAGCGCTTCACCTGGTCTGCCGTCTGTCCTCAGTTGTCCAGGGCAGAGCTGCGGTGACGGGTGCAGCCCTGAACTTTCATCAGTGACAGTGTGTCAGTGACACGGACAGGTGGTGTCTGACTCATCAGTGCTGACAGTGGTCAGACAATGGCCTGGGGTGCGCTCCGCTTGCAGGTGGCACGCAGACTAGAGGGGAACACGGGAGCGCCCAGCACGGCGCCTGGGAGTGCCCCCCCCCCC
>VBSM01000361.1:106709994-106721580 GCA_008086735.1 Cheirogaleus medius | reverse complement strand
AGGTGTGTGCAGGTGGAGGGAGGGATGAACAGACGGCAGCTCCTCACTGTGCCCACACATGCTACCTGTCCAGGTGTGTGCAGGTGGAGGGAGGGATGTGCTGTGGCCCTTCTTCTTCTTACAGGGACACTAACATCATGAGGTCCTGCCCTCAAGACCTCACCTAAACCTAATGACCCCCCAAAGCCCCCTCCTCCAAATACCATCCCTTTGAGGGTTAGGGCCTCAACGTGGGAGTTTGGGGGCACCGTTCAAGCCACGGCACTTCGCCCCAGGGGGGGCTGGGGGAGCCGTCCTCCCAGGCCGCCCCGTGTCCACGGGATCTCATGCTGGGGGGAGGGAGGCTCTGCAGTGGGCTACAGCAGGACCTGTGGTCCTTGCAGCCTAAAACTCCACCCTCGGCCACTGCTGGGCACAGCCCCTCCCTGCCCTCTGTTGCTAAATTAATTAAATTAATTAATTTGCCATTTTCTAGTTTCTAGGCTCCAATCATAAGTAGGCTTGCAAAATGCTTTGCATACACACATTTATTCACTAGGACTTCTTTATTTGTTCACTTAAAGTGTGTGACTTGTAAGGAGAGACTATCAAGAGAGATTGGGGTTAGAGCATTAGAGAGCCTGATAGCACTGTATCGACGATGGTAAGTTCTAATAATTGAGTTATTTGCAGGCATTGTTTGCTCTACTTTCCCATGTCTACTTTTCTTTCGATGTGTCAAAGATTCCTGTTTTCTGTGTCTGCTCTAACAAGCATAATTATTGACTGTATTCAAGACTGATAGAATGCCATATAATATTTTTCCCATGTTTCATATTTTAAAAACAGCCATTACCAAGATAAAAATCCTGCTAGAAAAAGCCTCAGTAGCAATGAGAGATGGAAGAATTAACATAATATAAACATTTGTTCATTGTATGGAATATTTGAAAAAAATCTGCTTTGTAAACACCTATATTTTAAAAAATTTATTTTTATTTTTATTTTTTTTAGAGAAAGGGTCTTGCTCTATTGCCCAGGCTGGAGTGCAGTGGCATCATCACAGTTCCCTGCAACCTCAAACTCCTGGGCTCCAGGGATCTTCCTGTCTCAGCCGCACAAATAGCTGGGATTCCAGGTGTGCACCACCAAACTCAGCCAATTTTTCTATATTTTGTAGAGACGGGGTCTTGTTATGTTGCCCAGGCTGGTCTCAAACTCCTGGCCTCAAGTGATCCTCCAGCCGTGGCTTCCCACAGATCTGGGATTAAAGGCGATGAGCCACCCTGTGGGGCCTGTAAGAACCTATTTTTGGATAATCAGAAATAATAGATCACGAAGATATTGCCAAGGGAAATTAAAACCAATTTAATTAGGTTACCTTGAAAACAGCACTGACTATAATTAGGTCTTGATATTTTATTTTCACCCTAACTTTGCAACATTTATCGTCTCAAGTTCTGTGTCATCCTGCTCAACTTTCAGAATAGCAAGCCTTTGCAATTTGTCCTTTCAGTTGAGCAAAAGCTGTTCTTTTTAGCTATTCATTGGTGTGTACGTGCTAGATTTTCACATTTATCTTCACTAAATAAAATTATGTGCATTTATTATTTGGGTTTAGCGCAGTTTTAGGGAGCTTGCTCTATGCGCAGACGACAGAGTTGTTGACTCATCCACGGTGTTCGGACTGGATGAAGGGCCGTGAAGCTGGAGGGTCTGGGGCAGGTGGGCGGGTGTGGGGGCAGGCGGGGGGGTGTGGGGCAGGTGGGAGGGTGTGGGGCAGGTGGGAGGGTGTGGGGAAGGTGGGGTCCCGTGACTGGAGCTGGGCAGCTCTGGGGACGAAGACAGGTTTAGGAAACAGATTAGGGTTTGTATCGTGGAGTTTGTGGAGCGAAGATGGGGGTCGGCTGAAATTATCCGAAGGTTCCTTGATGACAAGTGAGAGGACAGCTTTTCCCTCAGTGACGGAGGGGACATGGGCTTTGTCTGCAGCCTTTCCTGTCACCGGGTGCCGCCTCATTTAAATAGTAGTGACATGCAGACACCTCCTCTGTGCCTAGTTTTGTCTTCCTCTTAGAGATAAAGATTCATCTCCACCTGGCAATTCAACTAGAAACCTCTCACTGCTCTTGTCTCTGAGTCCTACCTCTTCTCCATCCATCCATCCATCATCCGTCCATCTGCCCATCCATTCATTCATTCATCCATCCACTCATCATTCATCCATCTGTCCATCCATTCATTCATTCATCCATCCCTTTATCCATCCACTCATCATTCATCCATCTGTCCATCCATTCATTCATTCATCCATCCATTTATCCATTCACTCATCATTCATCCATCTGTCCATTCATCCATCTGTCCATCTACCCATCATCTGTCCATCTGTCCATCCATTCATCCCTCATCCATCCATCTGTCCATCCACTCATCATTCATCCATCTGTCCATTCATCCATCTGTCCATCCACCCATCATCTGTCCATCTGTCCATCCATTCATCCACCTGTCCATCCATCCACTCAACAGCCGTGCCTGTGCCCCTGGGGCAGGTGTTAGAAATGCAAACCTGAGCAGAAACAAGCATCTTCACCCACCTTCTTGCTTTGCCATCTTGTGCAGGAGGCAGACAATCAAATAATCGCACTGAATAATATTTAATTATAAACTGTGAAGACTTTTTTTAAGGGAAAGGGGCAGGATTCTGACGTAGACCGCCCCTCTGGAGGAGAGGAGGAGGAGGGGAGAGTGGGGGCCTGAGGAGGGGACGCCCCAGCCCGAGTGGAGCACGGAGACGGCGCCGTGGGAGGAGGGACCGGGAACCTCACGGTCGGGCAGGGAGCAGGTGCAGCTGAGCCTGCTGGCCGGGAAGGAAAACAGGCCAGTCCCGCCAGGGCCTTGGGGGCCATAGTCAGGATTTTTGGTTTGTATGCTAACGATGATGAGCAATGGGAAGCTATCACACATTTAGTCGAGAGGGTAATAATGTGGTCAGGAACGTGTCAACAATAGCAAGGTTCTTTTGCTTTATTTTACAGAAAACCTACGTCAAACTGGTTTGGGAAGCACAGTGGGTGGATTATTGGTTCATGCAGCTAAATGAAGCTCAGGAGAGCCGGGTTCATTTAGCCTCTTTAGCCTCCACCTGCTTCCCGGAGTCCTTTCCACGGCCAGCCAGGCTCTCTGCTCCCGTCCCGAGACGGGGCTACAGGCTTTGCTGTCTTGGCCAGTGGGAAAGAAAAAGTCTACTTTCTTGAGAGTTAAAGAAAAAAATGTCTCAGAACTTAGTTTAAATAATCCGATTGCTGTCTTTGAAAGTGTGCCCACCTGAGAGAAGGTCCACCAGCCCTGCACACCAGCCACGGCCATCCCACCCGAAGGCGTGGCCGGGCCATCTGGGGGCTGCTGGCCGAGCAGAGGGACAGTGGGTGTGGGGGAGGGGATGCACATGTCCGGGAGGAGCAAAGTGACCTTGAGGAAGGGCTCTGGGCTTGGGGATAGTGGGTGAGAGCAGCGGCTGCGGGGACCGAGAGAAATGGGTGAGTTCCAGAGATGCTCAGGATGCAAACCGTCACTGGATGGGTCCAAATGCCATCCCCTCCCCCAGCTCCCAGAGCCGCGTGGGTGGGGTGCTGCGCTCCAACGTGGGGGCCCCGGGCTGTGGGGGAGGGGAGGGACGTTAGCACGTCTGTCTGGAGCACGTGGACTGTGCCGCGTGTCCGGGAGGAAGTGCCGCCCAGCTGTCAGCTGCAGCCGCGACTCGGCCAGGAGCTTCGGGCTGGAGACAGGAGGTGGGAGCCGCCCGCGTTCTGAAGCTGGCTGGGGTCCTGGTCACATGGTCACGGGGAGGGTTCTCTGGCAGGGCGTGCAGGAGAGAAGGGGAGAACTTAGGACCGACCCTGACACGCAGCGGCCAGGTGAGGAAGTCGGATCCGGGAGAAAGCGAAGGGCAGGTGTCCAGGGATGCCAGGGGGAGGCAGGAGATGGCACGATGTCTCTGAAGTCAAGGGCGGCCAGGGCGGGATGACAGGCCTTTGTCCCATATATGCCACGGATCCCCATGACACGTCACACATGCACCTGTGCTCAGAGCCACCGTCCGGCCAGAACCATCTGGAGTGCAGCCCGCCACGCCTGTGCACAGACCTGCGCTCCCCACGGCCCGGCGCCGGCGACTCTGCCCAGGTCTGCGCCTGCCCTCGGGCCCTCCCTCCGTCCTGCCTCCCCGCTCCCCCCGCAACGGCGGTCCATCCCTCCTAAACTGCAGTCCTGGGGGTCCCTTCCTTTCCTCCAGTCCGGTTTCCTCCCAGACGGCTCACATCCAGCTTTCCCGCTGTCCTTTCCTCCTTCCCGTGTTGGGCTCTGGTTTCCCGTCAGCCCTGTCCACCCTGCCTGGGGCCCGGTGAGCGTGGACTCTCTCACGACACTCCACTTGAGACTGTTCCCCTTCCCTGGAGCTGCAGTTCACGTACGAGGTGCTGGCTGTTTACCTGCTTTGGTGCCGTCTGAAGTCGTGGTACAGTCTGGAGAGCAGAGGGTGGCGTGCGCATTCCGTCTTCACGGTGGTGGGAGTGGAGCTGGGGGCAGTCCAGGCCATCAGGAGATCTTCCTCCTGATTTTCTGGTTCCAACGCACCTTCTACCCTCCCCTGGGGTGGGCGGTCTGGGAGCCGACCTCCCACTGTCCCTCCGTCTGTTGAAGGGTCGGTCGCGGCTTGTTTACTGTGGGTATGTGTGTGCCCACGATCGTGAGCCGGACGTGTGCATCTGTGTGAGCGTGCACATGAATGTGCTTTTCAGGAGCGAGGACGCACGGCCACCATCCAGTTTGGACAAGGGCAACCCTCGCCCGTATCTCAGCACTGACCTCACCTGCGACTTGCCGTCTGCCATCTCTGCACTGCGTTCCTCTCCTCCCCACCCGTCCCGTACACGCTGGCAACACCGATCCCCTTGCAGCTCAGCACACACGTGCACACATGCACGCCCCCTGCACACACGTGCACACATGCACGCCCCCTGCACACTCATGCACACATGCACACCCCCTGCACACTCATGCACACATGCACAAAAACACACACACCCTGCTCTCCTGTGTCTCCACAGCCCTGTCCAGGCCACCTCCTCCGTGTGGGAGGGCTTCTCTCCTGACACGGGGCCGCACTCGGCGTTGTGCTGGTTTCTCAGCTCACACGCCACCTGTCTTCCCTGCGGCACAGGCTGGCACGGCACACAAACACATCTCTCCCCGAGAAGTGTTGCCAGTCACCTGCTCACATAATCAGCTTTCACATTTGGGCTAGTTTATTTGCTTTTGAATGCTGAAAAATACAGGATATATCCTGATGTCTTTGCAATAGCAGGTTACAAGAAGCAGTGAGTCCTTCCTTCCTTCCTTCCTTCCTTCCTTCCTTCCTTCCTTCCTTCCTTCCTTCCTCTTTCTCTCTCTCTCTCTCTCTCTCTTTCTCCTTTCCCTCTTGCTTCTCTACAACACGCTCTGTTCACTCGCAGTAGCCCTGTGTCGTGCACCCATGGCAGGGTGGGCAGGTGCCGGGCACAGAGCCTGCCGGAAGAAGCACTTACCTGGCCTCAGGTGCGGGAGCCCGGCAGCCCCTGGTCCTGCACAGTTGCCGTGCCACCTGCAGCAGCACGGCACGCGTGTGCTTCACACCCGGCTGCACGGGACCGCCTGGGTGTAGTTACTTACGTCCCTGCAGTGGCATGTGAATTTTTTGCATAGTAACATATTTCTTCTGTGTTGGTCTTCTCCTTCGCTTACGGAATATACAAAAAGTTCCAGAAAGACCGGCGAAGGTATCGGGCAAAATGTGTCGGCAGCTTTGGTTCACGATATTTGCTTAATTTAGTTACATGAACTTTATCGCAATTAGATCTCCTAAAACAGCACACAAAACAATAAAGAGAATAAATGAAATGCTAACTGCGGAAGGAGAATGGCCTTCCGATGCTGATGACTGACTGAGAGCTACCACATGCGAGGCGCTGTTTCACCTCTGTGGCTCATGAGATCCTTTCAGTGACGAGCGGGCGAGCCAACAGCCACGCGGAGGTCAGACGCCACATCAGCGTCACACGGCCGTCACAGACAGGCGGGGACTGGACCAAAGGCACCTTGTCCCGGCGCCTGGCCTCTGACCCTGTGCTCCGAAGGTCCTCATTATTCACTTAAAGTAAATTTTCTTAAAGTGAGCACCTAAATTCAAAATACATAGTGATGAATACTTTGAATTGGGACATCATCCTGAAAAGTGAAATTAAAAGATATGCAAATAAGTTCATTTTCTCACATATATAGCAAAATTATGTTTTCACTGCAATTCTGCCTCATACTTAGAAGACTGTTCATGGGGGGACTGGTGTATCTTTCTCCGTGGACTCTACGTGGCCGGCCCCTCCTTGCCCACCTGGGGCCTGGGGGCAGAGGAAGGTCCCACCAGCTCCCCACAGGCCTCTCTGGCATCCACGGGTCTTCTGCAAACTCGTGGCTGCCCCGTGGTCTGTGTGCTCGTCTCTGCGGTCACCGACGGAAGACGCCGTCTGTGCGAGCAGAGTCGCTGCCCACGTGGATTTTGTGAGGTCCCGCCTCCCGCGAGGTGTGCCTCCATTGATCTGCGTTGTGCACGGATGCTCGGCCCTCGGCAGCCAGCGGAGAGCTGTCGGAACAGACCTGTGGGAGCTACCAGCGCAAGGCCCCTCCCGCCCCGCAGACTCCTGGTCAGTCCTGCGACTCGCCTGGGCCCACGGTGCGTGGGTGCGGCCACGTGCATGATCAGGAGCTTTCCGTGAGCTGTGTGCTTGGCGGGCGTGTGCACCTGCAGAGGACTCTGTCTCAGGAGGCTGGGAGGCCCTGGAGCAGCCTTGCCCCAGCCTGCAGCCTGCACCCGGACGGCGAGGTCATGTGGGTGGAGTTACATCACGGCGAAGCCCCCTCTAGCCTACACTGCAAGAGAATGAAACAAACAGCCACAGAGCCACCACCACCCGGCGAGGTCACGTGAGCCACAGTTGACCCGCAGGCCTGCGAGCGTGGCAGTCCGTTCCCTGGCGTAGGCCCGGAGCTTCGGAGTCGTTCACTGCACAGCCTGCTGCAGCCACAGCTCAGTGACCAGCAGCGACGTGGCCGCACGGAGCAGAGGCAGGCCTGGCCCTGGCAGAGGAGCCGTCTGAGCTGTCCTGCCATCCATCGCGGGTGTCTTCCTCTCATGGTAAGTCTGGCTTCACTCACGATGTACCTGTGGGGACTCGGACAGGTGTACCTGGGCATCCAGGACTTTGCAGATGAGTCCCAGACGGGCCTGAGGTCTGCCCCTGCCGGGCCACCGTCATCCGCAAACTTGACCTTCAACTGTCCTCGTCTGGTAGGAAACCCCGGGCTGTTATCAGACGCTCACGTCTGTGTGTGCTTTGGCACGTGGGCTGCTCCAGAGCAGCGGGGGATGGGACGGGACGGGACGGCCCACAGCGCACGCTGGGAAAGGATGCGCAGGCTGGCGCGCGGGGGAGGGCGGATAAGTCTCCCAGGCCTTGGGGACACGGCCACACGCCACACAAGTCTGAAGGCCAAGTTGCAAATAAAAAATGCTGAAAGTAAGTCTTTGCAGCTTCCAATAACTTTAACTATAGGGGATAATTCCCCTGTTATTTAGGGCTGTGACGAGAACCTATACACAGCCTGAAGTGTGACGTTAGACAGATCAACTCTGCCGCCCGACCAGAGCACACGCGGGTCTGACCGGGCAACCATCGAGGAGGAGGCGGCGGCTGGTGGTTTCCTCCGGGGCCGTGACCACAGCTCCCGAGGGGCGAGCACATGGGGGAGGGGCATAGGTGTCCCGGGGAACTCACCCCGACCTGGTTGACCTGCTGACATGTCTGCTCCACTTGTGGCCTGCTCTTCCTACCTGAGTCCCGAGCTGGGAACTTACGTTCCCTGCCGACGTGTCTCTGGGAGGCGCCTGTCTTTCTAGAAAGCGCGAGCAGCTGTGAGGTCCCCCCAGCGGGCCGCGGCCAGCCCAGGAGTGGGCCAGAGCAGGTCAGTGACCTTCAGCGTCCCAACAGGAGCTTAAAAATTTATATTTCATACATAGAATATAGATGTATATAATGCAACATAGATTATATTATATATTTAAAACAATATGCACAAATGCTATTGCAATATAAACATGTCTATATGTAATTCATGTCTGCTCTGTGTTTCATACACGCACGCAATACAAGCATGCATGTGTGTGTGCAAATGTAACACTCAACGGTGGCCTGAGGCTTGCCCTTGGGGTGAACTGGCCGCTTGGCAGGTCTAATTCCTATTTCCCTGGTAGAGTCGCTCGAGAACGGCCTACGCAGGTCACCAGGCTCACCAAAACAAGTGGGTGAGTGGGTAAATGTGTCCTTTTCTCTAATTTTTATGATTCAGGCAATTTTCTAAAGGAGGAGGTGAATCCAGTGAAAGCTTGGCTGGGGTTTCCCAAGAGAGGTGGCTGGAGGCTCCTCGCAGCCACGTGGGGATGTGTCCACGTTTGCAAAGGCCCCGCCCCTGCTGCCGTGGCTGGCCCCACTCGGGCCTCCCTCCTGTTCCAGGCGGCTCACGCGGGCGGCTCACGAGGACGGCTCAGGGCACCGGGTGTCCAGTGTCTGCTATAGACCCGTGAGCTGAAGTAAGAGGCCAGCTCTGCAGCTGGAGAACTTCTCATTAAAATGCCCCGTGGTGGCCTGAGATGCAGCCTGTCTGTCCACGTCGCCCCTCTCCACGCCCACCTGCACACACGCAGGTTTTGTGGGGACGTGGCGGGCGCCGCGCAGAGACACGTTTCCTGCCAGGAGCCCCCTCGACCACCAGGCTTTAAAAACAAGCTGCCGCTCGGTGTTTTGGCTTCTTTATTATTGATGGTGTGGCCCTGCGGTCCCCCCACCGGGCCGTGGACCTGTACCTGTCCGTGTCCTGTTGGGATCCGGGCCGCACAGCAGGAGGTGAACAGCGGGCGAGCGAGTGAAGCTTCATCTGTGTTTGCAGCCGCTCCCCATTGCTCCTGTCACCGCATAAGCTCCGCCTCCGGACAGGTCAGCAGTGGCACTAGATCCTCATAGGAGCGTGAACCCTGCTATAAACTGCGCGTGCGCGGGGTCTGGGTTGCACGCCCCTTATGAGAATCTAACACCTGACGATCGGAGGGGGAGCGGAGGTGGTGATGCCAGCGCTGGGGAGCGGCTGCAAACACAGATCAGCTGCAGCAGAGAGGTTTGACTGCGCAATAAATGTGATGCGCTTGAATCATCCCGAAACCATCCCTACCCCCCCCACCCTGCCTGGTCTGTGGAAAAATTGTTTTCCGTGGTGCCAAAAAGGGGTGGGGATGGCAGGTGTGACCCACTTCCAGATCAGCTCAGCGAGCGTGCTGCAAGGTGAGCCTCCCTCGGCACCTCTGCAGAGCTGAAGCGACCTCCAAAGCCCGCCTGGCTGTCCCAGGGCTGCAGCTCTGAGCAGCATCGTCATGGACACGGGGGCAGGAGGGAAAGTATGAGGGAAACGCGGGCAGGAAAGGCGTCTCCCTGGGGACCCGTGGCATTCTGCTCTGCCCTCAGGGCAAGAAACTCCATGTTGGGTCACATGGCCTTCGAGAGTGGGACAAAGGGACCCAGCCTGGAATGACGTCGATAGAAAAAAAGCACTTTTTCTAGATACGTGCATGTATCTATTTAAAAATACAGAAAAACTTCAAATCCGAACATTCATGGAGCATTTATCATACGCTAGACACCATCCCTTTCAGCCCTAACGTGAATCGATATTCCCGTTCCACAGTTGGGGAAACCAAGGCTGTGAAGAAGCGAATTCAGCAGTTGGACTGCAGGTGTTCTGACCCCAAAGCCCACGTTCTTTATAACCACAGAGCAAAACTCCAGCCTCCCCACGCTCAGGCACGTCACCCAAGACAGCTACTGTCCAAATGTTGGTGAACTCTCTTCCGGTTTCCCCTTCTGTTCAAACATGCACACATGTGCGCACACACGTGCGCACACACATGATCACACGATTCATGCCGTTGCACAACTGGCTCTTCTCACTCGACAGCACGTCATGAGATCTAACCGCGTCAACTTTGCTATATGCTGCTGAGGGTTTAGATGTGGGAAGCGTTTGAAGAGTTCAGTTTAGTCATCTGGAGAGAGAAGTTCTAATCTCTGAGGCACCTGCCGTGCCACGGTCGTTGTTTGGGGGCATCACGGCATGTTAAAACTCCCTGCCGTGAGCCACGCAAGTGCCACCGTCCTTCCCGGTTTGCATGGCGACATTCAGCTGGGGAAGGGCGGCTCAGGCCGGGTGTGCCTTGGCTTCAGGAAAAGGCAAATGTCACCGAGCACCTGCCAGGAAGGGAAACACCCCTTTGTGGAACAGTTCGTGAGACTGACGCATACTCGCACGTAAGTCAATAAAACCGGAACCCGGTCGGCGGATCAGGGCTTCCACCTTGTTCCCGCCAACCGTGTGATTGACAGACCGGCGGGGCTCACCTTTTTCTGACGTGTAAACCTTCTGCGGAATGCGTCTTAGGCTACTCAAAGCCTGGTTTCCAGCACGCTGTTTGTTTTCGTAGCTTTCTCAGCACCCAGCACCTGGGCTTTAGTTTACAAAAGGTGACGCCTTCTGGAAACCTCTGTCCCTCTGACGAGCTCGCCACGGCGAAGGAGGGGCTGTCTGGTTGCAGAGTCTCCGGTTCAAGTTCAGCTTTGGGATCACACGAAGGGGGACATGTATATTTTTCAAACTCCAACTTCTGTTACTATTTGGTCTCATAAACTGTTGGGTTTTCCTCACGCTGGACTGCTCGTCTGGGCGAGGGGGCTGGCGGCCGCGCCACGTTGCGGGGACGCGGGGGAAGCATCGCTAATGGAAATGATTGCCTGTGATGACGCTATGGAAAGCTCCGGATGATGAAATGCTGAGGGAAGGACGGGTAGTCGCTGGAATTTCAATTAACGCTTTATATCATCAGAGGAAGGAACAGCTTGATTTCGCGCCTCTCCCCGGCGCAGCTCCGGGACCCACTGGAGACCCGCGGGGGCTGAGTCTGCTGCGCCCTGCGTCCCCCCACCAGCTGGCGTGGGGCACCTGCTGGCGTGAATCCGTGGCAGAAGAGCAGGGTTGAAATGACAAATGGTCTCCTTAGGAGACCTTGGTTCTTGAGGAAAATTTTGGAGAATTAAAAGGAACAATGGGCGCGTCTCTTCCAGGCCCCTTATTTTAATGTGTGGAAACCGAGGCTCAGGGACTCACCCAAGAACGAGTCAACGATGCTGCTGTGTCCGGCCCAGACAACCCCCACCCACCCACCGATGGGTTCTGTTCCCCACGTCCCAGTACTGGACTTCAGAGTTGGCCACAGCTAAGGGTTGGGGTTTGCAAACAGGAAGCCCTCCCGTGGCTCTGAGCAGACAGCAGCAGGGGCCACAAGGTCAGAAGGTAAACAGGTGTGGGGGGTGGGGGAGAAGACGGAACCATGGACCTTGCTCTGGACTTTACCCCCCAGCTGGAAACACCTCCTTCACCTCCTCCCCTCCCTCCTTCCCTCCCTCCTCTCCT
>VBSM01000361.1:106679951-106709837 GCA_008086735.1 Cheirogaleus medius | reverse complement strand
CTCCCCTCCTCCCCTCCCTCCTCCCCTCTTTTGTCATAAACCTATTGGCCATTTGTATGTCTTCTTTTGAGAAATGTCTGTTTAGGACCTTTGTCCATTTTTTAAATGGGTTATTTGTTTTCTTGCTATTAAGTTGTTTGGGCTCTTTATATACAGTCATGCACCACATAAGCACATTTTGGTCAGTGACGGACTGTATATATGACAATGTTCATAAAATTATAAGAGTATTTTTGCTGCGACTTTTCTATGGTTAGATATGTTTAGACAGACAAATACCATTTTGTTACACTTGCCTGCAGTATTGAGCACAGTAACCTGCTGTGCAGGTCTGTGGCCTGGGAGCAATAGTCTACACCTATAGCCCACGTGTGTGGCAGGACATCCCATCTACACTCTGCTCTCCCAGTGATGAGCTCTCCTAGTGGTGCATTTCTTAGAAGGAATCCCTTTTCTTAAGTGACACATCATTGATATTCTGTATGACTTATCTGTTCAATGTTGAAAGTGGCATATGGAACTCCCTACCAATACTGTGTTACAGTCTATCTCTCCCTTCAGATTTACTCATATTTGCTTTATATATTTGGTACTCCAATATTGGGTGCATATATATTTACAATTGTTATACCTGCTTGCTGAGTTGACCCTTTGATCATTATGTAATGACCTTCTTTGTTTTCTTTTACAGTTTTTGATTTAAAGTCCATTTTTTCTTATGTAAGTGTAGCTACTCTTGCTCTCTTTTGATTTCCATTTGCATGGAATATCTTTCTCTATCCCGTAACTCTCAGCCTACGTGAGCCCTTACAGGTGAAGTGAGTCTCTTGTAGACAGCATATATTTGGGTCTTGTTTCTTTATTCATTCAGCCACTCCATGTCTTTTGATTGGAGAATAGAATCCATTTACATTCAAGGTAATTCATGATTGGTAAGAACTTACCTATTATTTTAGTAATTGTTTTCTAGTTGTTTTGTTGACCCTTTGTTTCATTCTTCCTCTCTTAACGCCTTCCTTTGTGATTAAGTGATTTTCTGTAGTGGTTTGTTTTGATTCCTTACTTCCTTACTTGCTTCAGCCTGAGCAAGAGCGAGACCCCATCTCTACTAAAAAAAAAAAAAAATAGAAACAAATTAGCTGTTTTAAAATTTAAAAAAATAATAAAAAATTTTTTTTCAATAAAAAGAAAAAATTCCCAAACAGTAAAACTTGTTTCTTAGGTCCCCTCCAGACATTCCCCGCTGTGAGCTGGCCCCTGCAGAGATGAGGCCACAGGGAAGACGTCTGGGGTGCCTGGGTGTGTGCTGCCCTAAAATACGAACATCTTAGGAAATGGGTGTCTGCCCAGCTGTTCTGATTCACTATTTCAGTCTGTATCGCTATTTTGAAAAGAAGAATAGATTCGGTGAGTCCTTTGGTGGGGGGTCTTTGTATAATTATTCCATGAGATTACTTAATTTTTCTAATTTGCTCCCTAGCTGCTACATTCTTATTGCCCTAAGAGAGAACTGCAGCCACGCAAACGTGTCTAGACTGTGGACTTCCCCTGTGCTTGTTTTAATATTAACCTGGGAAAAATGTATCTTTAAATCTCTCGTCTTCATTTGTTGATATCTTGTATTTTGTTTTTCAGCATTTAATGTCTCTGTGAGTTAATTTCTCCCACATCTCATACTTTTAAGAAAAATATTCCAGAGTGTCACTTTTGACGCTGACTTTGTTTGAAGTGACAATGTATATATTATGCTGCATGAAATGGGCTAAAACCACAATGTGATCACAAGAAAATCCTGGAAGCTAAAGTGAATATTTCATTTCCTACCAAGAGACAAACTCCTTTATTTTCAACAAAGAAATATATATATATTTTTTTACATTCTGAACATTTTTACTAGCATTACTAAAGAATGACATGCAAAATGAAAGTTGTGTCAGTGGTAGGAGTATGAATATTATTGGTTTCTTATTGTGTGCTTGGCATGGAGCCTGGCAATTAACAGGCTTCATCAGTCCCAGTGAGTCTCCCGACCCGTGAGCTGGGTGATACTGGCCCTCTTCTATGAATGGGGGTCAGAGGCCCAAGGGTGGGATGAAGGTGAGAATTGAACCTAGGTCTTCCTATTGCACAAAACACACTCATACCCCATACTCTTTGTCTTTCCAAATCACAGTTTATACCCAGTCTCAGCACCTGGCCCCATATCCAGGTGTGTCGTTTCCACCCATCCAGGTGCCGTGGCTCCATAAGTAGGTGAGTCAGTCCTCACTCTGGCCCTGGCTCCAGAACTGGGTGAGTCAGTCCTCACTCTGGGCTGGCACTTTCCAGGGGTGAAGTCCCTGCCCTCAAGGAACTCACACTAGAGGGAGTGCGAGAACAAACTCAGGGCAAACAGACCTGTAAGTTCAAGTAGACCCAGGGTCACGAAGGAAATAAAGAAGGGAGAGGCTCAGAGTGCAGGACCAAAGCTACCTGTCTATTTTTCAAAATGCTTCAAACGTACAGTTTATTAATCATGGGTTGCATTGTGTTCTCCCTCAAAGACACGTTGATGTTCTGAGCCCAGCACCAGTGAACATGGTGCATTTGGAAATGGGGTCTTTGCCGACATCATCTAGTTAAGACGAGGCCATTTGGGGCCCTGATCCCACAGGACTGATCCGGTAGGACTGTGTCCTTGTAAGACGAGGGGACGCCCCGGGAAGACGGAGGCTCCAGGCGAAGGCAGGAGGCTGTGGAGGCAGAGTTTGGAGTGATGCCCCTTTCAAGTCCAGGGTCACCAGGGGTCACCGCACCCGAAGGTGGGAGGAAGGCCTGGGAGGATTCTCCCCAGGCCCCGCGAGGGGAGCACCGTGAGGGGGCACATCTCTGCTGCTCTAGGCCTCCCGGTGTGTGGCACTGTGTTACGTCAGCCCTAGGAAACGAATCCAGTAACGTTCTAAGTTAGATCCTGAACTGAAATGACCCTGAGATGATGGAGCAGTGAGGGCGAGTCTCAGCTTTGGGTTGTTCTTATCATCAACTTCAAAAACGGTGTGAGAAAGCAAAAGAGAGTGAGACAGCACCTGCGTGACCCCAAAGAGGCGTGTTGAGATACTGCAGGTCCACGGGGCTGGCGTGCTCCGCCTCCTCCCTGACCACACGGCAGCCCACGGCGCCCGCTGCGGTCCATGGAGCGTTTCCCAGGCGCCCTCCTCAGCTCGTCTGCGCTGCCCCGTCGCGCCTTAGTCCCTCGGTGCCCTCTGCCTCGACAGGCGAGGGCTTTCGGTGTTGATGTCACTCTATCGGCGAGTTTTGGACAGAACATTGTGATTTTTAACTCCTTCCCACTCCCCGAGCACCCTCCTGATTTAGCATCAGGCCGCACAGGCACAAGGCTTCGTGGTGCGAGGCGCTGGCCGCACACGCCCCCTTGCCGGGCACTGGCCTTGGCGGGGAGAGGCCTCGGGTCGGAGCTTCCTCAGCACCGAGGCCCTGACCTTCCTGGGTCACGTCTCTGGTCACCTCTCACCCATTCACGCAAGCATGCAGACTTTCTTGCCAGCTCTCTTCTTTCTGGCTCTGCAGGACGTGGTCTTGGAGAACAGGCCCACACAAGAACTCTGCAGAGGCGGGTGCCACCCTGTGCTTCCCGGTGGACACTGACGTCGGCTCAGCCCCACGCCCAGCTGTGTGCCGGGAGCAGAACCGGGCGGAACCGGGCAGAACCGTCAGGAGTGAAGGGGTGCTCTGTGCACCCGCGGCTCTCTGGGCACCTGCAGCTCTCTGGGCACCCGCGGCTCTCTGGGCACCCGCAGTTTTCTGAGTACCCATAGGTCTCTGGGCACCCGCAGTTTTCTGGGCACCTGCAGCTCTCTGTGCACCCGCAGTTTTCTGGGCCTGGGGAGCTGGGGAGCCCCGTCCTCTTTGGGGTCCCGGGGAACAGTAGCTGCTGATGGCCACACACATGTCCCCATGGCACCTCTCCTAAGACTCAGTTTGTCTTGGCCCTCCCCACCCTGTCCTATAACCCAACACCAACACACAAGGTGTACCTTTCTGCTTGTTTTTCACCTAAAATGCACCGGGAAGCATTCTAAATGCTGGGATTCGAAAAGAAAAATAATATTTGTTTTTAAATAGCACTCATCCCCTGGGGGGATGTCTCCAGGTCCGACAACATTAACTCACTCCATTCTGAAGTCTTGGACAATTTTAT
Organism: Cheirogaleus medius; assembly: GCA_008086735.1. Classification (NCBI taxonomy): domain Eukaryota; kingdom Metazoa; phylum Chordata; class Mammalia; order Primates; family Cheirogaleidae; genus Cheirogaleus; species Cheirogaleus medius. The sequence goes on along the minus strand of VBSM01000361.1, from coordinate 106,705,639 downwards.
TGTTTGCTGCATGCCAACGCTGCTGAGCGCTTTTCTTGCATTTTTTCATTTATATTCACAAAAGTTCCATCAGGTTTTTAACAGTGTCATTTGACAGCTGCAAAGACAGACTCAGAAAGATGAAGTATTTTAAAATGCTGAAGGATGTGTGACCAGGTGCTTGCAGGATGGAGGTTTGAGCATAGATAATGCGCTGTGGACACGGGTCCCTGTAACTACCGGTGCACATGCTGAGTCTGCAACACACACGCCTGTACCATGTCTGCACACGGAGCTCGCCACGACTCCTTTCTAGACATTCGCTCACCCTCCATGTGAACAAAATGTTTTCTTTTCCTGTGGTTCCAGATTGGGATGGGGCAGAAGCAGTCTCCCTACTCTGAGGACATGGGATGGAGGGGATTTAACTCCTAGTGTCTCTGTGGCTCAGCTGGCTCAGCGGAGAAGTCCCAAGTGAGAGAGAGACAGGGGGGAGAGAGAGAGAGAGAGAGGGAGGGAGAGGGAGACAGGGAGAAAGAAGAGGAGAGAGAGAGGGAGAGAGGGAGGGAAAAGGAGGGAGAGAGGGAGAGAGGGAGGGGGAAGGAGGGGGAAGGAGGGAGAGTGCTCTATGAACACCCGTGGCTGGAGTGTCTGTGCAAGGAATCTGGAAGGCATCCTCAGCCCACACCCCTTGCTGCACCCCTGTGCTCCAGGGCAGGGTTCTTTGATGCCTGCAGGAGGCCCTGGGCCCCAGCCCTGACCACAGAGGTCTGTAACTGTTGCCTAGCCTGCACAGGTCAGGCCAAGAGGACCCCTATTATCCCACATTCCTGTAATGCAAATACCAAACCGGTCTGAAAAACATGTTCATCCTGCTCTGAAACCTTCCTGATTTAGATAGAGATCTCATTCTTCAGGAATTTAGGAACCTGACATCCCTGATCCTGACATGTTTACTTTGCACGTGAAGAGTCCCAAAGGCCTCCCCCCACCCCGCCCCTGCAGGGGCAGGGCCCGGCTTCTCAGGTTTCAGTGCATCCCCTGTGCCTTGGGACTGGGGTGAGGAGGCTGAGGGAGGGTGGGGGGAGCCAAGGGTGGGGCAGTTCCAGGAATCTCCAGACCTTTCCCAGGCAGTGGGCGTGGCCTGCCGCAAGGGCTCAGCCCAGGTCACCCTCAGGGGCTGGGCCTGGCCAGGAATTAGGAGCATTTCTGAAGGGGGAGGGGGCCGCCTCCAGCGCTGGCCCCCTGGCCCTGCGACCTTACACTTGTAAATATGCCCTTGTGGGGCGATGACCTCTGCTCTCCACGAGCCCCAAACACAGGTTCTCATGGAAGGGGCAGGGAGCTCTTCTAATGCCATCACCTGGGGACCGGGCAGGATTTCCCTAGGTGGCCCCAGCAACCCCCAGCAAGGCAGGGGCATTGCTTCCCAGCTGCCACCTTGACCTTGGACTCCTGCCCCCGCAACTGTGAGAGGATAAATTCCCGCTGTTCCAAGCCACCCAGCGGCTCTAGAGGACCGATCCATTAGCTAAAGTGAGAACAAAAGCATATTTAGAAACACCGGCACCTAAATTGGTTGTTACTGTTAGTCTAAATAAAAGTGTCTGGCTGTGCAAGCTCATTTTAGCCACTCCACCTGCGACCCCCCGGCCTGAGCCTTTCCCGGGAATGGCCACTGCGCGTTGACGGACAGCTGCCCCGGACGGTGCAGAGGATGAAAGACCTGTTGGATCGCCGCGGCTCTCAGGTCGGTGCAGAGTGGACGCCTGGACGGGGTGCAGCAGGTCTATGTTAAGGACGCGCATGGCCCACGTCCCAGTCTGTCCCCAGCCCGCCCGAGTCGGACCTTGTGAAACATCCGACAGAGCAGCCCTGTCAGCGTGGCCACGGCTCTCAGTTCATTGCACTTTAAAACACCGCGTGGGAGTTTCAAACCTAGCACACTGGGGTCCCTGCGGGCTCTGCCTGCCGGGCTGGGCTGGGTGTGGCCCTCTGGGTTTTTGAAAAGTCTCCAGGTAGTGCTGATGTCACCAAAGGGTTAAATCACAGGGGCAGATTCCCTAAGCCTGGCGCAGCGGAGGGACCCCCAAACGCACGCTTGCCCGAGCGAGCTGTGCACGCACAGGACCCCCGCGCCTGACGCAGCCCAAGCCTGGGCCCCTCGCTGTCCACAGCTGTGAAAGGAAGGAAAGTTTCCTAAGTGACCAGTCATAAAAACCAAAATTCAGACAACCACGTCAGATGAAAGACGTGATTATTTTTCTACTCTATAAGGAACATTCCGAAATGACAGTTGCCATCAGGCATTTAATCAGCAAAAGTGTTACCTTTTTCTCTTTTCTGTTAGGGTTATTGTGTTTGTCAGATTCTGAATGATCAGAGTCTGTCGTAATTTCTTCTCTATTGCGGATAATTGTCCCCGTTTGTGCCTTATGTGGTGTCCATCCTTTTCTCAAAGATGGCCCCCACGTGTGTGAGTTTCAGGGCCCTCAAAACCCAGATTGGCCCCTTCTCGTGAAAACCGGGTACACAAGGCGCGACCCCCAACTCCGGCAGGAAGGGAGGGACGTGGGTGCGTGTGGCCTGGACCAGAGTCCTGGCAGGGGCACAGTGGACGGAGGCCGGGGGCCAGGGTGCCCCGGGGGAGGGTCCTGGCCACCCCCACCCCAGCCCGACCCCACCCCCGACCCAGGTGGGTTTTAAGAGCAGGAGGAAAACACCAGATTGTCAGCAGCTGGCCGAGTCTGGAGTGTGGGGCGCGGCAGTGAGGTCAGTCGGAATTCCGGGAAGCGCTGCGTGTTTCCGGGGAGCGCTGCGTGTTTCCGGGAAGCGCTGCGTGTTTCCGCCTGAGGTCCCTTGTCTTGAAGAGAGCAGGAGCCGGGAGGGAGGGAGGTAGAAGGAGACGGGAAGAGAGAATTCGGTTATTTTTAAAACCTTTTTTTTTTTTTTTTTGGCAGCCAGTCTTTGTGATCTGAATATTACATTAAACAGAGATTGAGCCACATGGGACCCGGGGCTTTTCGGGTTATGCCGTGATCAGCTGTCAGGATGCTGCTGTTTTTTTTTTATTATTATTATTATTTCATTTCAGGTTCTCAACGCCCTCACCCACTGGACGCTCCCTGCGCCACAGCAGCGAGCTCTCCGGTGGCGCCGCGGCCTCTCTTCCACCTTCTCTCGGGCCTGCCTGGAAACCCAGGCTGCTCAGGGCCGGCCACCTGCCAAGGTGGGCGCTGCCTCCACCTCCCCGTGGGCAGCCACCCCGCATCCCTCCTCCCACCTGGTGTGCTGCAGGCGGGAGGCTTCCCGAGTGCCCCTTGCCCCTTGCTCAGTTTGTCGACTCCGTCTCAAAAGCCCTGCTCCCTTCCCTGACTGGCAAGACCCTCTTTGGCCTCGGAGGCCCAGCCCAGACGCCGTGTGGTCCCCGGCCTGCCCCCCACGCTCCCTGTCTGTCCTCCACGGCGCGAGCTCTGTCCGTGCCGACCGCGGTTCTGCGCAGTGCAGGGCAGGGCCGCGTTCCGTGTGAGGTCTGCTGTCAGAGGCACGTCCCGTTTTTGTACGGCTGTCCCAGCAGACCCTCCTCTGTGGCATGGCCGCGTGCAGAGACAGCCCCAGGTGTGGGTCACCACCTCCCTGGTGGGTCACGCTCTGTGGTATCATGTCCCCAGCCCCTTGCCCAGAGCTGCTCACAGCGGCCTCCGGGGACCCCGGCTGGATGAGACATTCTGACTTTAAGGTGTCCCAAGGGCAGGACCTCAAATGAAACCGCGGGTTGCTGGAGCCCTTTTTCTCTTCCGCATGTTTAACATGAATCCGCGAAGGGAAGAGGTGGTTGTTCCTGTTGTATGGGCGAGGCTCAGGGAGGGGTCGTCTGTCCGGCAGCTCAGCCGGTGCACACGGAGCAGGAATCCGGGCCTGTAGCTCCCGCCGCCGCACACCTCTCTCGAGCTTTGCGGAGCGGCACCTGCCTGCCGCAGAGGGGATTTAGTGTAATAGGAGGCTGTTTCAGATTCTCCCTAAAGGTCCTTATTAATAAAGTCCCTGAAGGAATCTTGCAGTCAAGATCTGACTACAATGCACTTCTCGGGCAGGTGTGAACACCGTGGGTAGTCGCGGGGCTGGTGCTTTGGAGCAGGTTCTGAGCAGTCTGGTGGATCTCAGGGCCGGAACAGCAGGTATGAGGGAGAAGGCAGAGGGACCCCCATGCGTGTGCCCACCGCCGTGGCCCAGTGCGTGGGCGTCATCCGGGAAGGCCGTGCCCGACAGCACAAGGAGCTTAGCTTGCAAGGGGATTTGCGCAGCGCAGGGCCAGGAAGTGGGTCCAGATGAGCCTCAGGTGTGCTTTGTTTCTGGGACTACCCAGGACCCTGAATGAGGACACGCACCCAGCAATCTGCCAAAGAGGCCGACCTGAGCCTGACCCTGTTTTTATTCGGCGTGACTCTTGGATCCACTCAGATGAGCTCCTGGTGTCTGTGCCATTTTGCTGCCTGGCGAGTTCTAGAATCTAGTGACCGGACTAGGGGAGGGACTGTCCCCGTCCTGCAAAGAGGTGCCATCTGGGAGCTGTCTACACTGGGGCAAGGCTGCTGGCCACAAGCCTTTCCCACCCACCGCACGTCCTGGGCAAGTGCGGGCTCTGAGGTGGGCCAGGACCGGGCCTGACCCCTCTTCCCCCCGGGTGCGAATTCGCCACCCCAACCTCAAGTGGGGATCACTCTCCTCTTCGGGATTGGCTTGCGCCAGTGAGAGGGGAGCTGCCCCACCAACACTGCAGCTTGCGCTCCCATAACGTTCTGGGCATGCCGTGGCACTCCGCGGGGACGGCAGAGGGGACCACCCCGTGTCGCCGCCGCCCTGCCTCTTCTTCCTGGACGGGCTCCCGCCGTGGTGGTCGGGAGGCAGCAGCGTCTGAGCCGTGATTTCCAGAAGGCGAGGGATGGGAGTGTCCAAGAGTGCTTCACCGCGGCCCCCCATCTTCCCGAGACCCTCCCCAGCCGGTCATCGCGCCTCCAGGGCACATGGAGGGAGCCCCTGACTTCAAGGCTTCATGGGGGTCGCGGGCAGGCCCCTGGGGAAGGCTCTCCCTGGAGGTTTAACTCCATTCTAGACCCTTCGAGGTGGGCTCTGTCACTGCTCTGGGGCATCAGAGAAACCCCTGTTGTCGTCACGGAGACAGCACTTCCCATGAGCTTTGGTGGAATGTGTATTCATTTGGAGCTGGATTTAATTTAATTTGAATAAAATAAAGGTGATACACACACCGAGATTTGTAGATGCAAATTTATGCCCATATTAAATTTGACATTGTAGATGCAAATTTATGCCCATATTAAATTTGACATTGGCATAAGGTTTTTCCAATCAAAGCACCGTCTGATAAGCTCTGAGCAGAGGCGCATATTAGATTAGGATGGATGTGGGTGGTGTCTGGGGCGGGCGGGAGCAGGGGCGCCCTCCTACCAGGAGGGGCTCGAAGGTGCTGCCTGATCCGAGCTGGTGCGGTGGGCTGGGCTGGGCACACAGGCCTGCTGCGGATTTTGCTTTTTTCCCAAAGGAAGCCCCTGGCGAGGCTGCTGGCTGCCCGGTGCCCTCTCCCGGGTTTCTGTGGGCCCCTGCAACGTGGGAACATCCTCCTTTCCGCTGCGGGGGTGGGGTGCGGTGAAGGATGGCTGTCCCTACAGGCAGCTGTCCCCGTCCCACACTGCTAAGCACCCAGCTTGGACGGCCCTTCCCATGCCACCCGCCCGGACCCCCGGCGCACGCTGCTGGGGAACGGAGGGAGAAGTGGGGCGAAGACGCGGAAAACTTGAGGTCGGATTCTCTGCTGGTGAATGTCACTGACTGTCCCCACCCCACCGAGCTCCTTCTCCCCTGTGTGTCATCCTGGGGGGATTATATTGATATGTTTCTACCTATGACCTGTCATCTACCTACCTGTCTATCAATCAATCCATCCGTCATCCATCCACACACACACGCACATGCATAGTGGTGAGGGATGGACATACAAAGTGCATACACCCATGTATGTAAAGTGCATATATACATCACATATATATTTCTCTTTTCATTATTTAAATGTCTTTTTTATAAACTAGCCCGGGACTTTTCTTTTGTATAACTCAAGGTCTGTTAAAGTATTTTCTTAAACTAATGATCATTCTCCTTTCTAGAAAATTCTGCTCTACTCTTTCCCATCCACCGACGCTGTCACCACAGAAATGACGACATCCGGCACACCCACTTTCTCTGTAAACGTCATTTGTGGAGTTCCTTCACGTGTGAAAGGAGCTGCCGCCGGGACCCAGAGCAGTAGAGGGAGGTGGTCCCCGAGCAGTGCACACCCCGGCATGGCCTCCAAGGAGAGCACGGAAAGAAGGAATGAATGAATGAGTGAACAAGTGAATGATTGAATGAATGAGTGAATGAATGAGTGAGTGAAGGAATGAATGAGTGAATGAATGAATGAGTGAGTGAATGAATGAGTGAGTGAACGAATGAATGAATGCGTTAATGAGTGAGTAGGTGAACGAATGAATGAGTGAATGAATCAATGAGCGAGTGAATGAGTGAATGAGTGAACGAATGAATGAATGAGTGAACGAATGAGCGAGTGGGCTCCACTGTGCAGAGGTGTCTGGGGCAAGGCAGGCGGTGGGACGGAGCAGACTGTAGGACGGTGGCTGTCCCTGTCCAGGGTCATGGCGTGCAGGCCCTTGCACACGGCGATGCTCAGACAACACGGGACATCCGTCCTATCCCTACGCCTCCCCCGCCGCTCCATGAACACGGCCGCGTGCACGCGCCTCCCCCGCTGGCTGCCCGCGGGTCTCCACCCGGCTACTGGGTGGTGGTTTTCTGGGCTGAATCACATCCGCTGCTGCTACGTATACTTCCAGCCTCTCTAGAGCCTCATTCATTATTCATGCGGCGTGGGGATGAAGTTAAAATTCAGTGAACTGATTTCAACTTTTCACCTCCGTCAGAAACTTCCCGCGACAAGCAGGAATTAAAAGGTTGCATCACCGGCCCACACGCCCCAGGGCCTCGCGAGGTGGCCCTGCCCACGACGTGGCCCTGCCTCTGACGTGGCCCTGCCCACGACGTGGCCCTGCCTCCGACGTGGCCCTGCCCCGGGCCCGCACGGTGACTCCTGCCTCCTCCTCTCCTCAACAACAGCTTTGATGATCGGAATAAATTCTTTATTCTGGCTCTTCTACCTGGGCCCAGAAAATGCAAGCCCGATGGATCCGACGAGCTCCGGAAAGACGGGACAAAGACAGTAGCAGTGGCCTCGGGGACCGTGAGCGCCCTGCTCTCCACGTGAAGCAGGTCCCGCCGGCCCCTTTCGGTGGGTGGGGAAACCGAGGCACAGAGGGACGAAGGCACTTGCTGTGACTGCAAGCTGGTGAGGGGTGGAGTCGTATCCAGACCAGGCAGGCTTTCTGGATTTCGGGTCGCGCCCCAGAGAGGAGGCGCCCACGCAGAACGTGGTGGTCTTATCGAGGTGAGAAGACAGAGGCGGGAACTGCTGAGGCCGGGGCGCCTGGAATTCGCAGAGAACAGACTAGGGAACCATGTGGAGAAAAAAGTCCCAGAAACCTACATAAGCACATCCTTGGGTCTGTTGCTGAACACCAACTATGTACGCGTAGGAGACCAGGGAGCTAGGTACTGAGAACTTTCCGGAACACACGTCTGATTCTGTCAAGCTGGAGTAAAGAGACCTCGTTGAAAAACTCAAGACGTTTGCTAGAGTTCCTAAAAGGGGTCACCCCTTAGGAGAGGAGCTAAACTCGTCCTAGAAGAAAAGCTACTCTAGACCTTCCCAGTAAACCTTAAACCAAGCCTCGAAACGATGGAGTTGATACGTGAGTTACTCAAATACCTACCAAACGAAGTACAGCAATCTTTAAAGGAGGATAATAAGATCCAGGTGTTCAACAACATCACACTGCAATGGTCGGCATCCAATCATACGTCAGTAGACGTGAAGAAGCAGAAAGAAAATGTGACTCAGGAGAAAACTGGAAATGGAAGAGATGATGGAATTAATAGATAAGTACTTTAAAACAGCTATTATAAGTATACTTAATGAATGAAAGCAAAATTTGAACATAATAATTGGAAAAAATAAAATACATAAAGAACCAAATATAACTTCCAGAGTTATATTAATAAAACATATTATGGCCGGGCGTGGTGGCTCACGCCTGTCATCCTAGCAGGCTAATATAAACATCTGTGAACTGAACACGAAATTCGAGTCCCAGAGAGAGGGCAGAAAATATTTTGAAGAATAATGATCAAAAATGTTCCAAATTGATCAAAGCCAGAAGCTCTGAAGTCCAAGAAGCTCAAAATACCCAAACAATATCAATGAAAATAAAACCATAGCAAAAGCACATCATAAGCAAATTCCTAAAAACTAGTGATATGAGGAAAACTAATGATTTAGTTAAAAACTAACGATAGCGTAAAATTGGCCAAAGAAAAAAAAGACGCATTACACGTCGCAGAACAAAGCTAAGGATGGCCGCAGCCTCCTATCAGAAGAGCTCCGGCTGGGAGACAATGGAAGGGCGTCTTCAAAGAGCTGAAGGGAAAACAAAAACATCAACCTAGAATTCTGTGTCCAGTGAAAATAACCTTTTAAAATCAAGGCTAGGCCGGGCGCGGTGGCTCACGCCTGTAATCCTAGCACTCTGGGAGGCCGAGGTGGGAGGATCGCTCAAGGTCAGGAGTCCGAGACCAGCCTGAGCAAGAGCGAGACCCCGTCTCTACTAAAAATAGAAAGAAATTAATTGGACAACTAAAAATATATAGAAAAAATTAGCCGGGCATGGTGGCGCGTGCCTGTAGTCTCAGCTAATCGGGAGGCTGAGGCAGGAGGATTGCTTGAGCCCAGGAGTCGGAGGTTACTGTGAGCTAGGCTGACGCCACGGCACTCTAGCCGGGCAACAGGGTGAGACTCTGTCTCAAAAAAAAAAAAAAAAAAAAATCAAGGCTAATGAAACTTATTTGCAGAAATGCAGAAGTGGAGGTGGCGTTCTGTAAACAGACGGGCTCTCTAGGTCATGGCAAGGAAGCGTGTCAGGCTGTGGGGAAGTGGAGGATGGAGACCCGGAGGGCGCGGGGAAGAGAGGGGACGTGGGCACACCCAGCGGACTCGCTACCTTGTTTCGCATTACCATAGGACGAAATGAAAGGCTGACCGCTATGGCAGGGGCTGCACGGCCCCCCATTCCCAGCCGGGAGGGTGGGCTGCACCCCGCTGCTCACTCCCGCCACCAACCCTCATCCCTGAGCAGCTAGCTCCCCGTTTCTCTAAACCTTCAGGAGTCCCTCGGATGCCGGCAGCTACTTTTCTTCATGAGAAGTTCGGGGACTGAATTAAATCTGGAAGACGATCTGAATCGAAGCTGTGCAGTCTTTTGTTTCTTTAATTACCAAGCGTACCTCACCCAACGCGAGCACAAGAAAATTTACAAATTTGACTTGGACAAAGCCGCCTGTGACCCCCGGGCCCCTGCAGGCAGGAGGACGCTCCTCCAGGCCGCTGGACGCCTTCAAAGACCCGCTTGGTGGCGCAGCCGAAAACCTCGCTGAACTCTAGTCGTTCCCAGGGGCCAGGGAAACAGGGGCGTGTGCTTTCCTCGCCCGCGTGGAACAGAATGTGTGAGGGAGGTGAAGTGTGTGCAAACCGAGGCGCCTGCATTCTAATCACTCAAACATTGACTGCACGCAATTCCCTTCCCGTAAGTCTTTGAGTTGTTTATTAAACTCTGTCTTTTGTTCCCAACTCGGATCCACAGGCATTTTTGCCAGGCCTTCCCTGGGTGCACGGAGGAGCTGGCTGTCAGGTGAACTGCCCTGTGGCAATACTGACCCTCCAAGAACTGCCGAGTCCTCCCCCCGAATCCGTCCTTCGCACGCTTACTGCCAAGCTGGCGGGCATCGCGGACTTAGATGCCGTTCATTTCTTCCACTGACTACCGTGATTTGTAGGTGAGCTTACCGAGTTCATCTGTCCACAGAATTCACGCTCGTCAATGCATCATATAGCAGCAGAGTCAGCCAACAAAGCATTTAGGAGCAGGAACCCTGGCTCCCGCATACCTGGGTGGAGTCCTCACTCTGCCACTCACTAGCTGTGTGACCCTGGAAAAGTTCCTTAACCTCTCTGTGCCTTGCTTTCCCCACTTGTGCAGCAGAGGATGCCTATATCTTCTCCCAGGACTGTCGTGAGGACGAGTAAACTCACAGTGTGCTGCATGTGGCAGGGCCCGTGGCAGGTGCTCACCGTGTCTGAGGAGCTCCTGCCCCGGGCAGGCTGCGTGTTTATTCTGGAGCACAGGGGAGAGACTCGGGTTTTACGACTGAACTGGGAGCCGCTGCGTGGGCGCTCAGTGGTTGTCAGAGGAGCAGAGGAAGCAGTTTAGTCGTCTGCTCCCCAAATGTGCACGTAACTTTTCGCACACTTGACTTTGACTCTCACACTCACATGGGGAGGACTCTGGGCCCGGCGCGGGACGGGGCGTGGGGCAGCCCCCAGCGGTACCGGCTGGGGCACGCACAACATGCAGCACGGGGCTGGAGCAGGGAGACTGGCTCGGAGACGCCCCTGCGGGCCCCCGGCTTGGTTCTCTCCTGAGAACACGGGCCGTGGTGGCCGGCAGGACGGGGTGTGGGAAGCGGCCTTTCCCACAAGCAGGACCGGGAAAGGCCCGGCACTGCCGCAGGCTCCGGACGGGGGGCGGCCCGGCTGTGCGCCGTCTGCCCGAGTCCTGCGCAGGTGGAGGGGAGCTCCAGAGTCGGGGTGAGGGCAGCGCTCAGAGGAGCTACGTGTGGGAAGAATCCAGAACACCCGTGCAACGGGGTCCCCAGATTCAGGAGTCCTGAGCGGGGCCTCACTGCAGAGTCAGGGCGGGGGGGACCATCGTCATGGCGCCCACCTCCCGCGGGCTCCCGCTCCAGGGGCCCGCACCGCCCACGCCCAGAGCTGTCGGGGTCCCTGCCCCAGCCCAGCACCCCCACTCGTCTCCACGACCCTCCCTGTCCCTTGGCCGGGGAGGAAGCAGACCCCCTGTGGTCTGCCAGCTCCCGGTGCCTGTGCGGTCCCCTCGTTCCAGCTGGCCCTGGGGATGCTGCCCGGCGCGCAGGGGTGGAGGGTGTGGTTCATCTCTCTGGGAGGACCCTGCCCCCGGCCAGCCGGGTGTCCCTGCAGCCCCTGTGTCCTCCCTCTCCTCCCTGAGCTGGCCTGGGCACACGGCGTCCACTTCTCTCGCTCTGGGCTTATCCTGGACGTGCCTCTCGGTCAGACTGGGTGGACCCAGCACGGGGTCAGAAAGTCGAAGGGCTTCTGGACACAGGTGGCCACTCCTCTGAGCCAGGCTGGGGACGAGGGGCCTTGCCGGGGACAACACAAGCCCAAGGGGGCCCGGGTGCACAGGCCGCCCCAGCCACGGCACAGGGCAGGGAGGAGACCAGAGGGCCCAGCCGTCCTACGGACCTTGGAGGCAGCAAACTCAATCTGGACATGAGTTGTTATTTATTGTTATAAGGAATAACCATTTCCTGGCCGGGCACGGTGGTTCACGCCTGTAATCCTAGCACTCTGGGAGGCCGAGGTGGGCGGATCGTTTGAGCTCAGGAGTTCGAGACCAGCCTGAGCAAGAGCGAGACCCCGTCTCTACTAAAAATAGAAAGAAAATTAATCTGCCAACTAAAATATATAGAAAAAATTAGCTGGGCATGGTGGTGCATGCCTGTAGTCCCAGCTACTCGGAAGGCTGAGGCAGGAGGATCGCTTGAGCCTAGGAGTTAGAGGTTGCTGTGAGCGAGGCTGGCAACAGGGTGAGACTCTGTCTCAAAAAAGAAATAACTATTTCCTAAGTGGTTGCTCTTAGGCAGGCACTGTGTGTGCTAAGTGCATTATTTAATTTAATTTTTGGAACCGTACTGTGAGGCAGGAGCGCTTTATAATCACTGAATAGAAGGTTAAGGAACCTGCCCAGGGCCGGCGGCAGCAGCTCACGTCACTATCTCGCAGGACAGCGCAGTGGGGCCCGGCAGGGACGGGGCAGCGCAGGACAGTGCGGTGCGTTGGCGGTGACAGCGCTGGAGCCAGGCCCGGCCCTGGCGAGGACCCGCGTTCCAGGCCAGGGTTCACAGAGGGAGCGGCGGCCGGGCCACAGAGAGTGCTCAGGGACAAGGAAGAGCTTTCTGTGACCCGTTTGGAGCTGGCTCCGCAGTTGCCTGCAGAGCCGTTTTGCTCTTTGAAGAGAAATAAGATCACTTAGGATTTCTGTAACTTCTTTTTTAACAGAAAAAGCAAATAAACACAGTTATTATTGCTGGCGTTCGCAGGAAAGTGAGGCCAGCCTGGCGGAGCGTTTGGAGTTCACTCGAGCAGAAGGATCCTGGTAAACATGCAGAATTCCTTCTTTTAAAAGGCAGTTGCTGAATTTCAGACACGCGTCATGCATGTTTGCGGAACGTCCAGTGTAATTCAGTGACGGCTTCGTGAAGGCCACCTGCCACGCCCGGGACACCCAGGGACGCAGAATCCCTCAGCCTCCCCGAGGCCCGGGGCTCCTCACGCTCCTGGGGACGGCAGGGGGGGCAGGCTGATCTGCGTGTCCTCCTCTCTCGTGAGTGAGCCCCTTCCCTGTCCCCATTCATTTGTTCACTCACTCATTCATTCATTCACTCATCTCAGAAACAGCCGTGAGTGTTCACTGTGGTCTCCAGGACTGAGGTGGCCCTGGCTTTGGGGAGACACATCCCGGTGGCTCTTCCATTCCGATGAAGCCGTTCTCACGGAAGCACCGCCTCCTCCCTAGCCTATGTCATCCCCTTTGTGCAATGAAGCCTTAGAATTGGAATCTATCTAACAAAGAAGCAGCTGCATATTATTAGAGATTTTTTTTTAAAGATAAAAAGCATTCAAGCCTCCAAAGAAAAGAATATCCACCTCCCTGTGTCCTCACCAGCCAGCGTGAAATGCTGTAGCCATTTTAGGCAGGAAGTCTTGCAACACTGCATTGCATATTAAGATTAGAAAAAAAACCCATATTCTTTTTTTTTTAATTTCAGAATATTATGGGGCTACAAATATTTTGGTTACATATAATGCCTAATCTCGCCCAAGCCAGGGCTACAAGTGTGCCCTTCCTACATACAGTGCGCTCCGCACCCATTAGTTGTGAGTTTACCCTCCCCCACCCCCTCCCACGTGACCGGCACCCGATGAATGTTACTTCCATGTGAGCACCTTAGTGTTGCTCGGTTAGTGCCAATTGGATGGCGAGTTCATGCGGTGCTTGTAAAAACCCCACATTCTTTGACTCATCTATTCCACTTTCAGGTCTCCATTCTATGGAATAAGAGCATTTGCATGTAAACACTGGAATATAAACATTTTTATTTTCAGACTTGAAACAGCAATAAAGTGATCGACCTGCACATTCATCGACAGGGGCAGAGTTGAACAGATTATTCTAAGTCCCACTGTGGCGTCTTATGCGTCTGCTAAAGGTGGTGGATTAGGGATATCTACGTCCGTCTGGGAAGACGCCCACGATCCGGTGAAATAGAGCGTGTTGGTGAGTAGCACGCACCGCAGGACCACGTTTTTACGCAAGGAGCGGTGGCTGCAGCAACCTCAAACTCCTGGGCTCAAGCGATCCTCCTGCCTCAGCCTCCCGAGTAGCTGGGACTACAGCTACTACACCATGCCCGGCTAATTTTTTCTATATATTTTTAGTTGTCCAATTAATTTCTTTCTATTTTTAGTAGAGACGGGGTCTCGCTCTTGCTCAGGCTGGTCTCGAACTCCTGACCTTGAGCAATCCACCCGCCTTGGCCTCCCAGAGTCCTAGGATTACAGGTGTGAGCCACCACGCCCGGCCAGAATCAGCCCATTTAACTTTAGAAAAATGCATCCCTCTCATCCTAATACGGACGGCTGGAACCAGCAGAAAAGGTTTAATTTGGAAAAACAAGTGCCTAGTGAGGTCAAGAAAGGCAGGAAGGGAAGACAGGCCGGGTGCTGTGTGCCGTGTACCCTGCGTGTCCCTCCTCGCAATGCAGACGTGAAGATTGGGAAAAAGTGAAACCATTCTGACCTGGTGCCCATGCACCAGGGGCTGTGGCCAGATGTGGCCGTGGTCGCTGCTCCTTGCCCTGGACCCGCGCCCGCTCGGGGGCTGCACAGACGAAGGCAGCAGGTTCGTGCCCCGCAGGCAGGAGCAGGTGGGTCGTGATGTGGGAGGAAGAGAAACTCCCGACCCACCTGCAGTGACGCATGGTCCCCTCGAGGCCACCGTCCCCTGCTGCCACCTGTGTTCAGGCCAGGCTGCCGGGACAGGTGCAAGCGGCCCACGCCGGGTTCCTCTGACCCGATGGAGCGCGGAGGTTTCCCCGCCTGACCTGCCGGCACCGCCCGGGCACTTTTCCTGAGTGAGGGAGACTTAGCCACCGTCACGGGTTCTGGGCCACGGTGGCCCCATTTCCATTCAGCCATGGCTCGGATGAAGATGTGCCTTCAAAGTGGCTCACAGACAAAGCCAGGAAGAGCTGGGCTTCCCTGCCACACTTTTATATTTCAGAAGGGGAATGATCCCATCGTCATCTGGAGGGCGGGAAGGGGGCTCGGCTGGGGAGGCAGGAGCCCTGGGCCACCTGCAGGGACAGACTCCAGCCAGGAGCCGCAGAGCCCAGGCTGGGCCGGGACCCCTCCCCACATCCTCCAGACTCGGAACACCAGCAACCTCTCCAATGGGCCAGCTGAATCAATGCTGTTCTGATACTGCGACGTCCGAAAACCAAGAATCTCAAAATCATTCTTTTGTTCAGACCATGCAGTTTGTACCTTATTACTTTGGGGAGATTTGCCGCAACCTTCAACAGATCTCTGTTGACCCCATGAAAGTTAAGACATCATTAAAGATTAAAAGAGCATTTGGGCCTCGACATCCCAGGCTTTCAGGGTTAGCAGGAGAGGCGCTATCCCTGAAAGCTGACTGTTTGCCTTGTCTGTGAAAGCCGACTGTTTGCCTCGGGAGGGATCTGACGTCCCCGGGCTTGGGAGGTGACATTGCTGGACCCCACGTGGCAACCCTGTTTTCTCAGGTTGCTGGGCTGCGTTCTTAAGGAAAAATACAGGTACAATTCGCCTGTGACTATAATGGAGTCTCATTCCAGCTTAAGCTTTCGCTCTCGGGAATCTGCCTATTGATGAAGTCTGCTCGGATTGTAAATGGCGCTTTTGCTGAAAAACAGAACAAAAAGTGCAAGAGCAAGATAGAACTGCAGAACACGAAACATGAGCTCGTGTCAAATGGGAGAGCAGGAGGAGGGGGAGCCTCCTTCCCCCCTGCCCCGTCCAAGGCCCGGGGAGAGGAGGGAGGTGGCCCCAGGAGTGAGGTGGCGTGGCTGAGCCTCGAAGACACGTCCACCGTGTCCCGGCGGGTGCTGGACAGGCAACTACACAGGTGCGAAGCCGGTGCCTCCCCCACCTTTCACATAACTCAGAGCGCAGCGCACACTCTGTGACCCCCAGATTGGAAATACAAGGAAGCTAGCTAGAGGTACTGGAAGGTGCTTGGTCTACGGTATTGGGTTGATTCTGAAATCTTGGATTTTTCAGTTCAGATAAAGATTTAAATTGAACCCAGCTCTTCTGTGGTCTGTCTAGAGATCTTTCCTCATTCTAGGAAATCACACTGGGAGGTGAGGCAGGCCACGTGCAGAGGTGGAGGACGCCGCAGGAAGAAGATTAGGTCTGTTCTAGTCAGAAGGGATCAGTTAAAGGAAAACTTTCTGGTTTATGGAGGGAAACAGGGACCATTGTGTGCACTGGAAGGATCTCCTCACTCCAGAAAGTGCCTTTCCAAACCACAGAGCATATTCCGGCAGCATCTTAACCTTGTATCCGAAAGTGGCAGGCACTGACCGTCCTAATCCACGGGACCTCTACTTACCTGTGAAACCAGAAACTGGTGACACTGAAAAACTGTCTCTCTCTCCAAGAATGAACACGCACGTGGATTGTTGGGGTCGATTTTAGGGTAGCTTACCTGTATAAGCGTGATGCTTCCTCTTCATTCTCTGAAGGTGCTTCTGTTGATCTCTTCGAATTCGTGGGTGTTTTCTGTTGCCATGGGGAGGACGGACGAGAGAGGGCAAAGCAGGCGTCCCAGGTGAGAACCGTGCCGGCATGTGGGGAGCCGCCTCTGGTCTCAGCTCGTGCGCTGAGCGTTGGCCCTGCGGACAAGATTCCTGAGCATGGGTGGCTCTTGGCCTCCACCACTCCCAGGTGGAGCGGCAGGCAGGCTGAAAAGGACGTTCATCTCGGAATCGCAGGCTTGACTCCCACCGACGACGATGGATGTGAAACACCCAGTCACAGAAGTTCTGGAACCAGTCCAAGCCATTGACAACGGCTTCTTGCTCAGCGTTCATTGGAAGGACCCTCAGCCCCAGGCTTCCCTTTGAGAGGTGGACTATTTCCCTGTTCTGGAAAGTTCCCTCATGCCCTTTGCACGCAGTCAACATCCCCCACCCCCAGCCGTCGGCCACCACTGATCTGACTTTGCCTCTGTGGTTTTGCCTTTTCCATAACGCACACATACGTGGAGTCCTGCGGTGTCATTCTTGTGTGCGGGGTTTCTCTCGCTTGTCAGGCTGGTACTGAAAACCAGCCGTGTGATTGCGTGTGTCAGTCATTCCTTTTCATTGCTGAGTAGTGCTCCGGGGCAGGGGCGCTGGGATCTGCTTTCCCACTTAGAGCTGGGGGACATTTGTGTTGTTTTCAGTTTCTGTTTTTATTATGAATACATCTGCTTTAGATGTTGGTGTACAGAACTTGTGTATTCATGTGCCTTCATTTCTCCTGGGCAGATACCTAGGAATGGTATGCAAACAGAGTGTCTACTTGGCCAGCATGCTGACAAGCTGTCTTCTGGCTAATTTTTTTTTCCATTTTTTTTTTTTTTTTTTTTTTTAGTAGAGATGGCATCTCGCTCTTGCTCGGGCTGGTCTCGAACTCCTGACCTCAAGCAATCCTCCCACCTCGGCCTCTCAGAGTGCTAGGATGGCAGGTGTGAGCCACCACGCCCGGCCTCAATCTGTCTTTTGAAGTAGATTTCTGGTAGGCAGCATATTGGTGGGTACTGTTTTTTTAAAAATCTAGTCTGATCATCTCTGCCTTTTAACTGGAACATTTAGACTGTTTATGTTTTATATAATATTTGATGTGGCTGTGTCCTATTTGTACTTTGTTCCTTTTTTCTCTTGTTCTGCCTTATTTTGGATTAATTTAACACATTTTTATAATTCCATTTTATTTAACCTATCAGCTTACCGGTCATCCCTTTGAGAGATTTCGCGGCGATTGCTCCGAGGCACAGGACTTGCACTCTGGCCTCTCACGAGGACGCGGCAGGTCTCTGCTTGAGATCCAGGGCTGAGGAGAGAGTGTCCTGTCCTCTCAGCAGCTCATTGCTTCTGCTGCATGCTGGAGAAGGTGATGGAGCTGGACTGGGTCTTGCTGTGTGCCCTGGGGGTCTTCCCTGGGTCTCCTGCCCTCTGTTTCCTCCCAGGAGCATACGGCAACAAGTGCAGGCCTACGGAAAGAACCGGAGCATGAACACCGACTCCCTTTGTGTCTGGGGTCTGCGAGGAGTCGAAACCAGTACCCCAGCCCACATTTCGCCTTTAAGCATTCATAAAACCCTTGGCTGCATTCTTGTCACCTGGCTCTAGGGCCACAGAAACTTCAGTCTAGAATCATCTGAGGCTTTCTCTGTTCCTTCACCTTGTTTAATGCAAGAAGCCAGGGGCAGATGGTATGATGTTAACAGATGGAGAAGAAACCAGAAGGACTCAATTTATACTTTCTTTTTCATCTCCTTTATGTAAAAATGGTGTTCAAACAGAAAGGACAGAGAAAACTTGTGAGAACTGAAATCTCAAATAGGAAATAACATGAGACACCTGCTTTCTGCAGCAGGGTAGAAGCTGTCGGGCCCAGATGATGGAAAAGATCTTGGAAATGAGACTTCAGAGCTCTTGGAGATCCTTGTGGCGTCTTGAAGAATGAGAGAAGAGCAAGGGAGAAAAGAGGTGGACAGGTGTCCCGGCGCTAAAGGTGGGATTAAGGGTCGCGGTAAAGCCACAGGTTGGCGAACTTGCTATCTACCGGTGGACGATTTTAGTCTGGATATATAAAGATGTCTTGGTAAATCCTAGGAAAGAAAGGAGCAAGCACTGGGTCATTTACAAGCAAAAGCCTTGCCCGGGCAATCTTAGCTCCTGTGCAAACATGCACATCCTGTGGGAGCTTCCCTGTGTCTTGTCTCCAGGGAGGCCTCGGGTCTCCTACAGGACACAGTGGAGACGTGGGGGCTAGAAATAAGGCACTTAGGTGAGTGCAGATCTGACCAAACGCTTCTGTCTGATACACGAAGGCCAGCTTTGAACATGCCTGGTTTGGTCTGGGGCTTTGTCCTTAAATCCAGTCTACTAAAAATTTGTCATCAGTGATCTGAATAATGATGTCCATCCATGTGAACACTTCTGTGTCTAAAATAATAAAAATGTAGTCAGTAAATACCCACACAGATAACTAAGGCGGATTGGCTGACAGTGTGGGGCTGTGATACGATTTTTCTCTCTTCCTTCTGTGTGTGTTCCCAAGTTCCTCCTTGCATCCAGGGAGACATACATAGCTAGACAGTGAGGACGGTGCCAGAAGAAGAGAAAAGCAATGGAAAGTTAAACTTTAAAATAAAATGTGAACTCTGTAAGAACATGGAACCTTCCCAGTTGTGAGCTATTTGTGAAACCAAACCCAGAAGTGTGTGAAGTCCTCCTGCAAATCTGCATGATTAGACCAGGTCTTCCTCCAGGACAAGGAAGTCCCTTGCTAGACTCGCTTCAGCCCAGCCCAACCTTAGGAAAGACCCCAAACCCTCAAGAGATCCCAGGGACCTGGGGACTGGCGCAGGCCCCCCAACACCCCCTGGGCCCTCCTGGCAGAGGCTGGGCAAGGTCACCTGCATCTGTGTGGGCAGCCCTGGCCCGGGAGCTCCTCCCATGCAAGGGTTCAATTTCCCATTTTCTCCATGGCCCTTTATAACTCACAGTTAAGCGTTTTGGGCAAATATATACAAAAAAAAAAAAAAAAGATTGGTTGTTAAAACTATTTTGAAACACCACACTAGCATCATGCTACCAGCCATATGTACACAAACATTTTAATTTTTAGAAGTTTCCCGAAACGTTGTATGTATCTGTGTCGAAACTGCTCACGAGTCCGACTCGCAGTTCTCACAGTCACAGATGAAACGGAACAGGAGCCTCCTGCGCTCCCGTCTCAAGCAAGGTGCTTTACCTCATGGACTCTGTGCCGCCTCTGACCGGTCTGTGGGTCGACAGGTGGCCGGGAGCCGTGGGCAGCAGGGAACCGCAGAGCGTTTGCAGACCACAGACAGAGCTGCGTTCAGGAGCTTCAAACCCCCCCCAAATAGTAGACTTGGGGGTGCCACTGTGGAAGTGGGGGCCCCAGCTTGTGAAGCATTCTGATCGAATTCAGCAAACGTCGACACTGCTGAGACATCTCAGTATATGGAACAAAACCTTAGGGCCAGTGGAGGGAAGGGGTGACCCGTGGGGTCCTGCAGACGTGTCGTCAGAACCTACACCTGCTCCTCCCGCGGTGGCTCGAGGAAAGGCGTCCCTCAGTCCCTCTCTCTCTCCCTGGTTCAACGGGGGGGTTGACATAGAGCGCGTGAAGGGCTTTCCCGGAGACCTGTGCCCGGCTCACGCACTGAGACCGGGGCACGTTCCTGTCATCGTGTGCTACCTGCAGCACACAGGTGCCCGGGTGACCTGGCAAGGCTCTTCCTGATTATTGAGTGGGATTCTGCTGCCTTCTGGGTGGATTCACTTTTTGCAAAATGGTTTTGACAACCCTGCTCATGGGCCGCAAGCGGCTCCGAGTAAGACGTGCGGACTTGCCTTGGCAACACGGGAGAGGCACCGTTTCGAGGCTCTGCTGCAATCTCATGCCAATTTGGAACGTTTTCCTGTTGGCAGCATTTTAAAACCTGTTCCCAGAAAGTAACAGCATTGCCCTGTGTCATGTTATATCTGATTGCATGTCAGTCTCCCTTCAAAGAATGTTGAAAGATTGTATTTTAAAATAATAAGCGTGAGGAAATGACTGACTCGAGAAGGTTAACTGTTATAAATATTCCTGCAACATAAATTAGTCAGTGAATATCTGTTGAGTGTGCTTATGATATGTAATGCCACAGTAACCTTGGAAAAAAACTCAAATTTACAAGAGCCTGGGCCTTGCACACGGCAGCTGCCATAGCTCGGTATCTGAAACCTGCTCATCCAGGGAGAAGCCACACTCCTGCACCAGATGTTCACGCTGCTACTGAAGACTTCAGCTGTGTGCAGATGCATCCTGTGCACTCGACACACGGGCTCTCAGACTCCTGCTCAGGGTTTTCAGCAGATGTCTGAGCTCACACTGTATTATACTGTGTCTCGTGTGTTTAATGACGGTCTGAGAGTTTGGTGGTGAGGAGATCACAGAGCATTCTCTGGTTACTGCTGAACCGCGCCTTGTTCTCTGCTGCTCCGGGGAGAGCTCACGCCTCGCCACAGTGTGATTTCCAGGGACATGTGTGAGCTGTGTGTGTTGAGGGGGCAGCAGGACCCTCACCTGGCTGCGGTGAGGTCGGTACCGGCTCCTTTCGGTGCTCGATGCGTCCCTGCGGCGTCCCGTGTGTCTGGGAAGAGGGAGCCTCCAAAGAACGAGGCCCTTTCGCTCTTCTCAGGGCAGGTGGTCTGCGTGGGGAGAAAGAGGCCTTCACAGGAGCCAGGCAAGCCACCAGCTGGCAGGGCGGGGCTCACTGTCCACGTGGGATGGTCCAGACACAATTCTGCAATGAGCAGGAGAATTTTCTTCCCAAGAAATAAAAACCGTCCTGAGGATTTCTCACACAGGGATGGCAGTCCGGTGGCCAGTGAGCTCAGGGCCTCGTTCCAGGAGAGCTAGGGACCACGTGGGGACGAGGGGCTTGGGGTCTGCGGCCCTCCAAGGAGTGGCAGGGGAGCCTGGCACAGCCCTCCAGGGGCCGTGCGATGGGGGGCAGGGAGGATGCGCTGGCGGGAATCCCGGGGTGGCTGGGGGAGCCCAGGGGGAGGAGGGTTGAGGGGAAGACAGGAGAGTGAGGTCACAGACTAAGCGGCACAGAAAAGGGGTGTCAGGAGGGTTACAGCTGTGAACGGGGTGTCCTCTGACACTCTTTGAGAGCTGCTAATATGGAACTAAGATTTTTAAAATTAAATTAAAGCGTTTTGGCTGTATTGAGGTATAACAGACAAAATCGTACACATCAGAGTGTACAACATGAGGATTTGACGTGCGTATGCCGTGAGCGGAATGCCGACGTCAGGTTAATCCACATGGAGTTATAATTATAGTCACTGCAGCTCCCGCGCTGGGTCAGCTGTCTAGACCCGCTCGTCTACACAGCTGCGGCGTGAGCCTTTCGACCACGGTCTCCCGGCGACCCGCCCGCCCCGGCGGCCTCCCCCCTCCTCTGGGCTTCTACGCGGTCGACTTGCTATCGACAGGTTTCACCTGCGAGTGAGACCAGGTAGCGTTTCTCTCCCTGTGTGTGGCCTGTTTCGGTCAGCATAGGAACTGTGACACGCACTCACACACACACGAATATCATCCAGCCTTAGAAAACACAGCGACCTGCCACGCATGACAACGTGGACCAGCTGGAGGCACTGATTTTCGTTGGGGTGCTGGACCGTTCCGCTCCTCTGGACACCCCGCTCCCCTGAAACAAGGCTTGGGCGGCCTCGAGAACGCGAACCTCGCACAAGTCAGCCCGGAGGGTCCCGGGGGGACGGAGGGGACAGCACTGAGCCGGCTCGTGAGGACGAGGGTCTGGAGGGCAGGGGGGAGCAGAGGACAGCGTGGGCTGGGCGGGGCTCAAGAGGAAAGAGGAGCCGCCACAGCTCCAGAGACCTGCCCGGCCACCGCTCCCGGTGCTCCCATGAGTTTTATCCATTCACACCGCCAGGAGATTCCACTGCAACCTGGGACACTCTGATCTCCTCTCCCAAATCTGAAATGAACTATTCTGGACGTCGTCCAGGGACCCTTCCCGATCTGACATTCCACGGTTCTGTGTCAACTGTCTCCTCTGTAACAGAGAGAGGCAAGTACACAGGGGACAGGGTGAGTGGATTCGATTTTGGGGTGCTGTGCAGACCCCGGCGCCGTGGCCAGCTGCAGTGCTGAGGGGAGTGAGGACTCCGGGGCCCACTCAGATCTCCTGCCCCTGAGCCCCGGGAGTCTGCACTTGTCACACGCTCCTGCTGTTCCTTTGTCACCAAGTCAGGAAGCTGATGCTCTCCGCAAAATGTGGGACCAACAGGAGAGCCTGTTGCCCGCCGCCCCGTCCCAGCAGCTGAGTCTGTCTCTACCTCGGTGTGGCCCAGGTGGTCCGGAAGCATCAGTCACGGTATGTTCTCGGTCGACTCAGACCGATCTGGGCTGATCTGGGGCTGGCGTGGTGGATGCTGGCGCTGCCTTGGCAACGCACTGCCGTCCCGCCCGTGAGCTGGGACACGGCCCTGCAGGACACAAGCCCCTCCTGTCCTGCTCCGGGCTCTCGGGACAGACAGGAGCTTGCTTGTCCCTGCCCAACATGGGACCGAGATGCCATCTGGAGCCACCGGGGACAGGGGGACCGGTCAGCACACCTCAACCGTCTTCAGTTACCACGTCTGCCACTCGGCCAAATCCAAGGTCAAGGCCGTGAAAAGGGTCTGACAGCCCAGAAGGAGCTCCAGACCCGCATCTGCAGACAGGCGGCAGCAGCCTGGGACGCACCAGTTCCTGGCGTTTTGTGCCTGCTCCAATATCCCGGGCCCTGCTCATCACCGTCCCCACTGGGCCACCACGTCCTGACTAACTGCTCAAGTGCGATGACACTTGATCCAAGCCGGGTGGCCCTGGGGGAGCCGCTCTCAGGCAGCGCTGGGCACGGCTCAGAGCTCGGCAAGGGTGCAGCTGGCCGGCCCCAGGGTGGGCCCCGTCTGGCCAGCTTGGGACACCGGGCTGGACTCAGGCGGGCCCCCTCCAGCGTGAGCTAGTCGTCATGCTATGGTCTCCCAGGGCTGCTGTGACAGAGAGCCATAAGCTGGAGGGTAAAAACAGCAGAGATTTATTCTCGCACAGTTCTGGAGGCCAGAAGTCTGAAGTTCAGGTGTGGGCAGCGTTGGCTCTCTCTGGGGGTCCGGGGCAGAACACGTCCACGCCTCCTCCAGCTTCTGGTGTGGCCTCAGCCCTGGTGCCCTGGCTGGTCACGCGTCACCCCAGCCTCCCCTCCGTCCTCACGCGGCGTTCCCGTGTGTCTGTGCACCCCCTCTTCTCAGCAGGACCCAGTCACAGTGGGCAAGGGGACCCCTCACTCCAGGACAACCTCATCTCAACTTGGCTGACTCCGTCTGTTACCACGGTATTTCCAAATAAGGTCCCGTTGAAGGACACGAAATTTGGGGGGAAGCTTCAGTGCATTTGCACGTGGTTTCGCCCCAGGTGACGAGCACGCTAGTAACTTAGGTTCTGCTTTCTGAAGGTCTGGCCTAGACAAGGACATGTTGGTAAATGATCCGGAAGTGAGGTGGGGCCACAGGAAGCTCAGGCCATAGTCCCTGGGGGAAAGAAGATGTCCCTCCCCGGGGCGGGGCGGCAGGAGTGGTCGGGGCAAAGGCAGCTGCCTGTTGCTGGGCACATCTGAGTGTCACCTCCACGAGGGCAGCCCACTTGCCTCGCAGTCGGATCCTCGGGGGGACTGGAGGGTGTCTCAAGAACACCTAAGACCTTGAATAAATGGCTGTGACAACCAAGTAAGAACCTCCCCAGCTACCCGCCGAAAAATTCTGCAAAGGATTCTTACTGGCTGAGATGCATATGATATAAAACGGAGGCCAGGGCCGGGCGTGGTGGCTCACACCTGTAATCCCAGCACTCTGTGAGGCCAAGGCGGGACGATTGCTTGAGCTCAGGAGTTCGAGACCAGCCTGAGCAAGAGTCAGACCCCTCTCTACTATAAATAGAAAGAAATTAGCCAAACAACTAAAAATAAAAAAAATTAGCCAGGCATGGTGTCGCATGCCTGTAGTCCCAGCAACTTGGGAGGCCGAGGCAGGAGGATCGCTTGAGCCCAGGAGTCTGAAGTTGCTGTGAGCTAGGCTGATGGCACGGCCCTCTAGCCCGGGCAACAGACTGAGACTGTGACTCAAAAAACAACAACAAAAAAAAAAACCAACAGAGGCCAGAGGCAAGACCCCCACGTCCCTCCTGTCCCTCGGCCATGCTCAGGTGGGCTGCTCTTTGTCTCCAGGCAGAATCTGGACTCACGCCGTCACACCATGGCTGGGGCTGGACAGCTGTTTACCCTGACATCTCTTCTCCTCTCGAAAGTGCTTCTTAGGAGACGCAAAGATGACTTTTTGCAGCTGGTGGGGAAGGGAATCTCTGAGCCAGGCTTATGCTCAGCACTTGGGTTAGCTTCGGCTGGGCACCGCTTTTCAGAAATTAACCGCACAACCTTTTGCTTTCCTCCTGTTATTATAGCTGAAGGCCGTGACCCGAATGGTGTCACCAGCTTGATGGAGTTCGTGGGAAATCAGCACTGTTTTCTCCTTGTAACTCGGAGACCCTCCTGCTGACCTGCAGATTAGGAGGTTAATTGAGATTTCTGTGTCTACGTCCTAATCTGCGTGTATAATGCATTCTAAATCTTTATCTCTTCTAGCCGGGCAGCACTTAATTGCTTTTCTGAAGGCAAAGGCTGGCATGCTCAGGACGGATTGCAGGGCAGGAAAGTCCTGATAAACCCAGGGTGGCAGAAAACAAGGATGATTTATGCAAGGTGGTGTTCTGGGGCCACCCAGACAAATGCATCTGAGCTCTAGCTCTGTCTGTGCTGATTGTTTCAACCTTTCTCGAGGACTTTATGAAGAGTTTCACATCGATTTTGGTTTCAAACTTTTATGTGCCCCTTACAAAATCAGAAGAACAGGTGATGGTTCATTTTTAAAAATAAATTACCTAGATGCAAATGGGTTATTTTCAAACATTAGACAATTGGCAGAATAAAACACAGGGCAGATGTGCACCGTATCTCCATATTTGGAGGAAAAGTTCTTTCTACCATGACTTTCATTTTTGCCAACTCTGAGCATTGGGCACTTCTGGCACCTTCTGCCATGTGGCAGGAAAGCAGAGTGGTTGGGAGTCAGTCCAACCCTGGCTCAAGTCCCAGATCTAACATTGACCAGCTGGTGGTCCAGGTCCAGGTAGGTACTTCCTGAGTCTTCCCTACCTTATCTATGAAAGCCAGTGAACACTGTGCAGCACTTGGGAAGCACTTAGCACAGTGTCCACACACGGGAGGGTCATTTCTCAGTGGGCCCTGTTGCTGGAGACCGTGGTGATGGCCACGGTGATGCTGCTGATGGTGACGGTGACAGTTACAATGATGATGGAGCTGATGATGGTGATGGTGATGGTGATGTTGATGATGGTGATGATGGTCATGATGGTGATGATGGTGATGGTGATGGTGATGATGGTGATGGTGATGATGGTG